>JAJEJO010000806.1:718455-772301 GCA_020662805.1 Glaucomys volans
ATACATAGACACACACACACAGACACACACACACACAGGCACACACACACAGACACACACACACAGAGGCACACACATACACAGACACACACAGACACACACACATAGACACACACACAGACACACACACACAGACACAGACACACACACACGCACACACAGTTGCTTAACTCCCAGGTGTGACTTTGTTTCTCCTTTCAGGCTACCTTGACTTTAATCTGGCCTGAATGCCTCCTGGGAGATGGGCTGTGGGTAGGGAGGGCAGGGTGGGGGGTAGCGTATGACTTGTCACTGGCTCTGCGTTCTTGGGAACAGTGGCTCTTGAGCACTGGTGTGCATAAGAACCAGCTGGAGAACGTGTCTGAAGCAGGTGGAGCTCGGAGCTGGCACTGAGGGAGATTCTCGCTCTTCAGGCAGAACTGCTCCAGGTCCACAAGTGCTTTGAAGTCAGACATCCGTGTCCCTTATGAAGCAGCAATCCCCATCCCAGGTATTTACCCAGGTGAAATGAAAAATTTCACACTTCACACAAACACCCGAACATGTTGATACAACTTTATCCTAATGGCTTCTATGTAATGATACATAATTAACTTTCAAATCCTGAAAAACAACCAAATGCCCTTCAAGTGGTAACTGTGTGAATGACCGAGGGTCCATCCTTACTGTGGACACTGCTCAGCAACACCGAGCTGACCACCTGGCACAGTGTGGGGGGATCTGACCAGAATATGCAAAGGGTGAGGACGTACAGACCACGCAGGGTCCCATTCCACGTGTGACATTCTGGAACAGGCAACACTACAGGGGCAGAAATCAGGTGGCTGCTTCCAGGGGCCCGGGCTGGTAAGACCTGGCTGAAAGGCACAGCGGGTGCGTGGGGTCGACAGGACCATCCTGTCTCCATTAGGGTGCTGGTCACCCGACTGTCTGCCAAACGTCGCAGGAGGTGCCTTTATTACATATCAACTGTGCCTCAACCAAGAGACAACTCAGTGTGAGGGAAAAACCAGGGAGGGATGAAGAGTGGGTTTACTCAGATTTAACCCGTATGTAATTGGGAGCAGAGCAGTTTCTAGATGTGGGCGGGTCCGTTTCAGCAGCTTGGACAGATGCTCACTGTGGAACTCATGCCCAGCTTATCTTGCTCCGGGTCCACAGTATTTCTGAGAGTCACCCTGCATGTGGGCACACCCACTCTGACCCAGGGTGCTGGGCTAGGAGCAGGCGCCAAGGTCTGCAGGGATCTGCGTGACGCGGTCCTTCCTCCTAATTTTGCATTTTGAGACAGCGGTCTGGACATCTCTGTGATGGGGCGAGGTTGGGCACCAGTCCAGGGGTTTGCCAGTGAGGGGCGAGTGGGGCGGGAAGAGTGGGGGGCCGAGAGATGAGGGACAAACTCTGCGGATGGGTCTTCTCCAGGCGAGTGTTCTGGGGGCAGTGAACCAGTTGGCTCTCGTCATCTGCCTTTTCCAGGGAGTTCCTTCGACTCACACGTTCTCTGCATGTTCCTAGAATTCCACCTTAAAACAAGCTGACTATACTTACGGCCAACTTCTCAGCGTGGAAAAGTTCTGCCTGAGCAATGACACACTGCAGTTGGATCCCGTTCACCCACATCTGGAAGCCACATGTCGGCGGCAGCCGTATAAAAGTTGGCCCTGCAAACCTAGGGGGACATTTCTTTGCCAAACACCAGGCAGCATGGACCTCACTCCCCTGTGGGTGCTTCTGCCTCTGGTCACCGTGGCCTGGGGTCAGTATGGTGACTACGGGTACCCATACCAGCAGTACCACGACTACAGCAATGACGGGTGGGTGAACCTGAACCGGCAGGGCTTCAGCTTCCAGTGTCCCCACGGGCAGGTCGTGGTGGCCGTGAGGAGCATCTTCAGCAAGAAGGAAGGTTCTGACCGACAGTGGAGCTACGAGTGCATGCCCACGCCCCAGAACCTGGGCGAGCCCTCGGAGTGCTGGTGGGAGGAGATCAACAGGGCCGGCATGGAATGGTAAGGGCGGCGCTCTGCTCGTGCCCCCGGGGCACCGGGCTCTCAGGGGGTGGAAGTGCCCACGGCTCGGCACGTCCTGTGCCCACCCTGCCCTGGCGGGCACCCCAGATGGCCAGTGTTGGGGCAGGTGGGCTCCCTGAGGTTTTGCTCTTCCCGGGTGGAACCTAGTCTGAGTTTGGTCCAGGGGCAGGAGTGGGTCTGCAGCATAGACCCGCCCGGGGGGCCCGGATTGCCTAAGAAGCTTCACAGCAGCTCGACACTGCTGTGGTGTTGGAATCCCGTCTCCACTTTGTAACTTTTTATTTTATTTTATTTTTTTTACTATTTTTCAAAAGTATTGGTCCACAGTAGTTGGGGGGAAATGAACAACTGGATCCTCAGCACAGAGCGTTTGAGAAATACTGATTTAGAGGAAGTGAAGGGTAGAGAGGACAGTGGAACTGAGGTGGAGGGAGGCGAGGGGCAATGGCTGTCCCTGCTGGGACTGCCTGTGTTCTCCCAGCTGTTGGTGCCGAGAACCTTCTCTCTGCCTGAACCCAGAGTGGGCTCTGTGGCTGGAACATAGTTACTCCAGGCCTAAGGAGAGGGCATGGGATGGGTCCCAGCTTGCCCTTCCCCTTGCAGGGGACTGTCCCAGCCTGGTCCAGCCCCGGAGGTACTGGTCAGAAGCCCATCCCGGCAGCCAGGTTTTCGCAATGCCTGGGTGGAGCTTGGACTTCAGGGTCTGGGGGAGAGGGCAGAGGCCAACCCTGGGGAGGCAGGCTGGGGGAGGAGGAAGCCCAGCTGGCCGGCTGCCGGTGTGCGGTCTGTGGGGTGAACGGCAGCTCTGTGAGAGGCTCTAGCGGGCCCTGTGTGGAGTGGGGACAGGAGGGTCACGAACCACAATCCAAGAGGAAAAGACACCTGTGGGGGGAGGAGCCAGGTGAGAGCGGGCTCTCTGACAAAAATCACTGCTGTTCATTGAGCGCTGACCCCGGGCCTGCACCATGCTGAGCCTCTGTATGGATCATCTCATTTAATGCCCAAAGCAAATCTATAAATCATTCCATAGGTGGACAAACCGTGGCCTTAAACTGGTGCTTTTCCTTAGCTGGGAAGCTGAAATTTGGATCTAGGAGGTCTTAGCACGGAGATGATTGCTCAGCTAGAATGGCAGGCTCCTAGAGCCACCACCACCCCCACAGCTCACCCTCTACCTGCAGAGCTGGGCCACAGAACCAGATCCAGGCTAGCCCTTCGTTCCGGGAGAGTCGGATCTGCAAGCACAGGTCCAGCCTGAAGGGCCAGCCTCGTTACTGCAGCTGAGCGGGGGCCCAGCCAGCCTGGGGAAGGGTAGGGAGGGGCAACTGCAGGCAGGGAGCGAGGCTCAGAGGCTGTCTGCCTCCATCCCACTGCCTCTGGCAAGCAGATGACCTCAAACCCCTTCAGACGGACGGCTGGCTCAGAGATCAGGCCTTCCTGGAGGACAGAGTCCAGGACTCCCATCAGCCAGGCTCACTGCTGGGCCCGCAGCAGGGAAGTGACCTAGCTAAGCTGTCCCTCCAGGCCCCCGTCTCGGGGCACCCCATGGGGTTAGGGCCTCCTTCTAACTCCCTTGGTAGAGCCACGGGACGGGAGCACCCAGCCGTGCTCCTCAGCCCTGCACTCTGAGTAGGAGTCTGGGAGCAGATCCTGGTGCTAGTGACAAGGTACAATGTGACCCTGGCCCAGGGCTCAGCTCTCCAGGCTCCCAGCTCATTGGAAAATGGGCACTCAGCCTGGGCAACCCCTGCTGGCCAAGGAGGGGCGGCGCGCGGGGAAGCGGCTGGCTTTCCCTGCTGTCTGCGGATCCTTTCGTCCTCCCTGCCAGGGAGGGAAGCCAAGTGATGCTGAGTTTTAAACTTGCCAACTCAACTCCCAAGCCAAGGGGGAGAGGGTGACGAAACAGGACTTAGGCCCCTGAAAGTCTAGAGACAAGCTGACCAGTGCGATCTCCCCCTCCTCCCCTCTGCATTCTGGTGCGCTGGGTCCAGTGATCCTTCTCTCTCCCTTCCCCTGCACCTACCCCTTCTCCCCTCCACTAATCACAGGACTCAAACGCGCAGGGCAGCCTCAGTACCGCAGGGCTCGGCTGCCCAGCACTGACGCCGTTAACCCCCAGGCTTTTTCAGATGATTAAGACCTTGAGCTCAGACACCAGTCTTGGAAGATTGGAAAGGAAGGCCATTGCTCACAGGCTGGGGGGCGGTTCCATCTCACCGTAGCCCTCCAGCTCTGACCCCCTCTGGGGAGAGTCCATGGTCTGTGCCACTTGGCCACCTTACATAAGCAAGGTGTGCGTGTGCCCTCAGGGAGGCCTGCACTGGTCCAGGGAACCTTCTCTGACTCAGGGTGGCATGGGCTGTGGGTCCTGTGTGGAGCAAGACAAAGCAGGAATGTTCTAGAGAAGCGAAGAGGCGGTGTGGTGGCAGGAGCTCTGGGCTGGGAACCTGGGAGCCAGGACTCTCACCTCTTAGCTCTTGGCCTTGGACAGTCTGTTTCTTGCTCTGGCACAGGAGGAGAGAAGAGGAGGAGAGGAAAAGGAGGGAGGGGAAAGAAAAGAAAGGCGTGCACCCACCTCACAGGTTGGTGGAGGCTGTCACGGGAAGCCTAGAGGAGAAGGCTCAGGCTCTGAAACACGTCTGAACCCAGAACCCACGCCTGGCACGTGAGGTCCTGCGGACGGCGGTTCGGAAAGCTCTGAGTAAGGGACTTGGTGAGGCCTGCTTCGGCGAGGCAGGCTGCACAGAGCCGCACTTGGAGGAAGAGTGTTCCGTTACGGGCACCCTTTGTATTAGAGCTGAATTCATGAATTCATCAACGGCAGTTCACACACAAAGAAGGGAAGAAATGAAAACTGTCCCCAGAGCTAAGTCAGCATCGAGGCCAATCTGAAGCTGCTATGTCGGGCGGGAACGTGGTTTTCCGTAGGTGACTATAAGGCATAGCCCGGGCCAACCGCCCACTTCCTGGCTCTGGGGTGCATGGCCCCCGCCCTCTCTGGGTCAGCACCCCCACCTTCCACAGCGTCGTGACTGCAGTGCTCGCGGTGCTCCCAGACTGGCCTTGTTCATGGTTTGATCCCCTCCCTCGAGTGGTGCTGGCGTCCCTGGCCCAGTAAATACGCAGTGAGCGACGAGTCTCCTGGGTGCGGAGGCCCTCCTGACCCAGCCAGGACCCCATTCCTGCAACCAGGAGCCTGAGGTGTCCCCGTGAGGGCAAGCTCTCTGTGGTCTGTGGCTCCCAGCAGGGCTCAGCTTCACCGTTCACACCTCATTTTGGTTTTTCGCATGTGCCAACATGTGGCCTGGTCTTTTAAGACTTCCTGAGGATCTCAAAAACACACCAAGGTCGCCAACGCGCCTGGCTGCCGCAGCAGGTGTTCCTTACTCAGTCTGCGTCCTCCCATGATCTGGATGTCTCAGAAACTTAAAAGGTGGACTAGTAGACGCTTCATTTCAAAAGCCATAAAGACCAGATGTCACGTGGCATCTGGTTTGGATCCTGGAACAGAGGAAGGGCATCAGTAGGAAAGCTGGTGAAGTCCCAGTGAAGCCTGGAGTGTGGGGTTGCTAGTTTCTCACGGCTCGCAGTCGCCCAGGTTCTGAAAGGCAGCCTTGGGAGGCGGTGGAGGGCGGACATGGATCCTGTGGGCCATCTTCACAGCTGGTGGGTAGGTGCAAAGCCACTCAAGATGAGAAGGCTAGACAAGCACGCAGACATGCAGGCTGGCGGAGAATGCGCTTGGGATTTAAAGGGCAACTGATCACAGCCAAGTCCAGGAACCCCAGGCCTGGAGGCCCTGTGCTTACTGGATCAGTCTCCTTACATTGCGGGTCAGGAGGTGCAGCAATTGACAAGTCAGTGAGACCTTTACGTTCAGGGCTGGTTATGTGGCCCTAGCCGCACGCCCGCGACGTGTGGCTCATGATCCAGTCCTCCTTTAACTTCCCTGTCAATGCTATGTCACCCACAGTGCCAGACTGCGGAATCTGAGGGTGATCACACAGGGTCTGTGCCCTGGAGGAGCTCCTGGTCTAGCCTTGTGGGATCCTCATGACAGCATTGGAAAGCAGGGTACTCGCTGTATCTGTCTAAAGCTTGGGGAGACGGTGGTGGCTTTGAAGAAGGAGACCTGCAGGCTCGTTGCTAAGGAACGGCAGAAGAGCCAGCCTCATGCCCAGTTCCAGCACGGACGTGAGGCTTGGATGCTGTTCTCCTTCCGTAGAGCCGTGGGGGTGCTGAGCCAAAGGACTCAAATCACGCTGCCAGGACTTCTGAGGCAAGACGGCGGTGGGGGGCACGGGGTTTGGCAGATCTGGGATTCCTGCCAACCATCCCTCCCTCCAAGCCTCTCCCAGTCCTGGGAACTGATTGTCTGGGAGGAAAGGGCTCTTGGCTCTTCTCCTAAGGAAGGCAAAATTCCCCCTGGGCTCCTGAGATCCCCCAATCCGTAAGAGACTTCCAGAGTCAGGATGAGTGTGTGTGTTTCTGAGAGTTGAAGGACTTCGGAGTGAGACAGACAGTTCCCCAAATGCAGTCCTACCAAAGCCTTTGCATGGCCAGGCCAACCTCAAACCTCTTTCTACATCTAAGAAAACAACGCCCACAACATTGTGGGAGTTAAATGAAGTGACATACGTATTCTACTGGCTGTGTGTCCTTAAGGAAATTACCTAACCTCTCCAAACCTGCATTTCCTTGTATGTAAGACAGTGATGGAGGGAGCTGATTACTTGAGCCCGAGTCAAGGCATCTTTGGATTATTAATGTGTGTGCCATGCTTAGTCCAATGCCTGGACGTGGAAAGCACCAGCAAACATTCTTCACGGCTCCCCTGTGACTACTCTGCGGAAATCAAGGCTCATGGGCACGCACATCACACGGTTGATAAGTAGTTGGAGCAGAAATCCAAATTGCTGGGTTACAGATGTCTGATACCAACCTTTTTGCTTTTGAAACACCTAATTCAATATAATTTCTAAACATTAAATACACATCATTAGTGTCTTGTTACAACTTAACACACACTGAGGTAGCACTGGACCTTTTGGTTAACAAATATTGTGACAGCTGATGTTCATGGGCCCCCGTGTCCAGCCTGAATGGCCTGGAATTGCTCTTAGGACACCAACACATCTCATAATCTGCATTTTCTCAGGGCCTTTGTGGTAGTCTCTGCAACCTGTATTTTTCCAAAATGGGTCAGGACTCTGTGTCCTGGGAGGTGGTGGCCCTCTATCCTGTGCTAGGGCCTTCCTTCCAGAGAAGCTGTTCCGCAGGTCATTTCTGCTTCACATCGTGATGCCTGGTGACAGATGGCCGGCTTGAGCTGGGCATGGACAGTAGGACTCTGACCAGTTGCTGCAGGCTTTGCTCTTGCACTACTGCTGTGGCAGGAGGGTGGGGAGCAGGTGGTGGGGTGTTTACCTTCTGAAAGCTCACACTGTCCCGTCACACGACCTGTATGTGGACAGGTCACAGGAAGGAAAAGCAGTGTGCGCTGGACTGTCAAGGAAGGGGGACCTCTGGGAGCTGGGAGGGGGGTCTACTTTCTGAGGCCGGTCTCATTGTCCCCTGGAGGCACTTGTTATGGTCTGGATGTGAGGTGTCCCCCAAAAGCTCACATGTGAGACACTGCAGGAAGGTTCAGAGGAGAAAGGATTGGGTTGTGAGAGTCTTAACCCAGTCAGTGAATTAATCCCTGATGGGATTAATCGAAGTGATCACTGAAGTGGTGGACTGTGGCCAGAGATTGGAATTGGGGTGTGGCTTTGGGTATATATTTGTATCTGGCAAGTGGAGTCTCTCTGCTTCCTGATGATGCCAGCTGCTTCCCTCTGCCACCTTATTCTGCCATGATGTTCAGCCTCACCCTGAGCCCTGAGGAATGGAGCTGGCCTTCTAAGGACTGAGACCTCTGAAACTGTGAGCCCTCAAATAAACCTTTCCTCCTCTATAATTGTGCTGATCAGATCATTTAGTCACAGCAGCAAAAAAGCTGACTAAAACAGCATTCCCCCCCGACAGCTCTGAACGCGGCCCCAAACCTACAGAAAGCAGTGTTTGGAAATCCGCACGCAGCTTCTCTTTCTGCTAAATTATAAATATGTGTGACTGTAGTAATAATAACTAGCTCTCCTCCTGCCTGTTAACAGCCTGTGCCAGCAGCTGACCTAGAGCCTCTCCTCCTCTTCCCATGGTCCTCTCATTTCCCAGAGATGGGTACATGTGTCAGTAGGAAGGGTGAGATGGATCATGGAGTCATTGGGTTCAGGTGTGAGAGACAAATCCAGAACTCTCAAAGCTCCTTTGACTGGACGACTTGCCTCCCAGATGGGTTTGCCTCCGCCCCTGCCACTCCCGGCCCCGTGGTCCCCACCCAGTCTCCACTTCTCTGCTGTCTTTGGTCCCCATCTGCTTCTCGTCCCTGAGGTCCATCATTGTGGGGTCTGCTTGTCAGCACAGACCTCCAGAAAGGTTCCAGACCAAGTACCACCCATCTACAGAGCGGGTCCTGTGAGTATTTGTTGGGAGACTTACTGAGCATTCCACAGCTCTGTGGGCCAGGTTTTAAGAGCCTCAGAGCAACTTAAAGAATTTTTCTGGGGAGAACAGAATTAACAAAAGCTGAGTCTTTAAAAGAATGAGCCCCTCCTGGTGCAGTTGAAAGCCTCACCCAGCTGCAGGAAATGGGGAGAAATCTGAGGGCATTAGGAGGCCAGGCCACCGGGCCCCCACCACACAGGGGGCTGGACACTGGTCTGGGTTACAGTCAGGACTGAGCCTGGCCCACCTCTGCGGTGGGGCTGGAGATAGGACAGCACATCGATGTGTTTGCAGAGCTGGGAAGACAAAGACCAGCACGACCAGGCTGTGCCTTGAAAAGATCTGGAGAGCCCCTGACCACAGGGTACCGTGTCCCTTACCCTGCCCTAGACCCCACCCAGCCCCACTGCAGCTCGTCAGGAGGTCAGGCTTTCTCTAAGCCTGATCCAGGACCAGCAGGGAGGAGAGACTGACACTCCCCGCTGCAGCTCCCAGACAACCTCAGGCCACACTCCCCGTCCTGGCTTCTGTCGTCCTTCCTGCCCAGTGGCCTGGACTTGAGGCAGAATCCAGACAACAGCAGAAAGCCTGGCAGTCTGACCAGAAACAGAAGGGCAAGGTAGACTTGATTTTCATGCTCCCCAAAAGCTCTTGAGCATGAGCTTTGGCCTAAAATAAATCAGAACTTGGGCCCTGGACCTTCTGGTTGCTGCCTGGGCGCTATCTCATGCAGTCCTCTCAGTGACCTGGATGGGGCGCCACCGAACACGCTGAGGTCATTGCTGGGCCCAGCACTCAGCTGCCGACTCCTCCAGGGGCCTCCTTCCCTCTGTCCTGCGGCCTCTCTCTTACAATTGCAGGGACAGAAGAAGCTTTCTGTCTTTGCTTTCCGAGTGATGCCTTGAGAGTCAAAAAGGTCATTTTCTCAGAAGAGTCTGACTCTGCTCTTGTCAAAGGAGGATAATTGCCTTCTGATCTCCTTCCAGAAAGCTTTAGTGTCAGGTGGAGCAGGGCTAATACTGCTGCAGTTTGTGAAATTGAGATTGACTCTCAAGCTCCAGGGCACGGAGAGAGCAGGGGAGAGGGGAGGCAGGGTGGAGCCTCTGCCGGGCAGCGCCCAGCTCACCAGGAGAGCTGCTGTCCCATGCTGCCTCTGGCCGCAGGCTGTCCAGGAGGACGAGTAGGCCATGGCATGATCAGCCCCAGCAGGTCTTGGCACCACCAGCTGTTTCTCTTGGGATCAAGTCGGGGTAACTAGCAATGCAAGCCCTCCAGCTCCCTGCCCATCCGGTCAGGGGCCCCCTTGTCCTCCCACCTGCCTGGCCCCAGTGCTGCAATCCCGCTGCTGAGGTCGGTGTTCAGGGGAGTCTCACTGCACAAGACGATTTTTAAAGATGATGGAGAGCAAGAGCAGAGGAGGAGAGGAAGACCTGCGGGCTGTGTTGCTGCTGCGCCCCGCCCTCCAGCACATTGCTGGGGGAGACGCAGGGCAGAGGGCTCCCCAGCCCCGTGGGAACTGCTTGGAGGGAGTTCCAGGGCCTTGCATGGACTCAGTCATGTGCCCGTGCAAGTCACTTCATCCTCTGAAACAGGAAATGGCTGGTCAGTCACTGTCCATTCATTCTCCCACTAACATTGCAGGCCTGTGGGGAATGTAAAACGAAGACTATGACTGTTTCCCAATGGCCTGTGCGTCTTCCTGGGGGTGATAAGGCACAATAAAGTACCTATGCCACAATGCGGTGGCCAGACTCCCACAGCAAGCAGAGAGCTCTGCTTTAGGGAATCTGCAGCTAGTGAGTGCGGAGAGTCCACTGTCACACAGGGGAGCACCTCCATGAGCACTCCCAGTGATTGTGCAGATGACATGAAATGTCATGACAGCCACAAGCTGGGTGCATTGGCACACACCTGTGATCCCAGTGACTAGGGAGGCTGAGGCAGGAGGATGGCAAGTTCAAAGCCAGCCTCAACAATTTATCAAGGACCTAAGCAATGTAGGAAGACCCTGTCTTCTAAATAAAAAATAAAAAGGGCTGGGGACGTGGCTCAGTGGTTAAGCACCCCTGGGTTCAGGCACCAGTACCAAACAATGATAATAATGATACCAACAGCAACGGCAGCCATGAGTGGTTTATCAAGCGTAGGGAGACCAGTCTCCTAGGAACCTCATGTGCACTGCCTATGTCATCTGTGCAATGACTTGGAATTGTGTGCAATTATTATGTCCACATTACAGATGAGGCCACTGAGGCCACTGGGGTAGGAGTGAGGGTTGGTGTCAGGGCTAACAGTGGCAGAGGGCCCTGCTCTTAGCCTCTCTGCTGCGCCGCTCTGCACACCACGGAAATGCACCATGCCAAGACCCCCATCCTGAAGGAACGATGCTCACCACCAAACTCCCGAGCAGGCTCACTCACAAAAGGCAGTCTAACCAGAGCTGGGGAGCAGGTGACGGTTCACCACGTGCTCCCAGGCCTGGCGCCTGCGGGGTCCATTCAGTCTTCTCTGGGTGGCGTTATCTGAGGTGGTATGTGAGGAGGTGACACACATGCTTCCCACACGGGGCCATCAGCCACCAGCCTGGCTGACAGCCAGAGGGGAATTCCTGGAACTCAGATGGCCCCTAGCACTCCACTCCGCGGGACAGGTCAGCTTATCTCCCCACACTGATTTCTACTTCGCTGATTTCTACTTCAGGGCACTTACTGCCGCGGGAGCCCTGGCTGCTGTGCGGGCTGCCGCATAGGACAACGGCCCCATGGAACCACAGCTGCGGGAGGCCACAGCCCAGCCCTGAGGCCTGGCTATGGAGAGGCAGACGGAGCCCCAGCGTGCTGTCCTTCTCTCCCTGTGTACACAGGAGCCTCGCTTTGACTCTCAGAGCTCCTGCTGGGGTCACCTCTCCCCACGTTGCTAGGAATTAGGCGGCAGAGAGCATGCGGGAGTCAGCCCAGGCTACCTTCCCACCTGCGGGTGAAGGAGCGCTGCCTGAAGGCGGGAGAGGATGCCTTCCAACCAGGGTGCGCAGCACAGCTAAGGTCCGCTCCTCAGATCTGCAAGGCCGTTCCCAGCAGCAAGAAAGAGGAAACCCAGGGGCTGACAGTGTTGGCCATGTGCCAGCAGGGCCTCCTCTTGTCAGCCCAGGTCACTTGCTCTTTCCTGACCTATTGTGCTTCCTGGGAGCTTCCCTTCCCTGGAGAAGCAGGGCTGCATTCCAGCAGCCACCTGCTGTGCCCGGTCTTGAGGGGCTCATCCCCCGCAAGACACAGGGGCAGCCAAAGACCTGTTTGTAAGGGTTTGCGCTGTGGTTTGAATACGCCCTCCAAAGTGTGTGTATGGGAAATCGGATCCTCAAATTCGTACGTAGATGGTATTTGGAGGTGCATCACTGAGAGGTGATTGGGGGTAGAGGAGGTCATGTGGGTGGGGCCCACGGTGCCATGTTGGCCTTGTAAGAAGGGGATAGAGGCCCAGGCTGGCCTGCTTGCTCTGCCTGGCCTGTGATGCCCTCGGCCATGTTCAGATGCAGCAAGGAAACCCTCAGCAGAGCCCAGAACCACACTGCTGGACTTCCCAGCCACCAGAACCAAACTGAATAAACCTCGACCCTTTGTAAACAGAGTCGGGTCTTCTGCACGGCAGCAGAACACAGAGCAGGCAGTTGTGAAGGGTCACACTGTGCGAGGTGAGAACCTCCTGTCAAGGTAGAAGAGAGCGGCGTCCTCATCATCCCAGCATGAAGGGCAACACTCAGGGTGCTGTGGGATTTGGGGAATGAGAGAAGATGGCACCGGAGTGGGGACAGAGGAAGAAATACCTCCACTGCCTCAAGCCAGCCCTTTGTGAGGCAGGTGCTACCAGAGACAAGGGACATTCCAGGAGCAGTGGCAGCACGGCTGAGCACAAGGGAGACGGCTCTCTGGATTGTGGTTGGGGCGGAGCTGGTGGGTTTGAGGAGGAGGGCTCAGTGCTAGGATAGGAGAGGGACCCTGAAGCCCCTGAGGCCCCCTGGCCTGCTGCTCCTCTGTGGGGAGTGTCCAGGTCTCAGGCCTCTCCCTGCAGGACTGGGGCAGCTCGGGGACACTGTGGCGCTAGGGCCGATGACAGGGCTCCTGGGTAAGCCTGAGAACCTGGGGTTGTGGTCCCGGTTTTCCCCCAGGACGTCCTGGACAAGGGCTCGCACAGCCCTGGGCTCGGGTGCTGTTAGGGGAGAAGAGACTGGATTTGAAGTCCATCCGTTCCTCGCATTTCATGCTTCTTAAGTTCAAGGACAATGATATTATTTTAAATGGCATGAAAAAATATGCAACCCTGCATTTGTAAAATTCGTGGCCACCCATTTACGTATTCCTTCATCTAACTGTGTATCCATAGAGGGCTCTCGGGAGCAGTGTCCCCAGCTTCCTCCCGCTGAAGGATTCTGGGTCACGTGAACATTAATGGCGAGCACTGTCACCTCCACCCGACATCTGGTATTTATATGAAAGTGGATCACGTTGTTAGGAGTCAGGCCAGGGAGGGAGCCGGTGGGGTGCAGGGGAGCTGGGGAGGGGCCTGTCTGTGCGTCTGTGCCTGAGGTGCCCGGTCTGTCCTCTCCGCAGGTACCAGACGTGCTCCAGCAACGGGCTGGTGGCCGGGTTCCAGAGCCGCTACTTCGAGTCCGTGCTGGATCGCGAGTGGCAATTTTACTGCTGCCGCTACAGCAAGAGGTGCCCCTACTCCTGTTGGTGAGTCTGGGAGCCGCACCCAGCCCCTCCCGGCTCCTGGGGCTGCGGGGCGCCTGGGGGCACTCTGGTCCCCACTTCTGGCCTTGGGTAAAGCCGCACTGTAACGCCCCCTTGTCCTTCCCTGGGCAGAAAGGGAGACAACTTGGAGCAAGGTGGTGGCTGACCCTGCGTGGCCTAGGCACTTCCCACGGTGGGGCTGACCCTGAGCCTGTGCTTCTTCCCTCCACCATGTGGCTTCCTGTCACATCCCAGGCTTCAAGACCCACTTGGGAGCCTGGATCCCCGAGTCCCTCTGGAGGAAGCAGCGCTGCTGGGTAGGGTCTCGGGCACGGTCACAGACGGGAAAGGTGCTGCTCTTCTCTGCATCAATCTGTAGTCACGGCCTGGGAGATTTTGTTCTTCCCCTCCCGTCGGGCCGATGCCCGGTGTCCACTGACCTAGGCTTCCAGTGGGCCAGGAGAATGGGTTTATTTACCCTGGTAACTTTGTCCCAAGTCCTTACGAGTCAGGCGTTTCTGCCGTGGACAAAAGGACCCAAAATGTCAGCATCTGACAGCTGATTCAGGGGGGTGACGCATCTGTCTGCAGCCTGATGCTTAGAAGGTCAGCCTGGCGGGTGCTGTTGCCTCTGCATCAGGCAGTGTCACTGCACAGGGGCCCAGGAGGCTCAGAGTGTCCCTAGGGAGGGACAGCCCCCAAAGCTTAGCAGGAACTCAGAACTCCTGTCAGCGAGGCCTCCTGGCTCCCAGCCGCTCCCACAAGCCCTTCCCCTGCACGGCAGGTGAGCAGGCGCAGCCGGAGCAGGGGAAGGAGGGTCCGGTCTCTGGGGTCTCTGGGCTGCCCTCCTGCACCCTGTCCTCCCTCCCCCGCCCTCCCCTCTGCAGTCTCTTTACTTCTCTGAACAGACTCAGTGTATCACTTAAAAATACGGCTGTTTCCCCAAAGTCCTGAAAATCTGATGAGAAGCTAGGCCCTGTCGTTGGGGCAAGTGCACTTAGCATGTTTATGCAGAAGTTCGCCCACACCAAGTCTCCGCACTCCCTTGAGGTCGTCCGCGGACACGCCGCCAGGAGCCCTGCATCGCAGCTGGGAACCCAGGTGTCTTGAGGGCTTCTGAGCCTCGGACCCCTCAGTTCCAGAGGTGCCAGGACTGTCTTCAGAGAGGACGAAGGTTCCAGAGAGGAGAGGAGGGGAGTGGGAGCCTGCAGGACCTATGGAGCAGCCTTCCGCAGTGTCCCCTGCCCCCTCTGCATGTCCCTGACTTTCAAAGCCTGGACAGCAAGCACAGCTGGTTGCTGACTGCATCAGCCATCGCTGTGGCGCTTGCCCGACTTTCCCCGGCCAGGTTCCTGGGGTGACCAGGTGACGGAGTCAGGGGGCCTCCTTGTCCAGGCCAGGTGTTCCCCCTCATGGGTCTCAGCTGAGGGGCTGCCCCATTCAGTGGTCAGCTGTTTTCCACGAGCTTGTGCGCCTGGCTTTTCCGCTGAGCTTGATACACTCAGGCATCCACCTGCCTCTGAGTCAGCTGCTAAGTCCACAGGCGGTCGTTTTTTAACGTGAGTAATTTGCCAGTTAGTGTCTTAGGGTCATGCCAGGCAGCTGGGGGTTGTTTACTTGTACAAACAAGGTGTGGAGTCATTTCACCTCAGCATTGAGATTGAAAGTGGAGTAGCTTGTGACGAGCTGCTGCTTTACCAAGTGGAGTAACTCGGGGGAGGCTCAGCCTGACATGACGGTCTGCACATCCTGGAGGCCCTGGAGCTCCCTGCTGGGATGAAGGGGAAGCCAGCCTGCCTCCTAGAATCCCTCCGTCCTGTGGATTTCTGCAGTCTGTGTCCACACTGAGCATTGCTGCTGGGAGCTTGTCCTGTCTAATTGAAAGCTGAGACCTAAAAAGACAGGCCTTTGATCCTCAAATCCCACTATTGTTCTATGAAGCTCGGACTCCATCATTACACAAAGGCAGGATTCAAGCTGCTCGTGCTTCCTCACGGAGGCTAGATGTCCTTCCTCTATGTATTTTAAAAATCTCCAGTCTCATGATGGTGGTGGTACATGCCTGTAATCCCATCAACTTGGGAGTCTGAGGCAGGAGGACCACTAGTTTGAAGCCAGTCTCAGCAATTTACAGTCTTTAAGCAGCTTAGTGAGACCCTGTATCAAAAAAAAAAAAAATTAAAAAAAATTAAAAAGTGCTGGGGACGTGGTTTAGTGGTTAAGCATCCCTGGTTCAGTCCCTGGCACCAAAAAATAAATTAAAAAATCTCCCTTAAGTCCAACTCACAAATGAAGCTGGTAAGAATTTGATGGGTATGGAGAGTCATACCAAAGACAAAGTTTTCCAATGATCAACAGGGATGAGCAGCTCTTCCTGAGGTGCTGAAGATGTTCAGGTCTCTTGGCAAATTGACCCCAAGCCTGGGTCCACCCCTCCCAGCCTGGAACCCCTCGGCCTCCCTCACGCCCATCACTGTTCCCAGAGAGCCGTGGTGTAAGGGAGAGAAGAGAATTCTTCAGACAGGCAGGGCAAGCCGACTGTGATTCCACTGGGTGGGCTCCGTTTCTGATATGGTGTTCGAGCTGAGAGCTACCGTGGCCAAAGGAAATGCACCTGCCCAAAGGAAACCTCGGAGAGTGGCAGAATGGCTGTCTACTGAGCACCGCGGTCCACAGCGAGACTCGCCCCCACACGGTGTCTGGACATTTCAGGGCGAATTTAAACTGCCTGAGTCACAGGCCTCCAGGGAAGGAAGTGGGTCTCATTTCTTCAGCATCTCAGCAGACGGCCTGGTGCAAGCAGACCCTTAATGAATCTGTGGGATGAATAACTGCAGGTCGCTGGGCCCAGCAACCCGGCGCTGGCGAGCACCGGCGGCTGCAAGGGAGCTTTCCGGTGGAAGAAGACATCTTCCGTGTGCATTAGGTTACGGGATCTGTTAACGGCCCTGCAGAGTGGAGCTGGAACTGTGTTCCGGCACCTTCCCTCCGTGAGGTGCTGATGACCTCCGATGTGAAACCTCCCCTTCCTTCACTGTGACTGGCTGAGCTGCCTCCCAGGGACCTCAGCTTCCATGGTGGGAAGCTCTCCTTCCACTTGGAAAGATCCCGTGCACTGTTCTGAACTAGCTGAGTGTCCAGCCTCTCTGTGCTGGGAACATTCAGGGATTTGGACGCATCACCACTCCGGGCTGGAAAAAACCGATCGTCAGCCAATTCCCAAACGAGTGCAGGATTTATTTGTTTGGTGGGAACCAAGGTGCTGCTCCGATGGGGCCTGTGCGGTTTCTCACTGGACGGTGCCGCCTCATTAACCCTGGCAAGAAAGCGCATTCCTGGCTGATGCGGACACACCGTTGCCAAACGGTCCCCTGGGTTGGAGGAGCATGTCAATTTGCGTGTATTTATTTGCAAGGGAGAATTCGAATTCCTAATCCAGGGTCTGCAAACCACACACACTGTCCCTGGAGGAGCCCAGCCCCGTGGAGACGGCTGCACTCCTGCTCCACTCTCCAAGCAGCCCCAGCTGCAGGATGTCACACACCAGCCAGGCAGAGACCAAGTGTGTCCGGGAGCCACAGGGCCTGCACTGAGCAATTGTTTCCTTTTCTAATGGTCTATGGTATTTCTGTGGGTTCACTGGAAAATATATCTTGGCAGAAAAATAAGGCATCAACTCGCCTGACCTTTGCATCTCCCTCCAGCCCAGGGGCTCTGACTCTCAGACTTCACATTCCCCGCAGCCTAGCTCCCCTCTCCCGTTCCCAAGCCACAAGCCAGAGTGTGGATTTTCCCAGAGTCCTGGACAGCTCTGGCTAACAGCTAAATCAGTGCAGCGCCCCGTTGCATCCTGTCCCCTCCGAAGCCTCCAGTCAGAGCTTGTGCTCAGCTCCAGTCCTCATCGTCCACATTTCAGGGCAAGATGAGGTGTGTGTGCAAGCCCTGTCCTCCTCATCCTGCTGTGCCAGGGACAGGAACACTCCCAGGTCCCTCCATTGTGCTGTCTGTTGCCCCTGCCCTGGGGGTGGCCTCTGGTAGCACGTTTCCCAGAGGCCTGGCGAGAGGGCAGCTTCTATGTGGATTCCTCCCAAAGAGCTGGCAGTGTTGGTATGGAGACGGAAACTCCCGTGCTTTGAGAAAATAGGCTGGCACTGATATTTTAAAGCCGCTCCCACTAGGCTTCGGTTCACCAGGCCCCACTGACAACCTCACTGTGTGTTGCTCCAGGCGCCAGGCACTCAGCCTGCCGAGCAGCCCTCTGGGCGGAAGGGGTCGTGCATTTCCTCAGCTGGAGAGGCTGTGCCATTACTGAGCCGGCTTCATAATTCAGACCTGTCCCTGCTGCGACGCATGGGCAGCGCCTCCCTCCCCGTACTCAAACCTCAGAAGCAGGAATTTCCAACGTGGCTGGTGGCGGGAATTTCCAAGGTGTCCTGTTGGCTCACCCGAGCCTGGGCCTTCTCACTGCTGAGAACCTGAGCCTCGGGATCCCAGGCCAGATCCGTGCCTTCCTCCTATCTCCTCTGCTTCACCTCTGCTGGATTCTAGGGGCGATGACTCGGTTCTCCACGCATTAACTCATTAATCAGCAGCCACTGAATGTGAGTGCCTATGAAACAAGTAGAATTTATAGATTTGGGTTGAGTTCCTCAGGGTGGGGACGACGGCAGCTCCTACCTGTGAAGCCTAGCCTGTGCTCGTGTGAAGCCATGCAGTCCTCACTCGCAGGAGCTGCCCTGCTACTACAGAGCGGGAACCGAGGGCAGAAGTTGTAACTTTCTTCTAAGGGCCCCACTTGAGCCACTCAGGGCTGTCTGCTCCAACGCCCCTGCTCTTCGCACAGCACTGAGCCATCTCCCACCTTCGTGAGGAGAGAAGACCCCCAGGAGCGCAGCAGTAGGTAATAGCACAAGAGGCAGCTGGCAGCGAAGCCAGGGAGGTGGTCACTCTGGTGGAGGGGGACGTTGGGGTGAAGTCATCCCCCCTGGTGTGCAGGCCCAGGAGGGCCGTGACATCATGTGGGTGATGAAAGTCAACTGAGTCAAAACACATGTGCTCGCCGACCAGGCCTGGGCTTGGACAGACAGCTGGAAACTCAGATCCAAGACAGCCATGTGAAAAATGTCCAGGGACGTTCCTCTTCCAATTTAAGCCACAGAGATCCCTGGAACTGTGTCCCCTGTGTTGTGATACATACTGAACTGATGAAGTGTGAACCCCCAAGTGCCGCGAGAGTACAGCCAGGGGCGTCTGACCCTCGTCCCACACCCAGCTCCGGGGTGCAGGCTGTTTGCAGAGAAGGGCCCTGCAGGGGTCTTGGTCCTCCGGTCCACTTGGCCAGGCCCCTGCCCTCTGGGGGTAAGCTGGGTGTTTATTCCCTCGTGGGTACCTTTCTTTTTACATGGCCGCATTGGGTTTTATTTTTCCTGAGTTTGCAAAAATAATTTGAACCGGTTCAGACGCAACACCTGTCGGAGGAGCCAGGCCATTGCCGAGGCAGGCAAAGCAACCTCGTCGTCGGCCAGCTTCTCCTGCCTGGCTGCTTGCCGGCTGCTCTGTACCAGGGATCCATCAGAGCAGGCTGGTTTCCCTCAGGGAGTCCCCACATTTGCCTGTCAGGATGGGCCTGGCCTCTTCTTGTTGGTGGGATGTGGACTGTAAGCCCACTCGACGGCAAGCCTACGGGGTGGAGTTCTCTAGGCCCATTCTGCACGGGCTCCTAGGCATGCGTGGGGCCATGTGCCGGTGACCCCGGGCGGGGGCTCACTGGGTGGCCATCGTCATGAAGCAAGATGCCAGACTCAGTTGTATTATTTAAATCAAATGCTGACTGGGGCTGGCCTGCCTTGGGACACTAGAACAGGACATTTGAATTAGGGAGCAACCAGGTCCACAGATTGAGCAGAGCCCCCTTCCTGACCAGCCCTCCCTCCACTGCCAAGCTGAGGGCTTCTCAGACTGTTTTCATCCTCTAGAAATGTGTGGCAAGGCTCTGTATGAAGCGGCTTTGCCCAAACTTCCCTAGAGTGACCTTGTGATTCACAAGAAAGCCAGAGCCACACCTGTCCTGAGGAAGGCCAGAGGCCGCAACCCACAGCCCCACCATGCTGCTTCCTTGGAGCCTCTTTGAGCCTCCACTAGTCCCCACGCCGTCTCACTCAGTGTCTAGCTCTCAAAGTTCAAATCCCTTCTTCTCTCTGAGGAGCGATTGCAGGGGCTTCACTTATGAGGATGGGGGGTGGGTATCATCGACAACTAAGGGGAAACGCGTCCATCTGGTTCAAAAACCAGACTCCTGGGCCATACTGAAACTCAAGTTCCTGCCTCGGGTGGTGTTTGGGAGGTTCTCTTTCTACCAGTGATGGGGCCGTGTCTCCCCCATACTTTTAGTTTCATAAAGTTGGGGTGATTTCACTACCCCCCTTACCCGGAGTTTGAAAGATGTTCTTAACTTGATCCCATGGTTTTATGATACAAAACAAAGAAACCCAGCTGGGACCAGTGAGCATGTGCCGCACCTTCCCCAGAACATTCTAGAAACTCACTGGGCAGCAGCCCTCTGTGCAGGAGGCCTCCCAGATGCACTGTCCCCTCGGGCAGGCAGCCTCGTGTCTGTCTGTTACCAAACATGAAGTCATGGAGAATCTTAGCTAATGAAAGCATTGCATCATCTTTTCCCCCTTTGGGGCTCAAAGTCTCTTACTGTTTATCAAAAAAAAATAAAATGCAAGTTTTTCTTCCCCACTTAATTCCAAATGGACTTAACTATCCAAGTAATCAGAGTGCAGATTGGAGTGGCCAATAAAAACTTTAGAAGTAAAATCCAGCCTGATTATTTCCAAATAGTTTTGGCAAGTGAATTTAGCCTAACTCGCTATTGCCAAATATAGAACACTGGCTTCCAGAAGTAAAAACAGGATTGCTATTAACCTTTATACCTCACATGCAAACAGTGCTGTTCTGGGGAGTGTTATGTTCCCTGAAATAAAAGGGCTTCCTTCCCCAAAAGCCCATTGGCATTATTCATGTTCCCAACAAACCCCTCTTGGGGCGGGGGGGTGAACATTAGCACAGCCCTGTCAGAATCTCCAAGGATCACAAACCAGTGGGATTCAAACGAGGCCCTGTGGGGTCCACTTATGAGACGTTTATATAGGAAGTCCTCTCCCAGGTCTCCTTAGAGGCACAAAATGGGCACCTGAACTAACAGAGCCTGACTTTCCTCCTCTGCCCATCAGGCAGACACATGCAGCCACCCCGGGCTGAGCTTGGCATCTGAGGGAGCACAATTCAGTTTTGAGAAAGACAGATCACAAGAGGTGGGGAGGTCAGCAAGGTGGACAAAGCAATGACCGTGAGCCAGGAGTGGTCTCAGGTCCCACTCATGCCAGGAGCTCCTGGGCTGACCACTGTCCTGCCACACCTGAACACCAGGTCCTCCAAGGACCCCTGCAGCTTAAAACTCAGTCTTCTCAAGATTCCACAACAATCCTTATAACCTCAAGAGGAAGATCGTCAGTCTACAGAGGGGAAGATCTTTCTACCATCAATATGCAATGCCCTGGTAAACCTAGAGCAAATGGCACTCACTAACTAGCTGTTTCCTGGGTAGCCTGGGATGCGGATAGACTAGGGGAACCCATTTCACACTGAAGGACTGGTTTGGTCTGAAGATCCCCAGGGCAAAGCCCTTATGAGATTTACTCTGAGATGGACCACAAGAAGCCTGCTCAAAGGGAAACCTAGGGTTAACTCAACCTTGGGGGAGAAAGAAGAAAAAAGAGAAAGAGGAGGAGGAAGAAACGAAATATCTTTAATGATCCCACACCTGTCATTTACCATACAGTGGCTTTCATTCTTTATAGGCCAGGAAACAGATGAGTGACTCTCCCAAGGAAGGGTGTGTGCCAGGAACCGTGCGGTTGCCAGAGAAAGGTGTGCACAGCAAAAACCCCACCTGGGGAGCTTACATTTTAGTTAGATATTTTTGAACACTTTGTCAGTTATGACACATAAGAAATATATATTAAGCCATCACACAATCTGTATATCACATTGCTACACATTCATGAATATTTGAAACAAAAAAATTTACTCCCACATACAAACTTATCTTTATTGCCTGCGATGCATTCTCTGATATCTTCTGTTCTATTTTATTCCTTCCTTTTTAAAGCTGGTCAAGGCCAAATCAGTTGATTTCATGATGTAATAATGAGTCCTAATCCGAGGTTGTAGCATTGTCCCCGCGGCCTTGAACAGAAGGATACCATTGATGCTGCTTCTGAGCCTGGGCAGCCTGTGCCCCCTCATGGTACAGCCAGGAACGGGGGTGGGGTGGGGTGGCAGTCCTGCTGTCCCCTCCCCAGGCAGGGTGCTGTCCTGGGGTCTGGAGGGGTTGGAGGGCCTGTAGCCAGAGAGGTCCATCCCTCGTCTCTCTCCATGTGCCTTCTGCTTGCTCCCTGCCATCGTGGTGAGCTTGACCTTTTCCTCTGCCCCTCTGCGCTCCCACAGGCTGACCACAGAATACCCAGGCCACTATGGGGAGGAAATGGACATGGTCTCCTACAACTATGACTACTACATGCGAGGAGCAACCACCACTTTCTCTGCCGTGGAAAGGTGAGAAGGGGCCCCTTCCCTGGAGTGGGACCTGCTCCCCTCGAGCTCACACCTGCAGGAACTGCCCACTGGTGTTCCCTGCTTTAGTTTCCTGCTAGGTCAAGGATGAGCTGAGGAGTTGGCTGGAGAGCAGGAGGCAAGCATAAGTGAGCTGGTGTCAGGAGCTCCCCTCCCAGGGCAGCTCCCCCTTGGAGATGAGGGTGCATTCCGCCTGCCCCTCAGCAGAGTCCTAAACCTGGTGTCCCCAGTGCCCGGGGTATTCCCCACACTCAATTTCAAAGAGCACTTTTCTCACCAAACATCAAAGAGAGAGGGCAAAAATGGTTGGTGGAGCACCCACTGTCACACTGGACCTGTCCAATCCCTGACGCTATATGACCCGCACCTTGGGTTGTAGGAAGGAAGCGAGGAGTGGAGGAGGATGGGAGAGAAGGAATGTGATAGCCTACTGGCTTAGTGGGTTTGGGTGGCTGTAACGTAAAACCTTAGGCTGGGTAATTTATAAACAACAGAAAGTTATTGCTCACCTTCTGGAGGCTAAAAAGCCGAAGATCAAGGTAGCAGCAGTGTCTGGTACGGGCTGCTCTCTGCTGCGCTTGTGGCACTTTCTCACTGTCGTCATAGGCAGATGGGACAAGGCAGCTCCTTTCAGACTCTTTAGTAGGGCACTAATCCCATGGGTGAGGGCAGAGCCTCAGGACTTAGTCACCTCCCAAGAGGCCCCACCCCTAATGCCCCCGATACACTGGGCATCAGGTCCCAGCCTATGGGTTTGGGGGTGGGGCACTAACATTCAGACCAGAGCACCCACTAAACATATCTAGAAAAGATGTGTTTACCTCTGTCCTTGACAAAGCTAGAATTTTTTTTTTTTAATGAAAGAGGAAACTTTAACCTAAAAAAAGGAAGCAAACAGGAACTTTTTAAATTTCCTCTCTCACAGTCAGCTCCCCAACCCTCTCTGGAAAACATCAAGGCAAAATAATAAAAGGAAAACAAGGATCAAATTCCTGCAGATAAGTTCCCCACATGGAGTCTGGCCCCAGCCCCACTTTGACAGAGAGGGAGGTGCAGGTTAATTCAGGGGTGAGAGATGGATTTTGCCTCCTTTTCGTAAGGTGGTGGTCACTTTGTACAGGAATGGATTCCTGGAAGATGACCAGTGCATGCTTTGCAAACTGAGTCAAGCTGACATTAACTCGTGAGATAACCGGCTCTGCTGAATTCGAGAGTGACTTGTCCTTCGTGTATATTTATGTTTTCAAATGAAATTGCACCTCATTTAACTGAAGATAACTCGTTTAAGATGACAAGGAATTTTTTTAAGAGAGACATTGAGTAGCTCTGGAGAAGCACAGCATAGGCTGCGGGCTCCGCGAGCAAGAGCGGAACACCCACGGAGAACCCCGCAGCTCTCACACCCTACTTATTTTTTCTTGAGATGCATTTTTCACTCAGTTACCTATTTTCTAGAAGGAGCAACTTAGAGAATATTACTTAGGATAAAACCCATTTTATCAGGGAGAAGAAATAGCTGAACGACGTGACGCGCAACACAAATATTTAAGGAAAAGAAAGGCCCGAGAACTCAGTGAAGGTGGGAAGCTGGTGCCATTTGGCAGGGAGGGGGTCCCCAAGGCACAGTGGGCATAGCAGCACGGTGGGGTGCTCAGTCCTCCTAATGATGCCTCCAGGTCAGAAAGAGATGGATTCTCCAATTCCTGGTTAAGAAGGAAGAAAAGAATACAGTATAGAGAGAGGACATACAAAATTATTACAAAATAAATATATTTTGGCAATTCAAACGCCGAATTCCTGATGGTTTGGAAGTTCCCAGTTATATGGATAACCCAGAATCATAGAAACTGAGGTGTGCATTATTGCACTGTTTAAAAATAAACACCCCCCAAAATAGAATGCGTCTACCCACGTGATTTTGCTGCTATTACTAATACCGGCGGCTTAAGGATCTAAGAGTTGGGTCTCCTGGCCCTTCTGAGGAGGCTGAGGCCCAGGTTGGATGGTCCTGTCAGTGAGGACTCGCTGGGCACCTGCCCTCCCTTCCAGTGCCAATCGCAGTGGTTCCCTCCTGGGGAAGGAGTTCTCCGCTCGCACTATCACGGTGGACATCTGGAGACAGACAGAGGTGTGTCCAGCTCCTGTGATTCTAGATGTGCAGCCTATGCGTTAGATGCCACTAGTGTCCCATCCCCAGTTGTGACAAGCAAACCTGTTTGCAGACATTGCCAAATATACCCTAGGGAGCAAATTTGCCCCAGGTTGAAAAGCACTATCCTGGAAGGAAACCGGAGATTGAACCTGGTGGAATGGCTTGGTCCCATTAGGATCAATTTCTCTCAGTATCAATTAACTGCTTCTTAAAAAGCAGTACGAACACTTGGGCATTCAGTCTCGTTTACCTGTTTCTTGATACAGAGGTAAATAAGACCTGCCACCAATTTGCTACATATCTAAAACAAGCCATGTCCTCTGTGGACAATTGTAGGAACAAATGCCGATGAATAGCTGATCCCCCAGGGCCTCAAAGACTCGGCTGGGGGTCTCCTCCCAACTGCCCTAAACAGACGCCTGGAGCAGCAGTTGGCACTGTGCAGCCTCCCTTGGGAGGTTCCAGCAGGGAGCATCGTCTTCCAGAACAAGTGGGCATCCCACTTCCCATCCAAGGATGATTCTGAGTTGAAGGATCCCACTGTGCTTTGGAAGGGTTTGAATAATCAAATACAGCGAAACCTTTATCAGGACTGGGCAAAGGGTACAGCAGCTGCATCCTCTGGTGGGATTAGGGACACCTTGCTGAGAGACAGTGTGGTGTAAGAAAAAGACCCATCTTTGTGTCCTGCAGACCTGGAATCTGACACCATCACCTATTCCTTGTATTCCCTAAAAGCAAGTCACCTACCCCTCCCAGCCTGCTGCTTCTCCTCAGCTCGAACCATGTGAGATGTTGAGAGACAGGTGTGCTGTGGAGCAGGCTGGGGGCGTTGGAGGGGCTCTGTGCTCACCAGCTGTCACCATGGTCACTGTTACATGGTACTGGACTGCAGGGGCGTCAGGCAGGGTGGGCACCTGAGAGGTGGTTATTAGGTGGCTGAATGAAGAGCACGGCCTTGCCCTTAGCTAGGAACCTTCCTTGACAGTAGCCAGGCCATGTGTTCCTCAAAGTTGAGCGAGTCTATGTCCCCGCACACCCCTGCCCCAGTGAACTAATGGGCATTCCCATTCCAGTGTTCCGAATGGCAGGCATTTCCTTTCACCTCAGGGGGTTCCAGAGTGGCTCCCCTTCCTTCATTTCTCAGCATAGCGCTTAAGAGAAACACTCAGGCGCGGGCCAGACTGGCTCAGAGTGAGCACTCAGTGAAGAGAATCCATGAGAACACGGTGGCCCCGACAAAGAAGGCTCTCGCAGTGGGGTTCAGGGGTGTCAGACAAGACCTTTCACTCCACACCGCAAGCCTCTGGTCCTCGAGGTGCCTTGGGGGATGCTGTGGGGGGCTGACCACCAGCGAGGAGCAGGATCCTCTGTGCAGCTGGGGCCTCGTTGTCCCCCTGCGAGGGGCAACCTGGCCTCCTGCAGATCTGTGGTTCTCTGGGGACTTCATGCACAAGTCTTTCAAGGACACCATGAGGTAGGCGCCCCTTCAGCTCCCAGATCCATCCTGCTCCCCAGCAGGTTCCTCCTCCGGAGGGTGACTCAGGGCTCCCTCCCCTGGGGCTGCTCTTCTCACTGACTTTCCTTCCCTGACTGCCCACAGGGATCGCCAGTGGAAGTTCATAATGTGCCGCATGACAGACTACGACTGTGAATTTGCAAATGCTTAGATCTGCCACCTGCCAGACCAGGGCCAAGGAAGGGGCCTGGAGTCCCGAGTGTCACACGTGTTAACGCGGCTGGAACTCCGGAGCTCTTCTCCCTGATGGGAGGCAGCCGTGCCAGCTGCCCGGGCGGTTCTGACTAGCGTCACATTTATAACTAGGTCCACAATTAAGCCGCAGCTCTCGCTTTCCACATAGTCCGTAGCAACTGTCTTCCATGCTGGTGACAGCTCCTTGCATGGCCGTACCTGGGGTGCTGCTTTGGCCACCTCTGGGGCCCTGGCTCGCCTTGCTGCTGCTTTTACTACTAAATGAGCTTCGAGTTCAGCGTAGTGAACCTGGAGGGAGGGAAGGAGAGTGGGAGGGAGGGAAGGAGAGTGGGAGGGCAGGCAGGGCTTGGGGGGGGCACACAGGTTCTCTACAGCTAAGTGTTGAAATGACACCCAGGGTTCCCACAAGACGGGCCCTGCCTTGAAGTGACATGTTCCCACTCTGCCTCCATAGGAGTCCGCAGAGCTCTGAGCTGGGGCGAGGGGACCGGCAGGTGGAAGGGGGCTGCAGGGTTTGAGGGCAGAGCTGAATTTCCTCAACTCAAAGGCGAATGTCTGTGTGCCCACTGCAGATGCCTGCAGGGGCTGTGGGGCCTGTAGAATCGTCTCCAGGAAGGTGAAAACGAGAAAGGCCAGAGAATGGGACTCAGACAGAGAGAAGGGCGGGATGAGCGTGGCCAGGTCAGCTCTGGGGAGTGGGAAGGAGCATTGGGTCCCTGGCAGCCAGAGGCGTGCCCAGGACTCCTGGGAGGGCTGGCCCAGTCTGCAGCCCTGGGGTCGCTGGCCAGCCCTCCCACACTGAGCCTGGTTGTCTGGGTGCAAGGCAGCCCTGAGGATCCCCCTCCTGTCCAGGTTAGCATGGAGGGTCTTCTGCTGAGGTGGCACTCTCTCTCTTCCCCCTGTGACATCTCTGTCCCTGGACCTTTGTACTCTCTTCCTCATAAAAGGAATAAAATTTTTAACATTACTATGCTGCAAATACCAAGGGTCCGTTTTTGCTCCCTACCCCTCCCCTTTCTGATTCCTCTTTCATTCCTTCTGCAAGGCCGGCTGAGCACCGCCATCTGCCCAGGACTCTGGAAT
Source organism: Glaucomys volans (assembly GCA_020662805.1). Classification (NCBI taxonomy): domain Eukaryota; kingdom Metazoa; phylum Chordata; class Mammalia; order Rodentia; family Sciuridae; genus Glaucomys; species Glaucomys volans. The sequence goes on from JAJEJO010000806.1 coordinate 745,348, forward strand.
ACAAAATGGTGGTGGCCGAGTCGGGAATCAGATGGGGGAGACATAAAGTGCTGAGTGCTCGCTGCGCGGAGGATCACACAGAGGCAGGGGCACATTTCTCTGCCTCTGAGCCTCCCGGGTCTCTCCTCACTGGGGCTTCCTTCCGCCATCCGCACCCCACTGTGTCACAGGCACTGAACCCCAGGAAGCCCCTACTTCCTGGAACCAAGCAATTTCCTTTCCAATCTGTGCTGCCCTTCCTTATCCTCTCGCCCAGGAACGAGGGCCAGGCAAAGCCCCAGGGGTGCACGTTGCCACACCCCCACCGCAGTGGTCAAGGTCATGACTCTCAGTCCTCGGTGAGGGTGACTGTGTCTCCACTGCAACCCCAACCATCACGATGGGAAAATGGAGCTAAGGGGGCCTCCTTGGCCATAATCCCTGAAATACTTCAGCAAACTTGGTTTTTCTTTATTCCCTCTGTCGTTGTTTCTGCCTCCCTGACAATTTTAATTTACAATGAGAAGCTTCCCAGGGTTATCTTTCACAAAGGGAGCCATGAATATTTCAGTGCTTGCAGCCTGGTTCAGGATGACAACCGGCAAGGGGCCGAGCTGGGCCGGTGGAGCACAGCGGGAAGCGGGGAAGCTGACGGGGCATCCAAGATGGAAACAAAGGGCTGGTGAGAGGTGGGGTGGCAGTGAGCTGGGAGGGGCCCTCAGGAGACCCGGAAACACAGGCCGAGGGCTCTCCCTTGAGAACTCCCATAGCAGCCTGTGCCAGTTAAGTGCCTGTGCCAGACGGAATAATGGAGCTTTTACAAAGAGAAAACCTTCTTTTTATATAGGCCAAGGACAAAGGCAGCAAAGCCATTGTCAGCTTGCTTGGAATGTGAATAATTTACACTTTATTATATTATCTGAGTCAGCAGAAACCAAGTGCCAGAGTGAGGACTGCCCCCAGGTCCTCTGACTGACAGTTCTTCCTGTCTTCTCCACCCAGATTTTCATCCAGCTTCTCCACAGCCCTGGGTAGGTCACCTTGCTTTTCTAGGCCTCCTGTCTACAAGGAGGACCTGGATCTAGGTAACCATGCACTCCCTGCAGCTCTAGGAGGCCATGAGCCCCACCCTCTGCCCTGAATTGTTCATGAGAGGATTTGCTGAGGCACTGTCTCCCAGGGAAGGACCTGGCCCTGCCCCGGCTCTGGCAGACAGTGGCTGTGTCAGACCAGTCCCCAGAGCACGGTCTCCTGGTCTGCCCAGCCTTCCATACAACTTCTCAGGAAGTGGCCACAGGAGAGGAGCATGGAGGAAGAGACCCGGACTCCTGCCTCCAGGGCCTGCAGGCTCACGACGGGGGGACGCCGTGAAGATGAGAGCAGCAGGTTCCTGAGGAAGCCCAGGTGGCGGTGGCCCTGGGGACAAGCAGGACTTCCAGGGGCGGGGACCCACTGTGCACTCTGGAGTCTGGCTACCTGGGCACACAGATCCCAACCCTGCCACTTCCCAGTGCCCTGCAGGGTCTTGGTCACGCCGCTGCCCCTCCTGACTCATTTCCTTACTATAGAAATAACATCGTGGGGTTGTTGTGAGAAATATGAGATCAGAATGTCCTGCACGTGGTAAGTACCCAGCAGATACAGTGAGCGAAGGCGAACGGTATTGTGCAGATTGGAAAGCAAGTCCTGGTGAGCTGGATTTTAGTACAGGTCAGGGATAAGGAAGAGTTCATAAAATAGCCGCGACTTAAGTTCAGCTCTCGCTCATTCATTTATTCACTTGCTGGGTCACTGATTTGACAAATTAAGTGTATGTCACTTACCAACCTCTAAACTGGGCCCACTTCTTGCATTTCAGAGGACTGCAGAGTAGAGAGTCAGACAAGCCATCAAACCAGCACCGTGCAGTTCAGAGAGTCAGGGCAGGGCAGCCATCAGGCCAGGGCTAGGATGAGCGTGTGGCCGTGCCAACAGAGCAAGCAGCATGAGGACAGGCAGGGAAGACCCTGTGGCCTAGGGATGGGTCCTGAGAGCCCCACCACCACAGCCCTACGGGGGAAGGGCAGCTCACATTGGCATCATGAGCGTCTTTGTATCTGGAACTCAGGTCTAACCTGGGGCCTCTTGGCTTAGAAGTCTTCAGAAGAACAATTCCCACAAACCATTAGTGAATGCACACACTCAAAAACAAGACAAAAAGCAAAAGAAACCTTAAAATCCAAGACATTTCCATCTTCCTTGTATTTTTTTGTTCACCCTGAAATCGGGATTTTCCTCTCTCTGGCTGGTCCCATCTCCGGCTGCTCTCCTCCTGAGTCTCTACTCCTGTTAATCAGGGAGAGTCTTCTCCGTGGGCACACACACCAGCAGGGCACACACCAGCAGGGCACACACCAGCAGGGCACACACCAGCGCTCACACCTGCAGTGTGCACACCACGTGGTCCACAGCGTGCACTCTCCTCACCAAGTCTCACCTCTTCTAACTAAACCGCTTCTGCTTGGGTCTCTTGGATGACGGCGCGTTGATAAGGAGCGGTGCCTGAACCTGTTTACCGCCTGGGATCCCAGGTGGGAGGTCAGGTGCGTGCGACCTTGACAGAACCGTGCCGGTCCCATGGATGAGCGATCACTGCCTGGCACCTGGCTGCCTCTGTTACCCAGTTTATTCCCTTGCAAACCAGGATCAGGAGACGCCCTGCCTCATCGCCAGTGCAGGGAGTCATGATAAAACATCCACAGGTGGCTCACAACTTCTCCCCGAATGGCAGACCACCTGGAAGCCGAAAGCCACCCGAACTCCTCCCTTCAACTTAAAACGCATCTGTGAGGTGCCACGTGCTGAGCACTGGAATCCACCACTGTGACCTGCCCAGGCCTGAGCACGCACGAGGAGCCCGGTTATCAGTGTGAATAAATGACCACATCAGGGAAAATGCTGAACGGGGACATTGTGAAATGCAGACGATGACATTCCCGGGACTGTAGCATGCGGGGTTTCTTTGTTCTTCTTCATACTCTTCTGACTTCCTCAACTTTAAAAGAAAAAAAAAAGTTACCATTGATTTTGTTTATGATCAAAAAAGAAAAGCACTTTTAGTCTTGTGGAAGAGAAGCAGTCGCCGGCGGCCGAGCAGCTCACCCCAGGACAGTGTTCCAGCCGAAAGGTGACCATGCGGTTACTGCATGGAGAGAATGAGATTAGCAAGCCAGGCGCTTCATCCACCAGCCACCTAGTGGGTTGTAATTTAATATGCAGAATTACCTGCTCTCACCATCCCCAGGGGCAGCAGGGACAGATGTTCCGCCTGTCATAAGGCCAATGAGAAACCAACTTGGAAGACAGTAGCTGGAAATCCCCCACTCCCCACCCAAGTCCCATGCAGGGCCAAGCACAGCCTCTGCGTGGGGACCCTCCCCACCCCTCTTGGGTCCTCCTGGTTCCCTCTGCACTCCATCTCTGGAGGGCAGGAGTCCTGACTCCCTTCCTCCCTGGGAGGCTCCGGGGCCTAGCGAGGCGTGCTACACAGAGCTGGCCTCCATGATACATGCTATGACATCACCCTAGAGTTTTGGTGGGTGTCCAGTTTTGATGGAGAAGACCCCTCAGAGCTCTAAGCAGGCAATAAGTGAAAATGTGTGTAAAAACACCTTGAAAATCAGGAAGTTCTACTGAGAGCCAGGCAGGTGACGATGCCCAGGCTCTGGGGCAGTGCCACCTCTTGCTCCTTCTCCAGCATCATTAGGGAATTAGCAATGTCATCCTCCAAGCTGCTTGCCAACGAAGGTAAGCTGGAAAGCACCACAGCCAGTCACACTGTCACTCAGAAAGTGCACCACACCCTGGTGCCCCATGCCATCAAGGTGTTGTATCAACTATGGGCTGTGTTGAAACGAACTGAGCGGCTCGCTCATCCCGGGCTCTCCGTGGAGATGAGGTAAAGCCTGTTGACTAAGGCCTGAACAGACCGGGGACAGAGGGGCCGTGGGACGGAGGGGCTCCGGCCGGTAGCATTGGTGATACACAAAGCAAAACTTCCAAAAGCAATCGTGGGGTGGGGGTGGGGTCAGGAAACACATGAACGAAGTGTCAGGGGGCCCGAGGAAGGAATTGGGAGGGTCTGGGAGGATTCCTGCCGAGGCTGGCCAGCAGCTCCTGCACAGCTGAAGAAGATTCCTGTCCCTGGGGAATGCAAAGGACTTCCCCACCCAGGCCATCAACACCGCACTCACCAGCATTCACGCATTCCATGTGCCAGGCGCTCTCCAGCAGTCATGTACGTGATCTATCTAAGCCTGACCATCTCCAGGGTAGAGGTATTATCTCTCTCTCCCACATCAGGAAAGAGATGCTCTTGAAGGTGGAGGAGCTTGGCTAGGACTGGCTGAGGGATTCCTGGCCGCAAACCACGTGTGTCCCACGCCTGACTTTCCTTGCACATCCCATCTGTGATGTGTTTCATGGATGCGGCTGCCATCCTTGGACAAGAAGCACATTAATCAATCTATTAACTTTTGTCTCTGTGGATCTGACTTTTGGCAGGCTCCGAGGTGAGCTCATTAGCTGTTACCCCATGGAAAGATGTTCTTGGAAGTCAAACATGCTCCGAGTCACACCTGCCCCCCACCAGAGGAGCACGTGTCATGCCGATTGGTTCTGCCTGCAGCCTTCCAGGAGGAAGGAATTGAAAATACCCCACGGCCTCAAGAGCACAGCCTGTGTTGGAGAAGGGCTCCACGGAAATCCTCCCCTTACAGAGGGAAGCCCAAGAAGATCCATGGATCTGTGCAGAGGGGCAGAAGAGGTAGGCAAAGGTGGAAAGGAGAGCTGAGGATCCGCCTTCCCAGAAAGGCACCTGTGCTCTTCTCTGGACAGTGTCACCTGGCTGCTCTGTACAGAACACTGTCACTTCAGCAAGGGGCTAGGAAGCACCACCTTCCATCCTGCTACAAACCGAAAGAGGCCAAGGAGCCTAAAGCTCCTTCTCTCAGAGATGTTGTTCTAGGTGGAGAGACGAGACCCCAAACCAGGAAAGGTTCATGAATAAAATAAGGCAGCTCACAGCCAAGCGCCCAGGGAGGGGGTCACCAGGAAATCTCCAGCTGTCTCAGCAGCAGGAGGGTCAGCAGGGCTGCTGAGCAAACAGCGCTGGGGCAGGGAAGGGGGCCAGAGTCCACGCCGCAGCAGAGAACTCCAGCAGACCCAGGAGGGCGGTGCTGCCCAGGGAGCTCAGGGAACCTTGCGGCTCCCACTCCAGCCTTCAGTGGCAGCTCAGTAAGGCCAGTGGTTTTCTCAAAACACCCCATGGGTAAGTGACAGGGACAGATGTGGAATTGATGGGGACAGATACGGAAGTGACCTGTCCCGGATCTTAGCTTGGTGAGGTGCTCTGCCAGGTTCCTGCCCGGTGGCTGAGTGAGGTCAGGGAGAGGCAAGAGCAGGCAGTGTGTCCTGAGGGGCTTCCATCCCTGGGGACCGGCATGCCTACCGTCATCTGTCAGATGGGGCCAGAGACTCTGAAATGGTGGGCAACCTGTCCAGCCACACCCCTAGTAAAGTGGACCTTGAACCCAATCGAGCTGTTTTGAAAGCCCAGCTGTCTCTGCTCTGCCCACTTGGAGTCAGGGATCCCACTGGGAGCGAAGAGAGAGCCATTTTAAACTCTGCTTCTTCTAGTTCCACAGATGCATGTTGCACAACAGGAAGGAATGGTGCTCAAACTTACTCCAATATTTTAACTATTGTCCCTGGAGAGATGGTCTGTAAGGTCATCTGGAGGATGCTATTGGAGGCTTAGAAACCAGAGGAGTGGTCCAGAGGTCACAATGCTGCTCCTTCACTTCTCATCAACGTAGACCCCACCCACCCCAACGAGCCAGACAAATCCGTATCTCCTGCAGTCACAACGCTCTCCTGGTTTGACTTCCAAAATGGTCCCTAAACTCCAACCCTCAATTCCACACACCGTCTAACTGGAATAGGCAGAGTTACCCTGACAACCAAGACAAAATCGCCCTTGCTTGGTACCCCAGCCCCACAATTGCTTGGCTCTTCACAGAGTCCCTGCCTTGCTTATCTTTGCGGTGTGCTCCGGGAAGCTTTCTGCCTGGAGACCCAACGCGCTCAGTAAACACCACGTCCTCTTCAGTTGATGAAGCCCCAGGATGCCCAGGCCACTGGCTGAGCATCGGGCTGATCACAAAGCTCTACCCACCGACCCTGGTTTCATGATGCTCTTTTTCAAAGTTATCTTAGAGCATCTTAGATGTACCTGCAGTGTTAGGGTAGATGCATCTGCATGCATCTTAGGGTGTGCGGGTGACCTGCATCACACACCAAGTTGTCCCCTGGAACTTGGTAGTGGTAACAGATTCTAGACATATAAATTAAATTTTCTGAGCTTCAGGTTTCAGTAGAAACTGGGACACCTCTTGTAAGGAAGTTATATAATATGGTCCTGCTCTGTTAGACATTATGCAGAATGACTAGAAGTTAAAAGCAAGGAAATTGACAGTAATGAAACCCAGAGGTCCCTCCACATGAAGTCAGCCTCATGGCTGTCTCCTCCTTCTGACAGTAGGTACGGCTTTGGTCCACAGTGGTGTCAGTGAATTCAGGGCAGCTGTCCATCACCCGAGTTTCCAAATCTTTGATTCTGCCGTGGCTCTAAATATATGTACCAAATAATCGTGATGACAAGAATTGAGTATTTTTGCACATATTCCAAGCCAAGCCTTTGACTTGGAAATTCACATGCACCTCATTTGAATACTAGTAGTAGGCTTCAAAGGTGGCTCTTGTTATCCTCATTTTATAAGTGAGAAACTGACAGCGACAGAGCTGCTTTCTCGGGGATGTCCCCACTACACACTGCAGTGGCACTCAGACTGAGCCTGGCTGTGGCCATAGACCTGTGTCCTCCTGTGCTCCTTGCTGTCCTGAGACTCGAGCATAAGCCATGTCCTGCTGCCTTCCTTAGGCAACCTGTGCTGCTAATGTCACCTTTTCTCCCACACCAGGGCTCCTAGCACGTGCAACGAGCCAACTCACCTTCAGAGCTCATGAGAAACCCCAGGGGCAGCTGCTCCTTCCCTGGCCCACATGGTCCACATCCCCACCATGCAGCACCGAGCACATGGTGGGTGCTCAGTAGGCATCTCCATGAGGGTCTGGGGATGAAACCCGGGGCAGAGCACTTGCCTAGCCTGCATGAGGCCTGGCCTTGATCCCCAACACACATGCACCCCCTGCTAGGTAGGTGAGTGTGTGGGTGGGTGAGTAGGTAGAAGTGAAGGAACCACCCGCTCAGCCCACCCCTCCTAGCTGCTGCTCTGGGTGGTGGCCCCGTCGTCGTCCCGTCTTTCCCACACTCTTCACTCCTTTTTTTTTCGAATCGCACCTCTCGCTGTGCCCCCCACCGCACATCCCCAAACATTTCACCATTCGTACCTTAGGATTTCAACTCTACAGCTCAAAGGAAAAACAAAAGCACTCAACTTCCATCTTTCCAGAGACTCAGGCTCCACCCTGGTGCTTTCCCTGCAGTCCTGTTGAGAGGAGGCCATGTACCTGTGCATGCGTTGGACACTGTGCCATCAATCCCTGCAGCTTCACCTCGTCCTGATTCTTGGATCTGAGTTCTTCTATGTGATCTCCTACTGCCTCCCTTATGCAGACCCTCCTGGGGGCTTCCAGGTCTCCGGAGCCCCCATCTTTTCTTCTGGAAATCTATTCATCTGCTGGGGGAAGAGCTTCCCAAACATAGATTCAGTAGGAGGCATCCTGGCTTAAAACCCTTTTGTGATCCCTAGATATCTTCCAGCCAGCAGGCATCACTCTCCACGACGTAGCGCCCTGCACAGGGTCCTTCCCCACCGCTCCAGCCATGCAGACCCGCCGTGTTTCCCTGCACAGACCCAGCCCCTCACACCTCTGCTCCTTTCCAGGGACTGTTTCCCCTGCCGGATGCCTTTGCGCCTGCCCTCTCTGGCTGGCTCTCAGCTGTTTCCTGGTCCCAGGGTGGATTCATAGTCCCTCACTGGTGTGCCACACACCAGGTCACACCCACCATATAGCGCTGGCCTCACTTCTGTGTCCTCCTGCCTTGATAGGAACTAGATGTTCTCTGTGTCCCTTTGTGCTCTGTGCCCAGAAGGTCACAGGTGCTCACTAACTGTATAATTATTTAAAGAATGAATGCAGGGCCTTCCGATGCCCAAGCGTCTGCAGTTCCACGGAAAGCAACTATGAGTAGAACCCATCGCCCCTTCCCAGGTGATCGCATGTCTTTCCACCTGGTCTCCCTCTCTCCATCTTGCTCTTCTCCTTGGACTCACACTCACACTCTGCGGCTAGAGGGAGCCAACCCAGAAGGCTTTGACCCTAATGATGGCACTTTCATGAGCTCCACAGTGCATGGATCCAAGTTCAGATTCTCAACAAGGTGTCCACTCCTTCCATGGAGCAGGGTCCTCTGCATCCAATCCTCTACCTGACTCCATGTCCCCTCCCAGGCTGGGCTCTGAGGACTTCAGGGGATCCCACAACACCCCGCACAGGAACATCACTACCTTTGCCTCATTTTTATGGCACCTATTTAAAATTCTGTCCCATGGCCAGACAGTGAGCATCTTGAGGACAAAGATCGTCATACTTATCTTTGAACCCCTAGAACTAACAGTTTCTGGCTCACAGTAGGTGCTTCTTAATAGGTACTGAATTAATAGGAGCTAACAATAGACACAATCATGAGCTGGCCAAAACAACAACAACAACAAAGTGTTGCAAAGGAAAACAAACTTTCAGATAAAGATCAAGCCTGCTCAGGCTTGATGGCTTCATGCTCCCTGTATTCCAGAAGGTTAGGGGACTTTCATTCCTCATTAAAGGTTTCCAACTGAAGACAATATTTTATGAATATTCTTTGGTATCGATCAAAAGGTAATGATAGCATAAAAGATAATTAGAAAATGCAAATGCAAATAATCTTCGTAAAATGCTGCCAAGTCCATAAAGTAGGCGTTTTTCAATATGCATTTTCAAAACGAGGGACACAACACAAACACCATGGCATTCATTGCTGTGATACACAGCAGCCAATCGCGCATTCCAGCACATGAGCCACCCAATGATGTGTCAGACCCGCAAGCAAGGTTTCAGTCCATGGATCAGTGAGTGCTTATTAAAACCATCTCGTGGGGTCAGCACCATGTAGGTTGCAGTAGGGACAATGAAATAGCAGATTACTCAACAAGCTCACAATGTATGTAGGTGGACAGAGAGACACCCAAGTGCAACAAAGGAATCTATAAATATAAAACTCAGAAATTAACCACTGCAGATCTGATGAGATGAAGGCTCAAAGGGAAAGTGGAACTTGGGAAAGGATTTGGATAGTTGAAAATAGATGGCTTCTACAGAATTTGAGAGGAAACCTGCTTCTTCACTGATCACTTCATTTGTCTACCAAATGTGCTTTGGAATTGAGAGTCTGGTGCAAATTTACCTCAGCCTCCCAGGGCAATGTGAGCCCAGGGAATGTGTTCTGGGCATGACTGCTGCCCATGTTCATAGATGCAGTGCACCCTGAGCCTCTCTCAGACCTGCACGGTGTGGGTTCCCACTCCCATCTCATGAATGAGGAATCGCGCCCTAGAGATGGTCTGCAGAGCTGTCAAGTCAGGACTGAGATTCACACCCATCTTCTGAAACCAAATCCCCAGGCTCTTTCCAGCACGTGCAAGAGGTAAGTGTCAAGTTTTGCCTAGTATCATCAGTCCTTCCGCACTTCCTGCTACGGCAGACGCGGGCAGGTGGGTGGACTGGGAGGTGCGCGTGTGTCTTCTAGCATGAACAGGACCGGCCTCTCTGGGCTGCGTTGGTCAGCCCCATCGGCCTGGCCGTAACTCAGCCTTCAGGACTGGACTGTTCTTCACTCGGCCAGTTCCAGGAATGAAGAAACAAACGAGATGACTTATCAAATCAGAAGCTGTAAGCACATTAGACTACGTAAGAGTGAAACAAAGCCAAGTCCTAGCCAAGCTCTCTTACCTCATCCTTCGGTGTTATCGTATTCAATATGCCAAATCCCTGTTCACGGATAATATTGTGTCCTCCTTAAAACTGCACTTCGTCTACTAGAGGTCCTGCTCAGATTTAGTTAGATGACTCAAAAATATTCATTAGTCTCTTCCAGTTTCTTTCATCTCTGTATACTCGCACACAACCCGCTATTGTTAAGTCTTAATTTCTATTAAATCCTGAGTGTATGTTTTGTTTTTATTTAAGCCTCACACACATTGAATGTCTGTAGAATTCTCTACTTCCGCATGACACCAGGTGCACCTTAGGCTATTCATCAAAGAGAATTTTCAAAGCCCTTTTGGAGATGTTTGAATTTCCAAACTTTCATCCAACGCCTCTGTGGTCATTCTTTTTACCCCCCAGGTGAATCCTGAGATAGCAGGGACTGAGGTTCACTTCCTCCAGGTTCCATTCATGAGAAGAGCTTTGAAGTATCAGAGCAAGAGAGACCTCCCAGGAGCAGCATGGGGACCTCAGTCTCTGATCTGCCTTCAGACCATGGGACCCTGTTGGGCGACAGCCACAAGGCCCACCTGCACCTGAAGTCCACCTTGACTGACTTCTAAGTCTGGCCATGTGGTATGATTGCTAAATTCCCCAAGACCAATATCCTTTCTGAAGGACAACACTCTAACTTCAATTGCGAACCATCTGCCCTCATCAAGGTCATGGGTCTTATGTAAATCTATTTTAGGAAAGAAAACCAGGAGAGAAATTTCAGATGAAGGGAATCATTTGCCTCTAGAGAGTTGTACAAAACATACTAAAACCAAAAGTCAAAACATATCAGTTATCAAGAAATCATTCTGATCTATGCAACAAAAGGAAATTAAAAGGAACATTTTGAAACTGATCATGCCACTGAAATTTGGGCAAGTTCAAGTCCAACGTATGGTGTTGACTTCCGGCGCCGCACTTCACGCCCTGTTTGTTCTGGTGGTACCGTGGGTTAGGAGGGTGCATGCCTGGAGGGGCACAAAAATAAAACTGGGATATTACGGTGCAGCCGAGCCTGCTGGAGCCCGAGGAAATGCTGAACAGTTTTAGATGCAGCCCATGGATCAGAGCAAGTGGTCGAACCAGAACACACTATGCACCACAAAATAGGTAGCCCCGTCTGGGCAGAATAGTGGCCAGGGATTTTCAAATAGCCAGTAGCTCGAGGCAGGAATTGTAGATGTCAACCACGAGGAGGGCTGGAGTTCCATCCGCTCTCTCTGTGACTGCCCTGGAGCGTGAGAATGGAAGGTGAAGCCACATTTATAGAGAAACGATGGGCTCATACAAACACATTCTTCTCAGAGAGACACTCACGATGACTCTCTCAAAAGTAAAACATAAAACTACGAAGAAAAACAAAACTTGAATTTGACCCTTAGGGGTCAATTGAAATTTTTGACCTGTAGAGACAAATCGTTGGGCTGTGGTTCAATGTTTTCCTAATTTGTGCCACAGAATTACATGCATGAGTGTTCCATTGAGTTTAGTGTCACTCTGGGGCCACCTCCTCTGGACCACCTGTCAATCAAAGCATTTAGAGCGGTCTTATTCCAGTCTTGGGGTCACATTGGCTTAAAATGCTTCCTCACGCAGCCCCCAGCATGTCCACCTTTTCCAGGCAGATGGGTGACCTGGGCCAGGACCTCACATTTGGATTCTGCCCTTCTGTTTCTCTGTGGTTGCTTTGTCGTTCTTTTCTGGCCTCAATTCAGGAGTGGTCCCATCAAAGGACGAGCTTTCTCTTGGTTCAGCCTCTGGATCCACATCTCACTTCAGCTGCTGTCCCTCATCAGGAGCCTGGCCCTTCTGCTGCTGGACTCGGCACCCCTTTCTGCCTGTATGGTGTCTGAATTCACGCAGCAGCGGCCTCAAATATTGGCTGTAAGTCTACATTGTCCTGAAGTTTATGACATTTGCTTTTTCTGTACCTGTGTTCTCCACTACTGGACTATGAAGTGCTTGAGGTCAGGACCAAGGCGGACATTTTTTCCTTATTACATCTGAAAACATCTGAGAGTCAATTTGTTCAATGGATCCAAACTACTTTACGGTGGGGTTACATTTCACTTTTTAACTCTCCACAGTGGAGCATTTTTTAAGTGTGTAACATGCAAGTTACTCTACTAAGGCTTACATTATCTGATTTAATACAACTATCCAATGAGCTAAGTATGTTTTCCTGCCCATTTTACAGATGACAGAACTAATGCTGGAGAGCCATGGACCCAATTGTCCACCTAAGTGGTAGAGCTGGGATTCTAAAAGGCATATTTTCAATCCCTTAATAAATATTTTGTGCTTTCTTTATTTTCATGAACTAATTGTTCCCTTGGGTGTTGAAGGGTTGTAGAAGATTTTGGGCAGTAACAGCTAAACTCAGATGTCACCCTGTTCTGTCCTCTTGTTTCTGTGCTGGGCTGGAACCCTTCTCTATTTGATCCATGGCACTAAACACTTCAGTCACGGAACATGAAACATCACTCTGCAGGAACTTGGTTTGCAAACCATCGCTAAGCAAATTGAAAACTTGGAGAAAGGAGGAAAAAAGGATCCCTGCCTGGTACCGAGAGCGTTCCTGGCAGCCGAATTGGCTTTCTCCAGCACTTCTGCAGAGCCAGGGCTGGGATCCCAGACAGCACCACCAGACGCGCGCTGGGCTTTGTGAGGTTAGTCACCACTGGAGACAGCTGGTAAAGTACGGTTTCAACAATCCCGGCGTTTTCAAACATCGCCCCAGTTCCAGCTGGCAGCTCTGGACACTTCTGCTCTGACTCACCTCCAGCCGAAAGCCTTCCATGTCGAGGAGACACTGTCCAGCCTTCCCAGGCCTCCCCTCCCTCAGCGTTGTGAGCGGGTTGTGCTAACAGGGCAGCCAGGGGACCAAGGACGGGAGGCCGCTGGGCCAGGCTGCTGACATGCCTTTCCTTTCCCTGTGACCCAGGTCCCTCATCCCTGGAGGCTCTTCTGTGCTCCTGAAATGTGTCCACATTCACGGAACAATTCGGTGTCCCTGAAATAGGATTAGGAGAAACACGGTCCTGCTCCTTCCTGTTTTGGTTTGTCTTCCATTTAAAGCTTTGCAGAAACTTCTTGAGTTTGCCATGGGCACCTTTATAAATGAACGACACAGAAAATGGGGACTTTCAGACGGCAGGTCGTTAAGGCAAAGGCTTCCCTTCCAAGTCAAGATCAGACAAGGTGCGACAGGACTTCTAGGCCGCCTGCTGAAACCCGCCTCCTCGGGAGGCCTCGGGCTTTTGCTTGTTTTCCTGCCGGCCAGGCCGCTGGGGCAGCGGCGCTCCAGGAAAATGGGCTCTGGGACGAGATCTAGCCCCTGCTCAACCACATAAAGGACAGCAGAGCCCCAGAGCCTCCTGCGGGTGGCACACCTGGGTGATGAGGAGGCCAAAGGTGAGAAGGTGGGTCATCACCACGAGGACAAACAGGGCGTGGTGGAAGGGCAGAGGGTACAGTAAATGGGTGTGACCGCAGTGTAGACAAACTGCACCCCAAGCTTAAAAAGCTACCCAAGGGAACACCCCGCATTCTGACTCTGGCTCCAAGGGGAGAGAGAGGATTGGGAACTGGTCAGTGAGGAAGGACAGGGAAGTTCATCTCTAGAGACTGGAGGCCAGGCCCCTGAGAAGTGAAGAGTTCCGTAAGAGGTGCAGGGAAGGGAAGAAGGAAGGCGACTCCTAGGACCCAGCAGGTCGCTTCCCTGCAGAGGCTCTCAGGTGGGGACAGCTGTCTGCAGAGCCTTCCTGCCTCCTGAGTGGCCTCCATCGGGGCTTTTCACAGTGCCCTCAGGCTCAGAAGGACAGGCCCCTTGGCACACAGCCACAGGCACAAGCAGGGACCGTGACCATCACCTAACCTGGAGTTAGGTGACCAGCCGTGATGGGCCTCCAGGGACCTGCCTCCTCTCTTCCTCCTGCTCGAGGCTCACTATCAACAAGGGGCTTGACTTTCCCCTGTAGGTGGAGGGAGCCCCGTGGGTGTGGGAGTCGTGAGGCGAGGCAGGAAGGAACAAAGCAGAGGGAGGAAGACACGGCTTGGGAAGTCCAGTGCAGGGCTTGGTGAGCAGAGAGGTTACGCCAAACCTGGAAGAGGGTGGAGGGGTGTCTCGCAAATGCGGTCACCTGCCAGGTAGAGGCGTCAATTCTTTTTAAATATGAGGTCTCTTTTTAACAGAAGACAACCAACCATTTCTGCCTACCTGGGATCATCCTCGATTTATCACTGAGAATTCCGTCTCTCCAGAATCCTTCCCTGGGACTCAGGAAGTCCCCAGGGCAGTAGGTAGAGAAATTAGGGGGAAAGCACAAAACCCAAACAGTGACCCAAAATTTAGAGCCCGGGAGCAGCAATAATTTTAGTGTGAAATGAACGTGGCACAGATGATCTGCTTCTGTAATGGTGGTCAGGTTTGGTGTCTCTCCATGACCACTGATTTTAGCAGCCCAAACTCAAAGTCTGCAGTGGTGACTGACTCATTGCCGCGTGACGCCAAGTGGTAAGACCTAAGTGAGCAGCTGAGCCCATCGTCACTGCTAATGTCAAGTGTGGTCTTTGCCGGTGGAGGAACCGCAGAGCTTTGTACTTAGAGCGTGCTGGTTCAATTTCTAACCCTGCACTATCATGGCCGTGTTTCCTATGAGTTGGGATAGTGACCTAAGAAAGGCACGACAGTCACCGCAGCAGGACGGGGCAGCTCCAGCGAAAGGTTGCAGGGCCATGCCGTTCACAGAGAGATGGATCAGAGAGGCACAGAACCAAAGCAGCACGCCGCGCCGTCTGGAGAAAGGAATTGGGGTTGACAAGATGGAGAGGCAACGTCGATGGAAGAACGATCTGCAGGGTGGTCTCCACGTCCAGGAGGAGGCCAGCAGCACTTCCAAGTCATTCAAAATGCCGTCCCCTCCATGGAAGCCAAGGCTCAAGTTGAAAACACCAGCCATGGGGTTGGTTTGGGGTGTCACACGAGTACACCCACATTACCCATTGCTCCCTGATTTCCCTATGAACCAATAAAGTCACATTTTACAACTCAGAGGTTACAGATAAATGCCTGTCAGTGAAATAAAGAGAAAATGTTGGCGAGAGATACGCTGGCCTCCCACAGTGCTCTGGATTCTGTCGGATCTGGCCGTGGCCCCCGCCGGGAGTTTATCAAGTGATGTGTTGGGTCATGGAACAGAAAAAAGTCCCCAGCTCGTCTGTACTAGGATCTGAACAGTCGAGTTTCGAATCTTCCCGGATTCTATGAAGATGCTAATGGAACCACAGGAAACCCAGAACAAAAGGTTCTTGATAGCACATCCATGTAAACGAGAGTTTTCTCATCTCTCCGAATATTTAGCAGACAGTGCAAAAGTAAATTCTGGCAAATTCTGTTCAGTCTCTACACTGATAGTCTTGATAAATGTGTGTCTTGATGATGACTTCCTTTGCTATGGGTCAGGGAAAAATATCACTTGACAGCCCGATATTTCAGCATTTTTGGCATTGGAGTTGATTTAACTTAAGAAGCTAATTCCAGCTAACTAAGCCTACAGGAAGCAATTTATAAAACCAGAATATTACTGCATTGATTTAAATAAAATCATACTGAGTAGCCTAGATGCTGGCATCCACTGATCATCCCTGTCTTCTTTGTTGAAAACCTAATTCTCAAGATTTTGCTTGGCGCCCATAGAGTCAGATCAAGGGAGACAAAGAATGAAGTTTTGACAAACTGAAGCTTCCATTTCCACTGCAGGCATTTACCTGGCATTTACCTGTGGCATCTGAATATTTGCTTCTATAAACCCCACTTCTCCAGAAAGGGCTTTAATGGCACAGTGACAATATCCAGAACCACCGCTGTTACTCAGGCTGATGACCCTCGCCTACCGTCCTTCAGATGGGCTCACTTTTCCAGTCTGGTTACGCCAACAGTCACGCTGACCGGGGCCATCATTTTCTGTTATGACAGCATAGTGACCACTCCAGTGACCCTTTCTGGGCAAATGATCAGCTGCACCCGGGGCTTCCTTGAGATGGGGGGACCACGGGAGGAGCCCCACCATTGCAGACAGGAACAGTTACAGCCAGCATAAGACCCCACCTGCCCCGATGCCCAGCCTCGACGGGGCTCCAGGAGGGAACACTCTGGGTCCCAAAGGGGGAAAAGCGGCACACGGGCCTCCAGCTCACTCACGAGGACAGGAACCATGAGCAAGTACGAACCTCGGTGCTGAGACCGTGGAGATCTGCGTGGCTGTCACCCCTGTGAGACCCTGCCATGCTCACTGGGCTCTGGCACTGCACTCACCTGTGGTATCAGGGTCGTGCCCAGCAGCACGCAGTTCACTTCCCTGGTTCAGAGTTTGGGGCCATCACCTCACTGTCGGCTGTCCCCACATGTCATCTGTGAAGTCACAAATTATAATAGATTCTACGTACGTAGCTTTTATCAAGCTAAACGACACCCAGCGGACCCCGCTCTGCATGCCACGCTGAGCACTGTCCTCGCGGCACTATTGCTGCAGAAGAGGAAGTTCTCAGAGATTTATGTCCAGTGACCCTTCATCAAAGGAACTACGGGGGGGGGGGGGGGGCTGCACCCAGTGAGGTCGGCTCCTGTGTTGCTCTGGCGGATGGGTGTCCTGTGTGTGGGTCACCTGTCCAGCCACCAGACCTGGCCACCAGTCCACACTGTCTAACAGGGAGGGTGCCCAGATCTTGATCCCGTAGAAATGGTTAGGAACGGACAGTGGACCTCTTCCTCCCTTCTCCTTCCTCTGGGGGAGGTTCAGCAGCTGCACCATCTTTTTCTGTCCTCTCGGTGGGAGAAAAGGAATGGAGAGACACCGTGAGGGATCTGCACACATCAAAGGCCCTAATTTGCTAAACTAAGTCAGATGCTTCCCTGTTTTTTTTGTTTTTTTTTTAAGAAAACTTCAACTTCACGGACAAACAAAGGAGGCTATGCAGACATTTTGATGACAGTCTGGAGACCTGGAGGTGCCACAGAAACATTGTTTCTCATTTTTGGAGACTGGCACCTCTGAGAGTTAGGAATGTAATCAGACGCACATTGTCCTCAACACACAATTTTCAAGTGGTTGCACTCAAAGTCACAATTGTATAAGGGAAGCTGGCTTCCCCAGGAGAGTCTTGATTTTCTTTGGTAAGTTCCTTTAAGGGAGCTTACTTAGACGCTTCAGAAATTAGATCTATAAATAGCAGCTGTGGCAGAGGAGAGGACAGCGGGCACCAGGCTTGGGAATGTCGCCTCCAAGTCCTTCACCTCCCTCTGGTTGGCAACCACCGATACCCCAGCACGTAAAAGCACATCCCTGTCGGTCACTGCACCCTGGCCCAGCAGAGATGAGTCAAGTGTTGTTCTAAGTTACACTCGGCTGTTTCATGGTGATACTGCAAAGTCAGAATTAGAAGAGCCCAGGGTTCTAAAAATCTTAAATTCCACCTTTAAAACTCACCTAGATCGTATCGCAGCCAGTGAGAACTCTGTCCCTGGGATCCCTGGTGCATGATAAGTAAGCAGAACCAGGTCTGAAGAGCCACCATTACTGAACCAATAAGTTCATAACCAATAAGAGCCACCAATAAGTGAACAAGTAGCTTGTTCACTTATTCACTGTGTGTTATGAAGTGGGGAATGTGTACTCACCAGATCTATGAGAAAAGTCAGTTTAGCGTCTCCATTTTATAAACGAACTGGAAAACAAGGTTTTCACTAAATCTAAAGGGCGGAGGTCCACAGCAGGCAGGGGAGGGACGTGAGCCGTGTGGCTGGTTCCCAGGTGCTCCAGCCTGCAGGTGCTCCACCCTCACCCCTCACCTGACTAGGTAGGAATACCATGTAGCTCCCCATGAGCAAGAGGCTGTGCTTCTTGGAGCAGGGACAGTGCCTTGTCATTCCTGTTCACTGAAAGCTCAGCATATGACCGGGACCTAAGTGAGAGGGACACGGAAACAGTCAACTGCACAGCAGCTCCAAGAACGGCACTCCATTCTGTTTTCAGCCGCTGGACTTTTAACAGCAGCACCCCCCCAGCTGTCGTCAAGTCTCACTCTGAGAAAGCATCACCTTCCCTCACATTTGTTAAGAGTATAGATTGTATTTTAATCTACACCTATGAAATGATTTTTTTGAATATAGGCATTTTAAAAAATTAATATTTTGGCCCTTCTTTGTTGATGGCAATGAACAAGTTAGGAGCGTTGGTAAAGATTAGGAGACAGACTTCCCCACCTGAGCCTCTTGACAGTCTTCTATGCCTCCAAGGGTGGATGACTGCATTCTGTTCCTTAAAAGTGCATGTCATCCCTCACTGGAGACGACTCTCTCAAAGGTATGCGTGAAGGAGAGTATGCAGTAAGAGGTGTCTCAGTTCAGGGAAACAAAATTCAAAGAATATATTCTTCTAACCTGGGGTCAATATCTTAGTCTATTCTCTGTTGCTATCACAAAATACCTGAGACCAAGTAATTCATAAAGAATGAAAGTTAATTGGCTCACGGTTCTGGAGGCTGGGGAGTCCACGAGCCTGGTGCTAGCATCCAGGGAAGGCCTCCCCTGCTTCCTAACAAGACAGCAAGTGTGTCAGCTCAGGTCTTGTAAAGTCACTAAGGCCATCGTGGAGGCCCCAACCTCATGACCTTGACTAACGTAGTTACCTCCCAAAGGCTCTGCCTGCAAATGCCATTAACATGTGAATTGCAGAATTAAGTTTCCAACATGTGAAATTTTGGGGGGCACCTTTAAACCCCAACAGTCGGTATTGTCATCTCAATCTCAGGAGGGTAAATGTGGGGGGCATGATTTTCCCCATGATGGATGAGGTGTGCCCCGTGAATAGAGAGCCACACAGGCACCTTCACTAATGGAGTGTGGTGGTGGCATCCGTGGGAAACAGAGGTGGGATAAACGCAGACGCTGGAGAGAGAAGACAGCGCACAGCTTGGGGTCGGTAACAAGTAACTCACCCCATCTCTGAGCTGAACCCTGACACGCGGGCTGCTGCGGGGCACACAGACCTGGGGGAGAGCAGAGGCCACTGGGTCCTTACCTGGGACATGGAGCATTTAGAGACCCCGGGATTCTACACAGTGACCGACGACAGCCGTCGGGGCTCAGTGCCCCGGGAAGTGCACAACCCTCTTTCCTCCGACAGGTCACATAAGAGACCTCACCAAACGGTTCCTTCAGCCAGACGCATTTGGCTGCGACCTCGCCCAGCTCTCCTTCTGCTGTCCTCCTGCTTTAAAGAAAACGTCTGTGCTTCCTAAATGGGCCTGAAACGTGATGATTTGCCCTGATAAACTAACTAGAAGAACTTAGTGATGAACCTATGTGCTATGGCTTGGGTAAGTGTTCCCTGAAAGGCCACAGACTGAAGGCTTGGCCCCCAGCTCACGGTGCTGCTGAGAGTCCTGGGGGAGGACTTCAGGTTACTGGGGGCATGCCCTGAAGGGGGCTGTCCCCTTCCTCTTCTTCACTCCCTGGTCATGAGGTGAGTTGCTTTGCTCCATCTCATGCCCCTTCAGTGACGTGCAGCCTTGCCAAGAATGAAATCACATAGGACCAGCAGACCATGGGGTGGAACCTCAGCACCATGAGTGCAAACAAGTCTTTATTTCATAAGTTGATTCCCTCAGATATTTTGATACAGTTGGTTGGACTGATACCCGACATCAAAAGCACGGGAACAAGTGATGAAGATACCTCTGATACAATGCAGGACCTGCACCTCCAACACCCTTGCTCATCACAGGAGTAGAGAGGAACCCCACAAAACCAATAGGTCACCTCACCATTCATGAAGCTCAGGGCTGCGTGGCCTCCACCTCAGCCCAGGGTGGGTGAACTCCCCATTAAAGTTCAGAATCTTCACACCCCCCCACACACACACAGAAGCACCAGGTCAACACACTCCCCCACATCAGTATCGAGATGAGTCACATCCAGACCTGGCATGGAAGCCACTGAGCTTCGTGACCTTGTGTAGAGACTACCTTGCACCCCCAGGGCCCCTCTGCTGCCAGCTCGATGCCATGCCTGAGTGGAGCTTTTGGTTGGTCTCCAAGGGAGGATGCCTCTCCCCTGAGAGGGGCCCATGTCTGCTGACCAGAAGAGTGCACTGTGATGGTCATTACCACTGTCTTCCAAGTGTGCCTGCACGTCAGTTTCCAAGCAATGGAAGAATTTCACTTCTTGGCTCCCTTGGAGTTGAATTGGGATGTATAAAAAACACAGCCCAATAAATTGGGAGCCCAAGTGACATTGTTATTTAAGAGTGTGACACTCTAGAACCGTCTTTTTCTTTCATTATTGTGGTCACCAGCATTTGAGGGGGTAGCTGCTCCATGAGCCTGGATCCCAGGATGAGGAGATGGGAAACAGCTCCCTGTCTGCCTGACAGGCACATCAATCTTGCTGATACAAGGCAATAACATTTGTTTTGTTCTTAGGCTTAAGTGAAATAAGCCAGACACAGAGCGATAAATACTGTATGATCTCACTTCTATGTCAAATCTAAGAAAATCAAACTCACAGAAGCCCAAGCGGCTTGGTGTCTGTCAGGGTGGAGGTGGGGAAGAGGGAGATGCTGACCCAAGGCACCAACTTCCAGTGACAAGGCCAGCGAGTCCTGGGGTCTGATGTTCAGCATGGGTGGTGACGGGTGGGATGGTGTGTTTGACAGTGACCGCTGTGACCACTGTCGCACGCGTGCGCGTGGATTTAGGGACACTCACCCCTTTTGTTGTTTTTATTGCTGCAACATTCCCGTCCTCCTGACCGAGACTCTTAAGGATCCAGAACCTCGAATGTGTGCCTGCTGCATCTGGCACTGCGGTGCGTATGAAAGTCAGTCAGACAATTTCAAGGAATGTACAACCCAGTAGAATCTGGAGCATATTAAGCACTGGTCCCTGCACTTCACGGTGCAGCTGTTGCTGTGGAGCGGCTGCATCCCACTGTGGACCCCCTGGGTACTGGGCAGGAGGGCAGTGAAGGGACAGTTGGACACCTACACATCACAATAGGCTCCAGGAGTCTGTTATTGCAGCCAAGATTGAGACTCACAGATCAAGATCAGTCGTTACCAAATGTCGTAGGTCACAGATCTCTTTCACGTGGTATCCTGTTTAGAAGCTCGGGGTATAAAACTGAGTGTAGATCTGTCCTTGTTGAGGGGAGTCTGGCCTCCTACTACTCTCACCCCCAGGGTTGAGATCCTGCTCAGGAAACCCCAAGAAACTACGAAGACCACAGTTTTTTAAAATAGCGACCAACCGTTAGATAGAATATGATCAACACCATTGAAGCAAAATGAGTTTTATCAGCTTTTTTGTTGCTGTGACCAAAAACTCCAACAAGAACAATTTTAAGGAGGAATAGTTTATTTGGAGGCTCACGGTTTCAGAGGTCTCAGTCCTCAGATGGCCAACTCCATTCCTCAGAGCCTGAGATGAGGCAGAACATCATGGCGGAGGAGTGTGATGGAGGAAAGTGGCTTAAGACATCACACCAGGAAGCAGAGAGAGCTCTCCTCCCCACAACTGAATACATGCCCCAAAGGCACACCCCCAATGACCCCCTCCCCCAGCCACGCCCGACCTGCCTAGTTAGTCCCTGTCGGGGATTAATTCACTGATTGGGCTAAGGCTCTCATACCCAATCATTGCACCTCTAAGCCTTCTTGCATTGTCTCACATATGAGTTTTTTGGGGACACCTAATATCTAAACCATAACGTGGTGCTTGGGGAATTCAGGATAAGCACATGGGCTGTCTGTATAAACTCAGGGGCTGGATTAAAGGAGGCTTCTTCATGTAGGAGCTCTGAGAGATGCAGGGCCTCACAGGTAAGGCAAGGTGGGTGGGCAAAGCAGACCTTGCTCCTCCCCATGACTGCTCACTTGCTGAGTCCCGGAATTACCCACAAGCCTTTAGACTCTGTCTGGAGCAGAGGCCCACACTGAGAACTTCATGACTGTACTCCCAGCACCCAGAATGCAGCTGCTTAATAAGTATTCACTAGGTAGAATGGCTCATGTGCACCAGGTGTCACTGACTTTCAGTGACCTGTCCTTTATCAAAGTGTTCCTGCTGACCAACCCTTCCACTGGAGTGGAGAATCCAAGTAACTGCAAAATTCAGCTTGAAATCTAAAAATAGAGGCACTAATTCCAGTTTCTTTGTTTTCAACTGGTGAGTGCTCTTCTTATTGAAACGTGTGTTTTTCATCATGGGTTTTTGCATTCATTTTTTAGTTTTAAAATTATAACATTAAAATATTATTTCCCTTAATTATGGAGGGGTGCGTGCGTGTGTGTGTGTGTGTGTGTGTGTGTGGTCTTAAATTCTGTGCCTCACTCATCCTCCCCAGCACCAGCCCTCCCTGGAGTAGCACCATTTACACACTTTGGCCCTTTGGCATGAGCAAGCATCCACATCCCGGAACCACGCAGAATGGTATTGATGTTAAAATGTCGTCACCGGTTACATTCCCAGGTAAGCTACTCATTCAGTTCTCAGAATAAGATTCGCTCTTAGAGGTAGTGAGTGCTCTTCTGTCACTTCTTCCTTCCCCAAGATTTCAAGCTCCCTGAGACTTACTATGGA
Organism: Glaucomys volans; assembly: GCA_020662805.1. Classification (NCBI taxonomy): domain Eukaryota; kingdom Metazoa; phylum Chordata; class Mammalia; order Rodentia; family Sciuridae; genus Glaucomys; species Glaucomys volans. The sequence goes on from JAJEJO010000806.1 coordinate 768,046, forward strand.
CTCTTTCAAATGTGACAGGTAGCGCCAGAAGCTGGTTTTCTCCAAATTCAGAGTACGGAAGAATTACCTGGATTAAGTCCAACATTAAATATCAGCTTTATTCAGGACAGGTTAAATGTGGACTATTCTGCAGTTGATCTGTATCTTAGCGTGGAAGATAGTGTAGTTCAAAGGTCTAATGTGTTCATGAATGAGCCACTTGAAGCCTGCAGTGTATTGAAAACATCCCCCCATACTACACCTCATCCCAGAAATCCAGAAGTCCATTACCTAAGGGGGGAAAGTCTCTGCCATGTGATCAGGTTAAAGATCTCGAGGTGAGAATTGGGCAGGATTGTCCTGGAGAGTCCCAAGTGCGATCGCATGCGTCCTTAGGAGAGAGGCAGGGGTTGCACACAGATGTGAGAAGAGAAGCCGGTGTGCAGATGGGTCGAGAGGGGAAGACCCGACCCTGAGGCTCCAGTGATGCAGCCAGAAGCCAAGGAATGCCTCGGCCCCCGGGAGCTAGAGGAGGCAGGGCCGGGGCCCCAGCCCGTCCTGAGCCCCAGGGGAGCACAGCCCTGCTGCCTCAGCTCAGTGCCATGAAGAGGCTCCAGGCTTCTGGCCTCAGGACTGCGGGACAGACACTGTGTCTGAGCTCGGGCCTGCGTGGTAACACCACGGCCCCCGCAGGAAATTGATCCACAGCCTGAGCAGGGTGCAGACCCCGCTCAGGACTCACAGCTGATGAGGGGGAGAGGGGATTCGAGGGCCGTGTCCCACCCTTTCCTCTGCGGCACCTGGACTGCGGGGTTGTTATCAGGCCCTCGAGGGCTGGAGCAGAAGATGGGATGTGAGGGAGAAGATGAGCACAGGTGAAAATCTCATTCCAACTCTCCCCAGACCCCCAGCATACAGTTGGCTGCTCTGGGAGCCCGGCTTCAGAGGGCAGCAGGGTTTCCAGGGCACGGAGCCTGCATCCTCCAGCATGAGAAACCTGAGTCAGCTCACAGCAGCGACCAGCACCTGCCAGGCTGCACCCTGAGCCAGCCTTTCGGGTCTTTTCTTTCTCTCCGCTCCAAGTTTTCAGGTGGATCAGCATATTTTCAACTACAGAATGATTCTGGAGCTTGGCAGGCGGAATCTACAGAGATTAATGGTCCTTTCCAGCCAGGGCCTAATTAATTGACTGAAGTGGTGAGTGTGGCTGAGGGTGGCTGGCTGCTGCAGGCCGGCCCAGCACCACGCCAGCTAAGTCCTCAGGTCATCCTGCTCAGCCAGGGACCCTGTGATGCCCTTGCTCCCCCCAGCCCAGGGCTAACAGGATGCATTCCACTGAAAAGCTCAGGATCACAGAGGAGCCTCTGAGTGGAATCCAGACCCTTCTGGCCCCAGGGGAGACCGAGGAAGTAGGAAATCCTTGGGCTGCCTCAGGAGTGACGTGGGCAGATCCGAGACAGACCTGCCTGAGGCTCAGAGCTCCCATGTCTCCACTGACCCAGTCATATCAGGTGTCAGATTTGGCAAATCACCTGACATATTGAACGTGAACCTTTTTGACCTGTAAAATGGTAAAAACAGAGTCTTTAAAGTTTTTCCGGGCTCTAGCATCTGGGACTCTGCATCCAGGTAATTAGCATAAGCAGGACTCACGCCCTGACTGCATCCTTCAGGCGGATGGGCAGAAGGGGCCGGTGCGTGATCTCTGTGAAGGATGGCAGCAAGCTGACAGGGTTCTTTCCTCGCTGAAGTTTGTGAGCTGCCTTTGGAATCCCACAAGTGCGTGTGAGTCTGTGGCTCCTCACAGGGCTTGGCTGCAATGCCAGTGGTCAGTTGGCTGACGTCAGAAGCTGGGTGCTCTGCTGGAAGGGAAGAGGGGTCCACGAGAAGCAGCAGCTCAGGGCTACCCAGCTGTGAAGAATCACCACCCAGGAGGCCTTGTTTTCTAGGTCCTTCTCTAGGTGGTACAAGGAAAACGCAGCAGGGCACAGAACCAACAGAGCAGGCAATGGGCTCCTGTGCCTGAAAGTCAAATGGAACGTGTGCTCCAGTTCCAAAGCTTCCACTGCCCTGAGCCAAGCCACCAGCCTCTGTCTGCTGAGCAGGCTGACGGCTGTCCTGGCTGTGCTGTGGGGTGGTGGAGGACGTTCCTGGTCTGATCCTGGCTCTGCCTCACCAGGAGCAAGAAGGGACAAATTCAACCTTCTCAGATGGATTCCTCCTGCATGACATGAGGAGCATTGTGATTCCCTCTGTGTCGTCAGGATGGGAAGAAGGTAATGAATGTCATCAACTTTCCATGGAGCCAGGAATATCTGGGCTCTCAGCAGCCAGACTAGGCCAGAGATCAGGACAGCCTGGGGGACGATGCAAAGCGTCAGCCTATAAATGACCATTTCAAGTAGCTCAGCTAAAAAGGGAAGAGGGAAAAAGAGATCAAGGGGTGTGTGGGGACAGATCTTTTCTGTTTGACAGTCACCATGTTTCCTGTTCTGATCACAGTGGATGGAGCAAGGTCCCCATGGAATCAGGAGCAGCAGACCCAGTGGGGTTGGTAGGAGGAACTTCCTCCACGCAGCAGTGAGCAGGAGAAGCGAGACCAGAAGGCCTGGCCATCGCTAGGCAGAGTAGGCAGAGTGGCAGTGTCCCTGCCCAGGGCGCGAGCACCCCTAGAGGTGAGGACCGGGACTTTCTGGGGAGGTGAGGCCAGGGTGCTCAGGAAGAGTGCTGGATGCTGGAGAGATTGTCAGAGCAGAGTCAGTTTGTCGTTTGTCCCAAGGGAGGTCACCAGAGACCTAGTGAAGCATTGTTGGTGAGACCAAGGGTCAGCAGAGAATGTGGGGCCAGGAAGACGGGAACCGCTCCTTTCCAGCAGCCCCTGCAGCCAAATGGAGGGACCCAGGGTGTGGGCCACCTTCGTGCTGGGGGACAGAGTCGGCTGAGTGAGTCGGGGGAAAGGGCAGCGTCTGCTGAGGACCTGGGATGGGCCGGGCAGGGGCTTCTCACTGGACCAGGGTGGAGAGCGTGCTTCTCTCTCCTAAACTGGGAATGATGGCGTCCACAGCAGGACTGGCTTTGGTCATCACCATGACGGCTTCTCCAGGGACTGGTTCGCCCAGGCTTGGAAACGACATCCCTGCCTTCCTGCTCGGAGCTTCCCTCCTGTCTGCACTCCTCCTCCCCAGTGCTGGGTGGGTTCACCCTTGGCTCAGGCCCAGGCCCGGTCACCCTCACCCTCCCCTCCAGCTCCCCAGTCAGCAGTCCTGCTGTCTCCCCTGTGGAGGCCCTCTCGGAGCCCATCTCCTTACCGTCTCCCGGTCCACCACTGCAATCTGGTTCTGTGAAACACCCTCTCTGGTCCCGGCCAAGGTTTGCCAGCCCCTGCCCCAGTCCGAGCCCCCATGGCTCCTCCCCTGGAGTATGTGTGCGTGTGCTCTCCGAGTCTCTTCTTTTCGCTGTGATCCTTTTGAAATAAAAATCGAATCGTGTTGCTTAAGATCCTACGTCGCTTCCAGCTAGGAGAGACCGAGCTCTCGGCCCCAGAGCCTGGTCATCTGGCCCTGCTGCCCACCCGCCCGCCTCCGGCCGTGCTCCCTTCTACCAGCTGTGCTCTGCCTGCACCGTCCACGTTTCTGTCCTCGAAGTCCCCCACGTCTTTGGTCGACTCAAGTCAGCCTTGCACGTCCCTCTGGTTGAAGTGACTTTGCTGGGGCCAGAGGCTCCCTCTCGTCTCTCCCAGTACCTCCTTCTCCTCGGGAAGCCTTTCCAGACGCACCCAGTGGGGACACCCTTTGCTCCCCACCCCTCCCACATACTCCGTGTCCATTAGTTGCCTGCTTGCTTCACAGCACTTGGGACAATCTGGAATCATTTCATTTACCCGGGGCTTAAGTAGCAAAATCTGCGTGCCTCTGTAAATTCCACGAAGGGACAGATGTTGCTCAGTGCTGGAAGGTGCTCAGAGGGTGTTGAAGAAGGGGAGAATGGCTGAGTGAATGGGCGATCAGTACTCAGTAATCTGAGGAGGAAGTCCAATGCCGAGAGCCCCCCACAAACATCTGAAAACCTTTTCAAAATTTGTGGAGTGGTGTGGAAGATTGTGGAATTTAATCAGGAAACATGATCCATGCCAATAACTTAAATGTCTAATTAATTAGAGCTTCCCTTCCCAGTAGCCTCATTGCCATACCTTGTCCGGGTTCAGTGGTACTAATGTGGACCTTGGAACAAGTCAGACACCCGGCTGGTGGAAGTAGGGCCTCTTTCTTTCTCTCTCT
>JAJEJO010000806.1:772401-799860 GCA_020662805.1 Glaucomys volans
TTCCTTCCTTCCTTCCTTCCTTCCTTCCTTCCTTCCTTCCTTCCTTCTCTTTCTTTCATTCTCTCTCTCTCTTTCTCTCTTTTTCTTTCTCTATGGACCACTGAAGATCACTCAGAATCGGCAGAGCTGGTACCAGGACAGTGGGATCTGGAGTCGGAAGAGCCAGGTGCATCCTGGTTGGCCACGTCCTGGTTGGGGTGACCTCTCCACCCTCCACCCCATTCCATGCTGCCATTTGTGAACAGGAGGACTCTGCAGACCTGCGATAAGGTGCTATATAAGAGGGGCTCTGTGAGCAGAAGAGAACACAGTGGGGCAGAGGAAGGGCTGGACGGGGCAGGGGGACGGGGCAGGGGGACGGGGAAAGGGAGGGACGGCGGATGGATCCAGCCCAGCTTCCCTGTGTGCACGTGGGAAAGCGCCACAGGGAATCTCAGCTTTACGCACACCCATAAAGCTGTGATTTTTGAAAAAAAACTATAAAGAATGGAAGAAAGATCAGTAAAGCAGGGAAGAGAGAACAGGGGAGGGAGGAGAAGAGGGTAAAGGGGTACTGAGGGTTGAATCAGAGCCCATTTTATTCCATGATTGTATAATTATGTCAAAATGAGCCCTAATATTATGTAAGAGTAAAATGAACTAATAAATTCTTTTATATAAAAAAGTCTGCCAACTCAAAAATGCTATTCAATCTTGGTTGTTAAAAACACATTCTCTGTTACTCTGGAGTTTAAGGTGGGAGGATTGCAAGTTCAAGGCCAGCCTCATAAACTGTCTCAGAATGGATGTAGCTCAGTGGCAGGTACCCCTGGGTTCCGTCTCCTCTTCTGCTAATAAATAAATAAATAAATAATATTCCTTTGCATAAATGTTCTGTGCTGTGCAGACTGTAAGAGCTGTGACTGGTTGGGTCTCCTAAAGGGAACAAGATTTCTGTGGCTTAATGTGTCCCTCTTCCGGATGGGGTCTGCAGTTCTTCAGGAACCTTCCACTCAGCCTCAGTGAAGGGAACAGACACTGGTGAAGCCAGTGCCCTGAAAGTGAGCAGGCAGAGTGCTGGGCAGGAGCACCGGCCGTGGACCTGGGCCTCCCCACCCTGTGTGCTAGCTAAGTGACCTGGGAGAAGTTACTGAGCTCTGAATTTTGGGGAACTAACCTATAAAGGGAAGGTAATAATTTATACTCCAGGAATTTGTGGAAAATGAGAAAATATGGGTGGACAGCCCTGGCCCATGCCCACCCACAGGAGGAAATGAGACAGGCAGTCACCTCCACATTGCTGTAACTCCCAGCGGCCAGCAGGACAGCCTCCTCTGTTCTGGAGGGAGAGAGCTGGACAGTGCCCTTCAAGAAGCTCTGGGTGCAGTGGGCGGTGTGGCCAGAGCCGGGGTTGCTGCCCGCTGCCTGCAGTGGGAGCATTAGGAGCACCAGGATGGCTACCAGCCGGGATCCCCGGAGGCTCTGGGGTCCCAGGAACAGAGGAGGAGTGTGCCTGTCTCTCAGACCTCTCTCAGTGTGCAGCGTTTGCCAGAGACCTTCCCACCTGAACCAGGAACCAGTCAACACTGACCGTCCTACACCGATCTCTGGAGCCAAAGGGGGGAAGTTAACAACAGGCCCCGCTCAAGTATGAAGGCCCCCTAATTTGAGCAGAAGGAAAGTCCACATGGAAGGTACACACTGCAAAGAAGGTTCTAGGCTTCTGTACCAGACCTGAGGCTCCAGATCTGCTCCAATTGTTTTAATTCACCGGCGGCTGCTGAAGGTGTGGAATTAGCTTCTAGGCAACAGAATTCTCTGCTTTGCTGGCTCTTTCTTCCAAAAGGAGCTTAATTGTTCCTCCTGATTAATTTCTCACTGTGTATGTTCTTAATAGCATGAAAAACAGGCAGGCAGGCCATAGGAGGAGACATCAAATGAGCTACATCCTAAAATAACGATCTTTTATTCAGAGAGTGTGGGCTGCCTGAACCAACCCCATCTGAGCCCATAATGGGGAAGAGGAGGTCATGAGGCCCAACCAGGCCTCCAAGGCCACAGAGCATTGGCGTTGAAGGTCAACAGGGTCCCTGGCCTACACGAGGCGGTACAATCACTCAGTGGCTCACAGGCACTCTGGACTCGGTGACCCTCCAGAGCTGCTCCAAAGCGGGCCTGGAGGTCAGCTCTGGCTCTCCATCCGCCAGTCCCTGGATGGGGGCTGACTGGGGAAGGGACAGCTCCCTTGTATAGGGTGGCTCTCTTCAGCTGAAGACAAGTCCCAGAGATAGGCTCACCCGGTACTGGGGACACTGGGCTTCAGCTCACTCGTGTTAAACACTATTTCCGTATTTCCTCCCATGCAAATCATTTGGGTTATTTCTTGTTTTTAAATCATGTTCAATTTTATTCCTTCATCTCAGATTGTCATGTGGCATGAAAAACTGCAGTAGCTCTGAGTCATTTTAAGGAAGCGATATTTTTGGCATTTTATGGTGTAAAGCGGGATTGCAAATTGACGTTTGTGCCTTTCTATCGATCATGTGGCATCCGCCAGCCCCTCCAGCTGTGTGCATGTCATGTGACCACAGCAGCCCAGACACACAGGCCTGGGCAAGTCGCCCTTCACGGGGGCCGAGCTGCACCGTCTCTCGTACCTTCCCCGTGAGATTCTAGGGATGCATCCCCAAGGAAGTTCATGTTGCAGATTCTCAGTTTTCTTCATCTGGAGAATGACCAAAACTTACCTAGTGCATAGAAAAAAATTACAAAAGGAAGTCCCAGTGAAGAAACGCCACCATCAGTGTGAAGGTCAGATCAGTGTAGGCAGAGACAGCGCCCTGATTCACACCTCACACCTGTACTGAACCTGAAAATCCTGGTAACCTCATTCGCACAGGGGAAATTTGCCTGAATCACTGCTCTCAAAAAAAGAGAAGAAAAAGAAAGAAAAGAAAAGAAGAAAGAAAAAGAAAAGTTGAGATAAATGTCCGGTTGCTGGTAATAACCCCAAACCGACTCAATACTGAGTACCTCCAAACAACGTAGAGTGCTTGCTCCCGGGTGCCTTCTGACAGCTTATGGACACCCACCAGGGCTGGGTTGACTGGAATCACAGACAATGCCAACGCCAAGGTCCTCGGTAGGCACTGGTCCGCACCACACATGGCCCCCAGCCTGGAAATGACCCTGGGCAAAGGTGGAGTCGTCCTTCAAAATCATGGCTCTGTACATTCGCGCTGTCTGTGGTGAAGGGAGAGGGAGGCTAAGTGAGAGGGGGCTGCAGGTCTCAAACACTTGCCCTCTGCAAAGCCCCTGTGAGTGGCCACAATCCTGCAGCATGTCCTCCTCCCTCAAGGAACCTGGACCTCAAACAGGCAGCACTGACAGAGGCACACGCCATTTCTCACTTTCAAATCCTTATTGAGCACCTACTTGGTACCTGGCAATGTTCTAGGTGCTGAGGACGCAGCTGTTCACCAACACCCACAAGAACGCCCATGGTCAGGGCCATCACAGCTGAGCGCTGGGCACCAACTGCTCCGCAGGTGCCAATCATCCTCACCTGGTTGTGATTCTCAGACTAACACTCCTCGCCAGGAAACCGAGGGGCAGCCGCCACGTCTGGCTCCCCCATCTGTCTGTGAGATCAGCACAAGGACAGGTCAGGAAACCCTTGCAGAAGCCTGAGGCCAGCCCTGCGGTGGAGGGAGCAACTGGGCTCCAAAGGCTGGATCCGGGAGCTTTCATTTCTGTCTGGTTTTTGACCCTTTCAAAGCTGCATGCGATTTTTTGTTTTGCAACAAAACTGCCACTGCCCTTTAATTACAGGGTTCCTATGAGGTAAATCCCATTCCCTGGCTGGGACAGAAACTAGCTGTGCTGTCCAGAGACGGCGTCCTCAGCACCCGGCTCCTCCAGGTGGAGGCTGCCATGGAGCCGTTTGGGCTGTTCTGACAGGGAGTGAGGCTGAGCTCCCCACTGACTCTCCCTTCCTCCTGCTCTTCCCTCCCCTCCCTGCGTCTTTAGTGAAGGAAACTTAGCTCTGCTTCAGCCAGGAACCAGACCCCCTGCTTGTTCCCCCTGTAGAGTTGTGGCTTCTTGGCTCCTTGGTCCTCAGTTTCTCTCAGGAACTTGAACCTGAGGTCACCTTCACACTGGCTTCTGTAAGAATTCGGATCAGGACACATCCCTCAAACTCACAGAGCTACTGGCAACGAATGTCAGAGTCCAAAGCTTCTGTGAGCAGCGAGCAGGCTCAGCATGCCCGGGCAGGGAGGAGGCTCCTCCTGGCTTCCCGCCCGCCCTCCTGTGAGCACCTGTCCCCCGCAGTCTGCTGGTGTGGCTCTGCTGACGGTGCTCAGGACCTTGACCACATCCTGGAGCGCCTGAGAGAGGTTGGGAGATGGTTGATCTCATGTGCAACTCTGACGGGGCTGAAGGATGCCCCAGAGTGGGCAAGACATTTCTTCTGGACGCGTCTGGGGCGGGGGTTCTGGAAGAAAGTTGCACCTGAATGAATAGATGCAACCCCTCACCTCCGTCACCAGGGGGGTGAGTGGATGAGACCAGCGCATCACCAAGGGCCAGAGCACATACCCGCAGAAGAAGGCGACGTCTCTCTCATTAAGCCAGGACGTCTTTGGACATGTGTTGGCCCTACCCTCAGATGTCCCAGTCCCTGGTTCAGGGACCTTCGGACTTGGGCACCAGTGGTTCCCGGGCCTTCAGACATACCTCCAATGACTCTACTGACTTTCTGCGCCCCCGCCCCCGCAGATGGCAGATCATAGGACATTATGGCCTTCATATCCTCCTGAATCGATCCTCAAATAACTCTCTTCCCCCCTCTCTCCATCTATCTATCTCTCTATCTCTCTCTCTCCATCTCTCTATCTCTCTCTATATATATATCTATCTCTATCTCTCCATCTCTCTTTCTCTCCATCTATCTCTCTATCTCTATCTCTCCATCTATCTCTCTCTCTGTATCTCTCTCCATCTCTCTATCTCTCCATCTCTCTCTATCTCTATCTCTCCATCTATCTGTCTCTCTCTCTATCTCTATTTCTCCATCTATCTCCCTATATCTCTATCTCTCCATCTGTCTATCTCTCTCCATCTCTCTCTCTCCATCTATCTCTCTATCTCTCTATCTCTCTCTATCTTTATCTCTCCATCTATCTCTCCATCTCTCTATCTCTCTCTCTCTCTCTCTCTCTCTCTCTCTCTCTCCATCTCTTTCCCTCTCTCCATCTATCTCTCTCTCTCTGTCTCTCCATCTCTCTCTACCACAGGTCTGCCTGCCTACCTACTACCCATATGAACACCTATTTGCCTGGTTCTGTTTCTATGGAGAGTCCTAATAACGGTTTTCAGGGACACGGGGGTAAAAACCACTTCCTAGTTTGCCTCTGAGGAATGGGGATGAGGGAAATAAAAGGGCACGTAATTCAGCCACGTAGTCACATCAGGCTGAAATCAACGGTCTTCTGATTTATTCCCAAGGTCACTGATAAACTCTCGGAGATGCTGTGTCCCCTCCCTGGAGGACATTTGCACTCGGGATCCTGACGTTGGCAGCAACGCTCTCCCACAGATCCAGGTCAGGTGCCCCTTTGCCGGTTGACATCTGTGATCCGTCACCAGGCTGGGTGGCCTCCTCCGATGGCTCTCGTCCTCACTTGGTGGCTGTGCATGTGAAGTGAGAGGCCTTCGTGGGTCCTCGTCCCACTGGCCATATCGGCGTGTGCCTTACTCGCTCTTGATTCCCAGGCGTGATGCGGATGCATGGAGGCCTTCAGGACTGTTTGTGAGACAGATGAACCAGATCGCCAAGGCAGTTTAGTTTCCAAAGGCCTTGGGTGATCATTGGAAATGGACTGGACCCCCTGGGTCAGGGTCAGGTGGAGCTTTAGGAGGGGTCTGGAGGCAGAACCCCAGGATCAGCTTTGAGCATGAGTGGACTCATGTGCCCTGTGATGTCCCTGGCTTCCTTTCCCATGGCATCTGCCAGCTGGACAGGGAAGTCGCTGTCCTCCTTCCCACAGAGACCTGCAGAGGCAAAGGTCATCTACCGACCCCTTGAAAAACCAACTTGATGGATGCATTTAGATCAACAGGTATTTATCAGTGATCAGGTGTTCACTGGTGATCTAAGTTCGGTAAAGAGGGTAGAGGAAGTATTGATAGAAGTGTGCCTCTTGCCCTCGGGAAGTTCACACTGGAGTGTGGCTTTCAATGCCAATCTTCTCGCTTGTAACCGATGTCAGCTCACCAGGTAGAAACAGCAAACTTGGTTCTTCCAGTGAGGCCTTCAGAGTCTCAGTGTGCTAAGGTTGGTCCTATCCAACCAAGTAGTGGGTCCCTTAATGATACGGGGCCTTAATTTATCAACTTTTCTGAACACTCTGTTTATTTCTACTGCCTTTATTTCACTTTTAAAGCTTTATTTCCTTCACTCTATTTCCTTCTATGTATAAATTTTTTACACAAATTCAGTTCAAGGACCATCTCCTTCCTTCACAAACCACAGTGCTGCTGAGAGCTGTCTGTGGCTCCGGCGGCCAGACCACACGCCTCCCTTACAGGATGAGCTGCTGCCCAGGCGTGGGTCAGCGACACTAGCCCCTTGTCTTGGGCTGCATCTTGATGTGCAGCAGCCCAGGGTCTCACTGACGGCCTTGCTCCTGGACCTCCGAAGCATGGGTGCTCCTGATGAGGCTTGGCCTGCTCCTCATCTGACCTCCCGCCTCACGCGTCCTCTGGGGGACACACCGTTGCCTCGACTCCCATGGCGAAAGCTCATCAGCATATTTAGGCTCCCTGATCGCCTCTCTGCCACAGTGAATGCTGGGAGTGTGGGCGTGAGGGGGACACAGCTCCATAGCTTCCTGGCATCCTTCCTGGGCAGACTGTCCCACGTGCCATTTTCCCCAGTTGTGCTGTTCTCATTTGGGTGGCACATGACAGCCACAGTCAGAGAGCTAAGCAGAAACCAGATGAGGAATGAAATGCCAACAATGCCCTTTCATGTCCAAATTCCCCAATTCTTGCCATTCTGTGAGGCTTTCTCACAGATCTTGGATTCAAGGAGGGAAGTCCGTCTGGTAGACAGGAAGGACAGAGCCTCTCTCCACATTTCCTTGTCCCTAAGTGACCCTTTTCCACTTCTAGTCTCAGAGTCTTCTATTGGCAACGGGGGAGGAGAAGGGGTGGCCAGACAGCCAAGGCCTGCAGCTGCCATTTAGGAAGGGATCTGGTGGATCCTTGAACTATGGATGCTAGACAGAGGAGCCTCTGTCTCCACCCTGGCTTCAGTGCCACTTCAGGGCTATAGAAAGATGACTCAGTGTCTGGTCACATGTACCAGAAAGGAAAAGCAGGTAAGAGATCTGACAGACAAGCTCAGCCTATCAAATTCACTTTACCTCTCAATGTGCTGGAAAATACCAAGAAACTGATACCAACGTGAAGGCTGGACGTGAGAAGAGATTGCGTGATGATAAGTAAACAGGAACTCTGAGCCCAGTGGGGGCAGAAACCGGGCAGAAGCCCCAGGGAAGGCCGGAGGAGCTTGCTCAGCCCAGAGCAGGGTGGTCAGCTGCAGGGCAGGGGTGGCAATCTTCCAAGTCCTCCAGCCTGCTCCGCTTCTCACTTTGCCCCCAGAGAACATTTGTAGGAACCAAAACAAGGTGAGAGCCCATATCCCTGAGGGCCTGTCGCCACCCCACGGACTTATATGTCTAAAAGGAAACCAGGGTCCTCACAGCTCCAGCTGACAGAGGGGACCCAGGGCTCCTTGGCCAGTGCTTGCCACGTCTGCTCCATGATCCAAATGCTCCTGTCCTGAAAGATCGTGGAGGTTGGTCTGTCCCCCGTCACCTCCAGCACCTGGAGCCACACCTGGCCCTAAGTGCTGGAAATACCTGTGACCTGAGTGGACACTGCCACCTGTGCCCTCACACCGTGGTCCTCTGTGCAGTCTGGAGGAAGTCAGGTGAAGCAGAAGTCCTTCCCCGTGGGACAGCTTGGAACCTTCGTCCTGGCACTTCCACCTCAGCCTTATGATGCGACAGCCTAGGAGAGCTGCAGAGGCCCTGGGCACCAGAACACTGCCTGCGCGGCCTCCCAGGGTGCACGGCATGAGAACGCGTCCCTCCAGAGCTGCTGGTGGCACCGCCAGGGCCACCACTGCCCAGTTCCACTTTACCTCACTCCAACCCCCGTGCTCCTTTGGGCAGGCCAGGCCCCTGGGGAGGTCCTACAGCTTACGTGCAATAAGGCGCAACCAAAGCCAGTGAATCTAGCGATTCATCAGGGCACTCCAAGAACAGGGTTTGAAATCACCTCCCGACTTAACTGGACCACATCTGTCTGCTCCCCTTCAGATGCCTGGGAATGCGCCCACGGGGGTAGCACACACTGAGAGCAAGGACACTCGATCACATTCCTAGCATCTGGGACAGGTGTTCGAGGGTACCAAAAATCTTGTAAGACATAGTGAGGACCATGCCAGGTTCCAGTGTCCTAGCAGACAGCAGCCCTCGAAACCAGGTGTTAAAACTGGGCAGACCCACCCGGCCTATTGTGGGAGATTATGAATAACCTGAACCAAAAAGAGTTCTAAAAATATGCTGAATTATGGAAAAACATCTATCAGTGTCTGACCAGGCTAGAGTCCACCGAGGCGACAAATCACTGAGATGAAGGTCAGTGGACTATCATTATGTCGTTATTTGGTTGAGCATCAATAGATAGAACACTCGATTTGTCTCTGCCAAAAGTTTGGGATGGAGCACTTGATTTATTTTAAGTGTTGGTTAGAAAGATCAGCATAAAAATAGCTGTTAATAACTTTGTGTTTTAAAATCTTTTTCAAAAATATTTGTGCCTTTGACTTTTGATTAGTCACATTGTGTTAGTCAGAGGATCCAGGTGGCATGAGAAGCTGTCTGCTCACAAATATGTAATTTATTCAGCAGACATTTATTTCAGTGTTTGCTCTGGACAATATTCTAGGTTTCCTGGGGCTACAGAGAGGAGTTGGACATTGGTCCAACAGAGGAGTTGGACATTGGGTCCATACCCACCTCAAGGGTCTCATAAACTAGAACAAAAAAGTATGCACAGAATGACCATGAAAAACTGTGGCAATCTCCATGGGCCATAATTAGTGTACTGATAAAAACTTGCAGGACCTCTTGAGTAGGAGGAATTTCATTCTATTGCAAGATCTAATTTACATTTTTTCCTTTGACAAATGGTGGGCTTTATCTATTTATGCATTTGCAGAGACAGATGTGTAATAGGTTTTTAACAAATGTTTATTGGAGTGAATGAGTGAATGAATGAGTGAAGCTGAAGATTCTGTCCTTGGTTTTCAGAGCAATGCTACTCTAGTCTTCCTTCCTTTGCATATTCCCCAGGAAATAAATGAGTATCTCCTTGAGGCATAGCACCAAGTTCTGCCTCATTTTACATTCTACATGGAACCCAATCGGTACAGCTAATGCACGATAAATATTTTCTGAATAAAATGAGTAAATTAATCAGGAAGATGTTTTCACAATGCATAACAAGTAGACAACTCTAATGTACTTGCCAAAAAGGAACTGAACCCCAGGCAAAAAGGCTATATTATAAAATATGTGTAAATCTGCCTCAATAAACTTAAAATAGTTAACAACACCGCATTGTCTACTTGAAATTTGCCAAGAGAGAAGATCTTCAGGGTTCTTACCAAAAATGGAAAAAGAAAATGACAACCGTGTGGGTGTTGGAAATGTTAATTAGCTTGATCATCATTTCATAATGTCCACAAATGTCAAAATATCAAGTTATATACCTTAAATACACTGAATTTTAATTTATCAGTTTTACCTCTGTTAAACTGGGAATAAAAAGGAAGTCCTGATTTCCCTAAGGAAAAACTCAGAGAGGGTGACACATCAGCTGACTTCACAGCCCAACAGTGGCACCAAGGAACCAGGCCCTCTAACTGCTCCGCCACTTGGGGTGGGGGGTCGTTTCACCCTCAGGCTAGTTTCCAGGTGGTAGCAAGATTCCACTTGAGTTGCAGACGTAACATCGCCCAGTCATGGACGGAGAAGGAACCGTTTCCTCTCTGTGTCTTTGTTAAAGCAAGTCAACATCTCCTAGTAGCCCCCTGGCAGACGTTTTCCTCATGTTACCAGAGCTGTCGTTTGCCCACGCCTGAACCCAAGGCGGGCACACAGGGTAGAAGAGGCGTGTGCTATCCTTCGAATGGGGCTGCTGACTCCTGATGGGTGATTCAAGGAAGCATCTCGGCAAGGCAAGGCTCTCTGTGTGCACATTCAGAAATAGGATTCACCAGAAAGCAGGAAAGAAGAAAGCAGTCCTTCTTTTATATGGTAATCCTTCACACTCAGACGAAACGCAAGCAACGTGGAACCTAGTTTCTTGTCCCTGAAGCCTGTTTTATCAGAGTCAGACACACTTCATAAGTGGGCAACCCCCAGATCACCCACGGTGCCATCTAGCTCTCACTACCAAAGCCCGACCTCCTGCCTTCCAGCCCGGTGGCAGGGCCAGGGTTGGTCACTGCCAGTTTCAAGGATGCAAGCAACATCCTCAAAGGAGAAATTATATTATCTGATTCCAAACCAGTTTCCCTTACAAATATCAAGACTTAGCTCTTCTGTGTTGAACAGAGGTTGAATGTTGCTCTGGGTTATATTCGTCAGCTAAACTCACACAGGAACGTGCATTGATGACCTCCCATCTTCTTAGGAAGGAAGTCAGCTGATGATATTAATACAGATCTGATATCTATGGGTCACTGGTTTTGCAAATTTCCAGGGCATTAGAAGACTCCTTAACAAGGACAAGTGGTAAAATTTCATTTCAATTCACTTACAATTAACAGCAGAGCTGTTCCTATAGTGTCTGTGGGAAGGCACACGAGGGTCACCTAAAACAAAATAAATGAGTGCCAAGCCTGCAGGTCAAGGATTCTTGCTGTAGGCATGATCTAGAGGGAAGTCCAAGAACCATTCTGTGTGCTACTTCCAGATTGTGAGTTCTTTACCAAAGTGCCCAACCAGCCATGGGGTACTGAACCTGCCTCCCCCTGGCAGTGCTGGGTAGCCCCTGAATGCAAGGGAGGAGAGAGCACGGAGTTGGTTTCACTCTTCCCGCCAATAAACAGCGCCAGGCTGGACAGAACTTGGCCTTTAGCCTCACAGACTTGAAGTCAGATATTCAGACAAGGCACTTTCTAGATGTTTAGAAACCTTAACTCCCAAGCCTTCCTTTGCAAACTGTAGTGGAGGAAAATCTGTGCAACCCCTGGTGCTGTCTTTCCAGAGAGCACGCTGGGCAAGCACTAGCAGGACGCCAGAGAGACCAAGGCGTGTGCTGTCTCCACCGATGTCAGTGGACCACATTTGTTTGGATCCCTGGTAATCTGATTATGACTGAGTCTGTGATTTATGAGGGGCAAAAAGTTCCCTACCACATTACCTATTCTCTGCGTCATCTGCCTTCCGAAAATAGGGGCAGCGATTCTTTGAGCAGAAATAGATGTTGAAATAGTTGTTAAACTCTCTGAGTGTCAAAGTTGTCAGTATTCAACTCAAAATAGAGCTGCAGCAGGGAAGAGTTAGAGCGTGACTGTCCCTGGCCGTGGAGGTGGTGCGAGGCGTGGGGTTTCTTCTGGCTTCAGGGGACACAATGTGGGGACAGAAAGGAGCAACAGACCCACCGTGCGGAGAAGACCCAGGGCCCCACCCAGCCCTTCCGATTGCTAGCTGTGCCGACCCAACCAACTGACCTCCACAGGGTTTCCTCTGTTTACTCACCAAAGGAATTATCTGTATCCACTCATAAGGGTTTGCAGAAAAGGCAAGGCGATGATGTACCCAGAGCCTTTGCAAGCCATGGACTTGCAGGCTCAGGATCGGTCCCCCCCACGGGGGTGACCCACACCCACAGCCAGCAGCCCTGCCGAGCTCGGCCTCCTTCCCCATCACCGCCACACCCAGCCTGTCAGCAGGTCTCAGGGGACACCCGTCGGGCTCTTTCCATCTCCCCTGCACCACACTATAGGAGGCCTCCTAACCTCGCTCCCTCTTTACACTCTGACCTACTAAAACTCATTCTCTGAATGACTGCCAGTGTCCCTTCAACAGCATAAATCAAGGCGTAAGCAAAGCTGTGCGCTTCTCTCTGGGAGTCGTCAAGGACTTAATGAAATGCTCTTCACAAGTCACCCTAACCCAACCAGCACGGCCACTCTCCACCAGGTCCTGCTCCTCACCACCCCGCGGGCCGCAGCCTCGATGGGTGGGCCCAGCCCGAGGTCAGTAGGGTGTTCTCCTGAAAGTTTTGCATTTTTATCTTTTATATTTAAGCCCCCAATGATCCACATCAAGCTAATGTTTATACATAGTGACAGATAAGATTTGAGTCTTTTTGCACATGGATGTCATTTATTTTCACACTACTTGTTCTGAAGATTATTTCCCCCTCCGAATCCTTATTTTTTCATGACAACTTCTCTTGTGTATGAAATCTCACTCTTGCAATTCTTTGAGGATTCAGTGTCTTCTTAAATCTTCAAGAGGAATTGTGAAGGCTGCCACCACTCCCTCTGTGTCTAGAAAGATAGCGAACAACCAAAATGCAGTGAAAGGAGCATTGGCCTGAAATCCAAAGATCAAAACCTCTAATTCTGCTCTGCAATTAACTGTAAGTGTGAACCTAAGCCCTTCATCTCTTGGAATTTACCTGATATTTCAATGAGATTTAATACGATACTGCGTGTAATATAATAAAATGATCCATAAATGTCCTTGTTTCATGATCATTGCTGAGATGATTAAAACTTCCAGAAGTTTCTTTGGGGTTGTTGCAGGTCAAACTAGAAACAAGGGAAAATAAAGAAAGCAAACAAAAACCAACGGAAACGTTTCTAGATGTGGGAATTAGGCGAGACCCTGCCTGATTCTGCTCGTTTCCTGGTTGAAAACCAAGCTGCTTCGCCCGCCCGGCCGTGGTCCCGCGGTGGCCCGTCACCAGCAAGTGGCTTCCGGGACGTGGCCTCTGGCCTCCCCAGCAATGTCTGCATTCCCCGGTGTCCTCCAACTTGACCCAAGCTGCCCCTCCAGCCTCCTGGCTCCAACACAGCAAAGAGAAGTGTCCGCTGACCGTTCACGGAAGCCCAGTGGACACAGTTGCTCGGCGTCAGGCTCTGAGAAGCTGCTGCCTCCTCATTAAAGCCCGCGTTTGCTGGGAAGAGTGGGCAAGGGGCAAGGAGGCCAGGAGGGCTGGGGAGGGCGCGGCCGTGTGTGGGTATGTCCTGCGTGTGGGGACACAGGAGGTGCTTGCCCCGCCGTGGGTATAGTCAGAGGACACCCAGCCACCCCTTTCCCGAGGGCTGTCTCGGGGCTGGAGTCCTCCCGTGGCTGCCAGGGTAAGGCTGAGCCTGAAGCCGCAGGATGATAAACACTGGGCCCGCCATTTGCTTATTCCCTGGCTGAAGACTTTGGCCTTGGCTAGCGTCCAGCTGTACACAGCCCAAGGCAGGTGGCCAGCTGGAAAGCACTAGAGCGACATGGAGCAGGCCCACTCTCCCAGGTTCAATGACCTATAATGACCTTCACTACTTGAAAGGCCCAGGAAGGGGATGAGACTCTTCCCACACCACAGGAAAACCTCAGAATTATGCCAAGGACCGTGGCTTTCCTCCTGAGCACTGATAAACCGCCCAGGGGGACCAGGAGACTCACCTGAGCCCAGAGAACAAGTGACGTTGGGAGGGAGGTGGGCCAGGTCCTTGGCAGGCAGGAGGCTCCCACAGACAGCTGCACCCCGCCTTCCAGGAAGAACACAGTGTGCCCCGGGGCACGGCCACGGTTCAAGTCACATCCAGCACACAAACTGGGGACACGCTAAGAATAGTCTCAGCTTCCTCCACTGAGGGTCACACCTCAAGACCCAGACAGGCTGCAAATGGGAGGGACGAGTCCCCAAGCCGGCCCTGCTTCTCCAACTCCCTCTTGCAAAGCCCCTGCTCAGCACAGCCTCCCGCCTGCCTTCTCGACAGAGCGGGGTGCTGGGAAAGAGGAAGGGGCACCCAAGAAAGACGGCATGAGGAGGAAAGACCTATGTCACCCAGGTCACCCTCACGGGTGCCTGGAGAGTGAGGTGTCCTGGAGGAGAGGTGCCCGGAGAGCACACGGCGACACAGAAGTAATGCTGCTTGAAATGGAAGCAGGAAGGCCCAGGAGGGCCCGCGCCGCCCAGCGCTCTGCCCGCAGGGCGAGGAGCCGTCCTGACCCCCCACCGCCAGTTCCCAGGCAAAAGAAAGCAGTCACCCCAGCGTGTCAGAAGGAAGGTGTCATGGAGGCCAGAAACAAAGGCAAAGAGCATGGACCCTGAGACCTCCCGGGCCAGGGCCAGAGTCCTTTCAGCACCATTCGCCAGGGGCCTGCCCTCCCTCACACTGGCCGGCGGTGGGAGCCCGCTGGCTTGGGGGCTCCTCTCCCCGGAGGGGAGTTCCCACGCTGGGCCAGGAGTTGCCCCAACCATGGAAGGCCCAATCCCACACCAGCACCAGCGGGCAGTGCTAATGGCTCGCCGGGCATTCACCGTCAGCCTGTTTCATCCGCCCCTCCCTCGCCCCTCGGCTGCTTCTGAGCCTGTTCTGGGAGTGTGGCGGGCACACGGGTCTTTCTTAAGCAAATACTCCGCACACCTCTTTCCTGTGCGTCTTCTCCCCGTCAGTGTTCTCTCCACATTTCATCTGAGCTCCTGAGCAGCCAGCAGTGCCTCCATCACGACGTCGCCCTGGGTGTCCATGGTGTCCCCTGCATTTGACCCATGACCTGGTACATTGCGTGGATTAGGGAGAAAGGTCCTAAATGAAAGAACAAACACCAAGAACAAAACCAACAATCAACGCTACTGAGTAAGAGAGAGTCCTGAAGCTATAGTATCCAGGCTGGTTGCTTTGAGGTCCAAGGACCCTTGCTCACAGTAACTATTTACGCACATCCTGTGATGCAGAGGAGACTGCACGCTCCGTGCCCTGCTAGAGGGGAATGGGCCACGTGAACCAGCCTGGTTTGGGGTCCTGTTCCTCGTGGCCCCTGCTCCTGGTACCAGCAGTGGCAGGCACACTTGGTTTTCAACTGTTCGGGAGAACAAAGGAATGCTTTCACTCATTCATCAAACATTCATGGAACACCTGCCAGGGTTACGTGCTGCGCTGGGTGCGAGGAACATACATGGTCCTTGTCCTTGAAGAGGTCACTCTTGATTCAGCAAGAGACACAGGAGAATAAGTGCCCAGAGCGCCAGGTGACGGTGTGTCCCATGTGGGTGAATGTGGTGAGGGTGGAGGGAGAGATGCAGGTGAAAGGGCCTGAGGTAGACTAACGGGAAAGGTTCCCGGGGGCAGGAGTCTGCCAGGGAAACTGGGAAGAGGGCCAAGGGGGCCACAGGTAGAAGGCCCCTTGGGACCACATGAGGAGCGAGCGAGGGACCTCACCTCTCCACCACTACTCCCCCTCCTGGGATCGTTGATACCAGGTCGGATCTCTCTCCTCCACCCAGAGCATCACCCGCCCTACCACCTCTCAACATGGACAGCTAGGCCTCACTCCGCAGCGAGCAGAGGGAAAGTACAGGTGGGGGAGTACGAAGGGCAGATTGCTAAACCCTTATTCATAAGAGCTAGAACAAGACCCTGCACTGCAGAGAATGTCGGGAAGTCCCCCTGGGGAGGTGAGAGGTACCGCTCCCTTAGGGAAGCTGCAAAAGACGAGAGGACAGGAAAAGACCCCAGATGCAAAGAAGAGTAATAGGTTAGATAGAGCCTGGGGTACGTCTGTCCATTAGCCAAGCCTTGGCCAGTCAGATGGCACTCAAACCATTCAGAGCCGTGGTGGGCAGCCATCTGAGCATCAATCATCAAAGTCTTCCCTTAAATTAGATAGATGGATACTCACCTGAAGGATGATCTCATCAAGCACAAATAGGCATACTATCAAGAAAAAAATGTGTAGGACCATGACTTCTCCCTCAAATCATTTATTTTTATTTGTAAGAATAAAAATCTAAAGAGATCTTGCCAGGTGTGGTGACACATGCCTGTAATCCCAGATGCTCAGGAGGCTGAGACAGGAGGATCACAAGTTAAAGGCCAGCCTCCGCAACTTAGCAAGGCCCTGAGAAACTTAACAAGACCCTATCTCAAAATAAAAAATAAAAAGGGCTGGAGGTACAGCTCAGTGGTAAAGTGCCCCTGGATTCAATCTCCAGAACAAAAGAAAGAAAGAAAAAAATCTTAAGCATCTCCCACTCCCGTGCTTTCGTGGATACCTGAAGACCCATGAAAGCATTAGTGAACCAGCCGGTTCCCCCTGCAGTGAATCAGAGTCTAAGTTTTTAATTGAGAAATGAGGGTGCAGGAGGGCTGCTGACCTTTCAAGCAGTAAGCACCCCGTCTTTCAAAGGGACTTAACCGGCAGGAAATTCAAAGAGAAGTGTGTTTCTGTCAAACTTCCTCTCAGCGTATGTTCACCAAACCTCTCCAATGTGAGGGACCCCGACATTCAGTTTTTTATTTGCTTCAGTAAGAAAGGAATAACTGCTTCTCGGGGATGTGCATTAATGACATTTTACACAGTGCCAACTGATGGAGCGTTCTGTCACATGTGAAGTTTTATTTTGGACCAAAGGGTTCCGGATTTAATGTTTCCTTCTGGAAGAAAAAGGCCCACACAGCCTCCCCACCTGCATCCTGGCCCTGCTCCGGATGCTAAGCTGGAGGCTGCCTGAGGACCTGGCTTCAGTGGCCCCATTTCCTCGGGACGTCTGGGAGGATGGTGTCTGGGGCGTTCAGTCCTCTCCTGGGTGTCGTTCAGAAGACGGTGAGTGGCTCCTGGTTTGTATGTCAGAGCTCTAGGGTTTCCATGGGATCGAGACAGGTCTAGGGTTTCCATGGGGTCGAGACAGGTCTAGGGTTTCCATGGGATCGAGACAGGTCCTGGCTATTGACACCACATTGGTTGGCCTTGCTACCAAGGTCAGATTCTCCCCAGGTCTCCACCTGCCACCGCTCACGGGGGCCAGAGGCACCACGGTGCTTCTCTACCAGTCAACGCTCTGCACAGAGCAGGCCAGGAACCCAGCTGGCACTCTGCCCGGGAGGTGACCACGAGCAACCTGCCCGTCACCTCTGTGCCTACGATGCTGAGGCCCAGGACACTAATCACAGAGAGCGAGGCTTCATTGGCAGGGGCTTGCTGGGGTCCAGGCCTTGCTAACACCTCAGAACAGGGGCTGGGGTCGGGGTGGGGGAGTCTGCTCCAAGGGTGGCCCTGCAGGAGACGCACTCAGGCGAGGCTCAAGTTCCTCAGCAGAAAGACAGTAAAGATGCACAGAAAAGTGGACCAGCCCAGGCGGAGCCTGATATTCTGAACACGGACCTCGAGCTCTTGCTTCATGCCAAGGCAAACATGGCAAGGGCTCCCCAGGCCTGTTCCCCAATCTCTTTGGCCCCAAAGATTTGGAATCAAGCTTGTTCCTTGAATGCCCTGGCTTGAATTAACAGAAAGGGACTGAGAATTACAGGTCACTGGACCTAACCTGCTCTGCCAGACGCCGTTGCGAAGAGATGTGGCAGGAGGAAGACAGGGTCTCGGCACACAGGGACTCGCAGGCTGAAGACGTATGCCCCCTTTTGCACCTTGGGGAAAGAAGCCAAACCTCCCCCGAATTACAGTGTTTCTCTTGCATAATCTGAAGATCATCTGCATCAATGTATCCTGAGATGCTTCATTAAAATGCGTATCCAGAACCCAGCTCGAAATCCTGATTCAGAAAATCTGATGGATGAGACCCGGGAATCCACGATACCAGGCTCCCGGAGCGGCTCTTACTCCACCGAGCCTGAGAATGACCAGTCCATCAGCTTGTGAGAACAAGCCCTCGGGGGTACCAGGGGGCCCTTCTTGGTGGGAAGAGAGGAAGCCAACGGTAACACTGGGCTGTCTGCAGAGGGGGAGGAAGAGCTGGGGAGGGGGCATGTGGCATTCAGGCCACGCACATGGCCCTGAGGACAGGTCTCACTCACTCCAAGCCAGGTGAGGGCACAGCACATTCCTGAAGGGTGCTGGGAGCGGGGAGCAGGAAGCGCTGTGGGCAGAGGATGCCATTGAACTCACAGCAACACCCACCAAGTAGGATATTCCCAAACTCCTCCTTTCTGGGACCCCTTTGCCTCTGGAGATATTCGGCAGATTCGGGCTTCTTGTCCTGTTACCCTGAAGCTGAAGCTTCAGCCCTGAGTAATGACACCTTCTCCTGCCCTTCCCAGGCCCCTGTTCCCTTTCTCTTTTAATGCTTCCCTCCTTCCTTGTTGATCTCTCTCCTTCTCCTTTTCCTGTTCCTTTTCTAAACTCCCTCTCCAGTTTTCCTGTCCCTTACCCTTAGTTTAGCTCACCAGGGACCCCGAGTTCCTCATCTCTCATAGCTCACGGAGGTGCCACCGCCCCATCAAAACACCCCGTTAGAACTCATTCCCCATCCCCCTCTCCCCACGTCCTCATACATCTGCCCACACTCGTCCTCCAGCCAGTGCCTGGAGAGTCATGCAGAGAGAGTCACTGCCATATTAATAAGCTGTCCTTTGCTGTTGGCAAATGATGTCACCAATCCCCCGTCGGTGGGCCTTGTGCCCTTCAGCAGTGCTCTCCACAGCAAAACAGGTGGGCGTGGTGTCCTCCCAGGCCCTTAAGGATGATCTCAAGAGCCTTCTAAGACCCAGAATAGGAAGAAACCAGCTTTGCTATTTCATGAGACCTGACCCCGGGCAAGAAAGTCTAAGGAGGGCCTCGTCCAAACACAGGAGCACGCAGGACATCTCAGCTGAGACTGCTCGTGTTCATGCCAGACCTGGCTGTGTTTCAGACGCACTGCGGTCCTTGATGATGAAGTTATCAGCTGTCCAGGGCATGGGGGTCACGCTACATCACCTCTAATCCTCTGGTCATCCCTAGGAAACTGACATTCATGAGATGAAGGGACTCAAGCCACTGAGCTACGGCGCCCTGCAGCCAGGACCCAGCCTGCGTTCCTGCCGTTACTCCGCAGCCCCACATGGGTTCCAACCTCAGTGTCGCTCCTCGATGCTGGTAAAATGAGCCTCAGAGGGTGGCAGGGACAAGCCCAGCAGCGCTTGCCACTGAGAGGTCCTCCCCTGGCTGACCTCCCCTCCCAGGTCACTGTCCCACTGTCCCCCGCGTCTGAGCGCTTTCAGGAACTGTAGATCGGATGACTCACACCTGTCCTCGGGTCTCAAGTGTACTTTTTATGATATGCTACGGCATCCCTGGCAAGGACGCAGGGGCCACTTTGTGCCCGCCTTCCCAGCACATACCTGCTCTGATTACCTTGATCAGCTGGTCAGGAAGCAGCTGAACCCAGGCACGGTTTGATTCCTCCCGCCATGCCCGGGCAGTGACCTTCCCCTGCCTGGAGCTGCACATGCCAGCCTTGTGCCCGAGATCAGGTGGGGGCTGGTGAGTGTGGCCGGCACTGTGCTCTGCGACATTTGGTGCCTGCCCCTTCTCTGCCCCCATTATAAGCAGGATGGACATGGTCTAATGGGGACATCTACAATGATAGTGACAATGGATAGCTTAATTTTGGCCGACTGTGAGACACTGGGCACCAGGCTAAGCCAGTTGCTGAAATGGGATTCTAGAAGAATCCACTGCTCTCATATTGTTCCAACATTCTGATGGGTGACATTTGGGGAACCAGATGCAGGAGTGCTTCTTGGTGCAGGTCGGCTGCCTGCGTGAGGACTGGAGAGAACTTAGTGGAGTCCGTGACTCTGGCCTTCCTGCCGCACCGCTCTACAGAGGGCTAACAGTGTTATTCCTGCTTACAGAGACGTGGCCGTCAACACACGTCCAGGTTACCGACTGGGCTGATCCCCTTCTTGTCCACTTTGTGAGGCTTACTGGGAGGGGGGAGCTGAAGCCTATCACATCCAAACCATTCCTTCTCCAGACACTTCTTCCCTGAACCCCTCCTTTTAAGGAGAGCTGCCTACCCCTGCATGGCATCTACTAGAGTCTCTGGGAAAACAGGTTCCAGTTCAGTTCAGACCAGGCTCTGCTGACTGAGGGTTCTGGAGGGTCCCCAAGTCCCCTCTTGCATAAAGGGCAATGATTGCCTTGCACAGAAGGGCCGCCAGCTGTCTTAGGACACATTTGGATGCTTAAAATACCAGCGCTGTCAAAGGCCAGCTGCCAGATGAGTGCAGACCCGCAGGAAGAGCGGCCACTCCAAGGAAATGCTGTCTTCAGCCCCAGCTTCCATCCAGGATGGACCTTGCAGCCAACAGCCCAGGACTTCGTGGCTGCAAGAAGAGTAAGCAAAGGAGGGAGCGGCCAGAGCGCCCCGCCATCTGGAGAAGCTCACAGCCAGGCTTTGGTGACACTCTCAGGGTCAGGCCACTAAGTTGCTGGACCTGTGGTTCCCTCCCACGCGATGACAGACCCCTGGCTCACTCCACACCTTCTCCTCCCACCCGACCCCCATAGCACATCAGCTGATGCGTCTGCAGGTGTTTCTCATGGAGGTTGGAAACAGTGAGGCAAGGCCTTCTGCACGCCCGCATCTGCCCACTCCAGTGACCTTAGCCCCCGCTATGCTGCCCGAGCTCCGTGCTCCTGGCTACATTGGCCTGGTGGTTCCAGGTTCTAGCTCCTTGCACCTTGTCAAGGACTTCACTCCACCCCATGTCTCCTCCCTTCCCTACATCGTGAATTCCCCTACCTGCATGAAGAGACCAGTCATCGCAGCCAAAAGCCCACCTCTCAACCTCACTCCCACTCCAGCCTCTGGCCCCAGTGCCTCAGGAGCTGCCTGAGCTGGTGTCCTCTCTTCCACTCTTTACATCTGCTCTTGAACTAGACCATTCCTCCTCGCACACCTTAAAAACTGCTCTTGTCAAGGTCAAGGTCTCGTGTGCCCTTCCTCCTCAACATCCATACACATGTGCATGGTCAAATTGAGGCGTGAATTCTTAGACTTTATTTCACTTGATCCACTAGTAGCATCTGACCTGGAGGATCGTGGCTGCGTTCCGAGGTATTTTTTTTCCAGGGATCACTCTTTCTTGGTCCTCTGCCGACTGCATTGCCTACTGCCTCTGCCTACTCCTTCTCACTGAGTTGGTTCCTACTTAAATGTCTACCACTACCACTGCACAGGGCTGGGTCATCAAGATAGCCTTAGTTTCTTTCTGTATGGTGGCCCAACCTGAAAGAATGTCACCTGCTTGGTTTTCTCCCATTCAAGACTTCAAAAGCTTCGCATCACCCTCAATGCCTTTCCTCTCTCTCCAAGTCCAACTCTACCGTCAGAATACCGCCTCAGCCGGCCACCTTAGACCACGCCACAGTGGTGTCTACAAGCACTATTCACCAGCTGGTCTCCTGCTTGCAAACTTGCACCTCCCAGAGCGCCATCCTCCACATCGCGCCCCTCGTCTGTCCATAACCCTCCATGTTTCCCAGTTCCAGGGAAAACCCAAGCTCTTTGCTACAGATCAAATGACCTCTGAATTTGGTGACATGGAGATGACTAAAGGAGAATGCTTTCAAGGTATGAATTTTAAGGGCAGAAGAACCAAGTAGAGGTGTCAGGCTGCACGGTGAGTGCAAACTGTGCAAACTGTGCAAACTGTGCAAACTGCTGTTTCAAGCAGTGGGCTGAGAACTGATGGAAGAGCCGGCATAGCGGGTGGAGGTGCCTTGGGCCTGACAGGCACCTCTTCCTTACGATGGAGCGGACGTGAACATCCTTCGTGTCAAGGGAAGCTGCTGCAGAGGAGAGGCTGAAGACACGCAGAGAGAAGGTGTGGCCCCGGAGGAAGCGGAAGAGGGTGGATTCCCACGCCCCACCCAACAGCTCAGACGGGAGGGGGGCGAGCATTCCAGCAGGGCAGAAAGGAGGAAGGACGGGTGCTCGTGCGGACCAGCTTGTCGGGGCAGGAGGGCGGACAGCGGAGCGAAGGAGGAGATCTGTTCCCAGTCCTCACTGCTGGCCGTGGGCTTAGCAGAGACAGCCTTTACAATGTTCAGGTGTGTTCCTACTATCCCCATTTTTTCTAGTGTTTTGAGCATGAAGGTGCCGTAGTTTATCGAATGCTTTTTCTGCATCTATCGAGATAATCATATGATTCTTGTCTTTAAGTCTATTGATGCGATGAATTATGCTTATTGATTTCCAGATGTTGAACCAACCTTGCGTCCCTGGGATGAACCCCACTTGATCGTGACCTATCTTTTTAATATGTTTTTGTATGCAATTTGCCAGAATTTTTTTAAAGAATGTTTGCATCTATGTTCATCAGGGATATTGGTCTGAAGTTTTCTTTCCTTGATGTGTCTTTGTCCACTTTTGATATCAGGGTGATACTAACTTCATCAAATGAGTTTGGAAGGGTTCCCTCCTTTTCTATTTCATGGATTACTTTGAGGAGTATTGGTGTTATATTGTAAAGGCTAACTATGCTGAGCCCAAGGCCAACATCATTCTAGATGGAGAAAAACTGAAAGCATTCCCTCTAGAAACTAGAAAAAGGCATGGATGCCCTCTTTCACCACTTCTATTCTATATCATCCTTGAAACTCTAGCCAGAGCAATTAGACAGACCAAAGAACTTAGGGGATATGATAGGAAAAGAAGAATTCAAACTATCACTATTTGACCATGACATGACTCTATATTTAGAGGATCAAAAAAATTCCACCAGAAAACTTCTAGAACTAATAAATGAATTCAGCAAAGTAGTAGGATATAAAATCAACACTCAAATCTAATGCATTTCTATTCATAAGTGATGAATCCTCTGAAAGAGAGATTAGGAAAACTACCCCATTCACAATAGCCTCAAAAAAATAAAATAAAATACTTGGAAATCAATCTAATAAAAGAGGTGAAAGACCTCTACAATGAAAATTACAGAACACTAATGAAAGAAACTGAAGAAAACCTTAGAAGATGGAAAGATTTCCTGTGTTCTTGGATAGGCAGAATTAATATTGTCAAAATGGGATATTACCAAAAGTACTATACAAATTCAATGCAATTCCAATTAAAATCCCAATGATGCACCTCATAGAAATAGAAAAAACAATCATGAAATTCATTTGGAAAAATAAAGAGACCCAGAATAGAGAAAGCAATTCTTAGCAGGAAGAATAAAGCAGGAGGTATCACAATACCAGATCTCAAACTGTGCTACAGAGAGCAACAGTAACAAAACAGCACAGTATTGGCACCAAAATAGACAGGTAGACCAATGGTGCAGAATAGAGACCTAGAGACAAACCCACATAAATACAATTTTCTCATACTAGACAAAGGTTTCAAAAACATGCAATGGAGAAAAGATAGCCTCTTCAACAAATGGTGCTGGCAAAACTGGAAATCCATATGCAGCAAAATGAAATTAAACCCCTATCTCTCACCCTGCACAAAACTCAACTCAGAATGGATCAAGGACCTAGGAATTGGGCCAGAGACCCTGCACCTAATAGAAGAAAAAGTAGGTCCAAATCTTCATCAAGTTGGCTTAAGACCAGACTTCCTTAATAAGACTCCCAGATCACAATAATAAAAGCAAGAATCAATAAATGGGATGGATTCCAACAAAAAAGCTTTTTCTCGGCAAAGAAAACAATCAATAATGGGAAGACAGAGCCAACAGAGTGGGAGAAAATCTTTACCACATGTATTTCAGATAAAGCACTAATCTCCAGAATTTATAAAGAACTCAAAAAACTTTACAACAAAAATACAAAGAACCCAATCAATAAATGGGTCAAGGAATTGAGCAGACAGTTTGCAGAAGAAGATAATCAAGTGATCAATATCAATATCATGAAAAAGTGTTCAACATCTCTAGTAATTAGAGAAATGCAAATCAAAACTACTCTAAGATTTTATCTCACTCCAATTAGAATGTCTATTATCAAGAATACAAGCAACAATAGGTGTTGATGAAGATGTGGGGAAAAAGGTTCACTCATACATTGCTGGTGGGGCTGCAGGTTGGTGTAATGACTCTGGAAAGCAGTATGGAGATTTCTCAGAAAACTTGGAATGGACCCACCATTTGACCCAGCTATCCCACTCCTCAGTTTATACACAAAGGACTTAAAATCAGCATACTACAGTGACACAGCCACATCAATGTTTAGAGCAGTTCAATTCACAATAGCTATATTGTGGAACCAAACTAGATGCCCTTCAATAAATGAATAAATACAGAAACTGTGTTGTATATATACACAATGGAATATTACTCAGCCATAAAGAAGAATAAAATAATGTCATTTGCAGGTTAATGGGTGGAGTTGGAGAATATCATGCTAAGTGAAATAAGCCAATCCCAAAAAACCAAAGGTTGAATGTTTTCTGTGATAAGTGGATGCTGATACATAACAGGGGGTAAGGGCAGTAAGGGAAGACTGGAGGAATGTTGGATTGTGTAGAGGGAAATGAGGGGAGGGGAGGGGAGGGAGTGGTGGGGAGGAAAGACGGTGGGACGAGACAAACATCATTATCCTATGTACATGTATGATTACATGAATGCTGTGACTCGTCATGCACATCCAGAGAAATGAAAAGTTGTACTCAATTTGTGTACAATGAATCAAAATGCATTCTGCTGTCATGTATAACAAAATAGAACAATTTTTAAAAATAAACAAAGTCTTCACTGATATTGATCATGGTCATTGAGTAAGCCAACCCATTTTAAAATCAATTTCAAATTCTTAGCAAGCAGATTCCATTACATTGAAACAATTCAATTCTGTATGGATCTCCTTCTGTTAAAGAAATAATTTTCAATATTAGGGTTGTGGGGCATGTGTTCTAATTTGGTGCTGGGTCTCCATCCCAAGGAGGAATATCAATGCTTCCAAATGGTGATTTGAAAAACCCCCAGGGTTCAGAAATGAGTCCCATCAGGTTCATTTTATTAAAAACAACAGTGTTGTTTGCTTGCATTGCTGTTTGGAAAAATCAATCCATGAAATAATCACCTAACATTTTTAATTGTGAAGTAAAGTTAGGAACGCTCAGGAGATACTGGAAGAGCTCGTGTGACCGGACTTCAGGGAGCCCGGCAGTGGCTGATCAGCACTCCCCTCGGGGGAACCAGCCAGCTTCCGCGAGACTCGCACGGTGCACACACGCGCGCGTGTTCTTGGCTGCTGGCCGTTGGACTAATTAGTGCACACTCGCCACCAGCCATCACGAAGACAGGCGGCTTAAGTGGCTGCTGCTGACATCACAAGCGGATAGTGAGGGGTCACGAGCCACTTGCCAGTGTGCCCCAAGACGCTCCTTGCCACATGCATGTGGAGCACATCTGGTCAGAATCTCTTCTACTTCCGCTCTGGCAATCGTACTGTCCAATCCGTCTTAGGCTCCAAAGTTTTCTGATCTTTTCATTCTCTTTTCTCTCTCAACCCTGGACATTCTGTCAACCATCACATCTCCAGGACTTGCAGATTCGTCCTTCTTGTATCCCTTGAGTAGAAACCCTGGGAAAATGGCAAGGCCAGATGCTCTCTCCTTTACTGGAATCCCTTCCTCCTCCCAGTCCAGCTCCTACTCGTCCATCGGCAGAATACTGGATTTGGTCAATATGTGAGAGGGTTTGGCCTGTCTCTGTGTCCGTGGAAAGAAGAGCTTGGCCTCTATCTAACCCTCGTCTTCTCTGATCGCCTTGATCCAGCACTTCGCATTTAAAACTTGCTCCTTAGAAGATAGAACTGTGAACCAAAGAATTGGTCAGGGTAACAGGATGATGAGGACAGAAGCTGGTCCCCTTCAAGGTGAAACGCGTCCTCCTGAGACACGACATGACATGGATCTTTCTCCATGTCCATCCTAAGCCAGGTTTTTGGCTGTTTGAATAATGCAGCAAATGAGTTAATCAAAATTTCTTATAAAGGAGGCAGATATAATGATACAGATGTTTTTAAATCGTACTGTCCATTCCGTCCATTATATTCTTTATGAATATAAAAATATTCATAAAGCCATAGCAATTATATAATAAGAAACAAAAACTAATCTTGGTCTGGCCTTTCAGAAAGTACTAGAAATCTCGCAATATAATTACCAGATTGTAGGTGCTCAAAAATGCATGTTGAGCCGGGCACGGTGGTGTACGCCTGTAATCCCAGCACTTGGGAGGCTGAGGCAGGAGGATCGCGAGTTCAAAGCCAGCCTCAGCATAAGGGAGATGCTAAGCAACTCAGTGAGACCCTGTCTCTAAATAAAATACAAAACAGGGCTGGGATGTGGCTCAGTGGTGGAGTGCCCCTGGGTTTAATCCCCAGCACCAGGAAAAGAAAAAAAAAAAAAACCAAACATCTGGGGGGCAATTCTTCTGTCCCATTTCTAATTGAAAATAAAAATTCTTGCTCAGACCATATTTCCTGAATTACAGCAACGTTTCATTTATTGTCATTTTAATTCAGGGAACTTAGTTTTGGAGCTAAAGAACTAAAAGCTTTAACCTGGTATTTTCCAGCCTGACTTGTTCCCAGCCTTCAAGATCCACTGCAGATCCCGACTGCTCTCCAAGCTCTCAGCAGTGGAATCTGGAAGCATGGTACCACCAGCTGTCTGGGCGTGGACAGAGGAGAGACCCTGATGGATGTTCGCCAATTCCCAGGGCAGAAATACTTCTATCAGCCAGTTCCAAACTACCAATTGTCTAGCAGCCATCCCACAATTGTTAAAGAAAGTTATTACTTGTTAAAACCCTATTGAGGCTGACTTAACTCAGGACCTGGGGGGGCGGGGTACTGGGACCAGCACTATGGGGTCTTGCAGGGGGAGCCAGATGGGCCCCAACCTGAATCCTCCATGTGCAACAGGCATTTACACCCAGGAATCGGGGCGGGGGTCAGAGGATGGAAAACTACCAAGAGGAAAGAGCAGGAGGGGCCTTCTGGTGAAACCGACCTAACAGGATTCAGGCTGAGTCAGGCCAGCCGATCAGACATCCCCTGGGGGCTGGGGGAAGAGGAGCCTGGTCAGGTGCTGGGGGGATCAGGTTCCCGGGCAGGGGCTCTTGCTAAACCGCCTGTGCTGGGCTTTGCTGAAACTGGATTCCACAAGGAAGTGGGCGGATGGGCTGGGGAAGGTTCCCGGGCCCGACTGAAGTCTGGCCAGACTGAAATCTGCACACAGTGGCTGCACACTGAACCCGCTCCTCAGCGCAGGCTGGGGCAGGGCGGCCTCGCTGCCACCAGGCCACACGCGCCCTGTCCCACGACGACTCCATTCCACACCAACTATCACCTCTTAGACTCACAGTGACGCAACTTACCCGAGCCCTGTGCTCCTGACAAACAGTGAACATTAGGAGAGGCCGCCCCTGCC
>JAJEJO010000806.1:804860-829344 GCA_020662805.1 Glaucomys volans
CCCTGCTCACTGAGGAGCACTCCCTGCCCACTGAGGAGCACTCCCTGCTCACTGAGGACAGCACACTCCCACAGCAACAGCCAGCTGCTTCCCTGCATGGCGCAGGCTGTCTCTGGCCACTTGGTTGTCAGGGTGCCATTCATTATCCCAAATCCTGCATGAACTCACGCCACCGTCCATCTTGGCTGACCCCTCAGGAGCAGGAGCCCCGTCCCTCCCGCCACCCCCAGGTGGGCTGCCTCCGGTCCCTGGTGTGACTGAGCAGCTTGGGACTGAGCAGCCAGGAGTCTGCCTGCCATGCATTGGGACTGCTCCTGCCCTGGGGACGGTTCCACTGGCTGCAGTCATGGTGGCGGCAGTGGAGGGACTGTAATGGAGCGTTGGCCTACAATACCTTCCCCATGACTCACAAGCCGGCCTTTGGGGGCTCCGACCTGCTCCAGGCGGGTCCTGCCGGTGTCAGCTCTCCAGGGCTCGCCCTCTCTCCTGCCCTGCCCACCTGAGGACTGAACAAGGTTCAGCCTCTCTGGAGACCCCCAAAGGAACGTCACTCTAGCCAGGTCCTAGAGAAGGGGCACTCTGCCCTCCAGGGCCACAGGCCGGCCACAGCACCAGGTGCTCCCTTTGGGGGCTTTTAAGCCAGAAGATTAAATTTGACTCCTGACTCTCTCCTTAAGAACTAGGAGATTTGGGGTAAATCACGTAAGTTCTTTCAGGGTTTTCCTCCCTATTAAAACTATTTTAAAATGATAACAACAATGATAAATACTTCATGAGGTGATTGTCAAGATTAAACAAATTTCCAATACTTCATAGATGATAAAGTCTTGTGCATTTTAATTATGGATAATAAACCAAAAAGGGAGATGAGTCGGAAGGCCTTCCTAGAGTCAGATCACTTTATCAAAGACTGAAATTACTTGTTGAGCTGGGCACATTGGTGCACGCCTGTAATCTCAGCAGCTGGGGAGGCTGAGGCAGGAGGATCTCAAGTTCAAAGCCAACCTCAGCAACTTAGCAAGGCCCTAAGCAACTTAGCAAGACCCTGTCTTAAAATAAAAAATAAAAAGGGCTGGAGATGTGACTCAGTGGTTGAGTGCCCCTGGGTTCAATTCCTGGAACCTAAAAACATAAACTACTTATTGAGCACTGACTAAGACTCGGTGGCATGACAATGTCCTTGTGATCTGTGGCAGGAAACGGCAGCAGTGCACGTAGAGGCCGTCCGTTAGAGCAGTCTTGCCACTCCAGGGGCCTCAGCAGCAGGCCTATCCCCAGCCTTCCAGACGGGAGCCTGTGTGCTGACAGCCTCCCACCTGCACCGTCACTTCTGAGGGGGGCTGCTGTGGAGAGCCGCTGAGGAACCGCGGAGCCCTGGAGGGGCTGCTGCGTCTGAGGGGTCCCGAGGCAGCCCCAGGCAGACCCCACACCAAGCAGGGCCGAGAAGCCACACGCGGTGGCGGGTGCAGGAGGCTGCAGTCCAGCCCTGAGCTCCTGCCTCCCTTCCTCCGCCCTCCCTCTGGCCTCTGGAACCACTCGCCACCCCGCTGCCAGCTCAGGGCCTGGCCCTCCTCCCACACAGGGGTGAGGAGAAAACCCCTCTGGCCCAGCAAATTCCTCATTCTTAGAATGGCTTCCACGGCTGGGGACAGCAGGCAAGTCTCTTGGAAGGGTTTTTCTGTGTCGCCTGGAAGGAAGGGTGACTGGTGGCCTGATGGATCATATGCTGAATCTGACTTTTAGCCTCTAAATATAGTCTGTGCACACGCCAGAAGAGCCCAATTTAGCGGCACTGGCATGCGGGGAGGGAGGGACCACGGGGACTCTCGGGGACAGGCTGGGAAGAGCTGAGTGATGCCCGCAGCTGTGGCCGCCCAGGGTTGATTCACTGCCCTGCCAGGGAAGGGGACGCTGGCCATCTCATCCCAGGTTGACTTGTCCGTCAGGTGGGCTTGTGCCGAGTGGTTTTTCTGTTGAAGGACAAAAGCAAGTGCGGCGCTCAGGGAGGCGGCTGCTCGGTGCTGACCCGGGTCGGCGTGCGCTGTCCTCCTCTGTCCTCCTGGGCTGAAAGCAGACCTCCTGGTGCTTATTGCTAATTCTGTCCCCGCTGCCCCAGATCCTCTCTGTCTAGTTAGCTAATTATCGAGACGGAGGGTCAGAGGAGAGCGGCTCTCCGTGCTGCCAACTGTGTGCCCTGAAGCGCCCTTTCGGCTGAACCCCCTTGGCCTGGTGTATCTGGGGAAAGCCACTTAGGGGCTCAGCCTCCTTCAGCCGGTGAGACTCCTCGGCTGCCTCCCTCCCAGCAGTGTGTGAAGACGGACTTACTGTGCACTCAGCTTCCCCGGGCAGGCGAGAGCATGCTGCCAAGACAGGTGGCGTCCTTCGGATCACAGAGCCCGTCTGCCAGCCCTCAGCCCCCTCCCCCACCCCGGCTGCCCTGTGGACAGAGAAGCCACCGGGGCATCCACTGCCATTTAAATCCCCGTCATTAGCAAGAAGCTCTGTTCCTCTCCTGGGTAAGACAGAGACACTCCTTTGCATTTTGATTGCTGTCTGGACAATGACAACCGAAAATGGGCTCTGATCCGCCCCCCCATCACTTATCACTTCCCATGAATTAGACTTAATTACCCGGCCCAGGCAGGGAAGGGAGTCTTGCGGGGTCCGGAATCCATCACGCTTTCCCTCACTTGCCCCTGATTCCCCCAAACTCAGGAGGCTCCGAGGAGCAGGAGCAGGGCCTCATTTCATGATAGGCCCCCGGTCGCAGACCCAGGGTCGCATCTGCCCTTCCCCCCTCGCCCACCTTCCACCCAGTTGGCAACCCTGGGGAAACTGGCTGGTGTCACCTTCAAAAACAGGGAGAAGAGGAGTCTGGCCCACTGACGGCTTCAGTGTCCCCACTCTCATCAGTCTGGGAGAAACACAGCACAGAGTTCCTGGAGAAAAGTTTCCAAAGGGACACAACTGTGCCCACTCTCAGCATCTACTAGCTGTCATTTCCAAAGTACCGAAATGGCACCATTTTCTATCTCTTTATGATGGAGCCTGAATATGTTAAGGAGAGGCTGGCTCAGGGACTCGGGATGGACAGTCCAGGGGAGTCGGAAGAAGTGGGGGAAGAGAGCCACCTTCTCCTATGGCCGGGCGGCTTAGCACCATCAGCCGACCTGGGTCTAGCTCTCCATCCCCCCGTGGGCCTCCTGCGGAGCCCTGGAGGCCTGTGGCCTGATTGTCCTGCAGGGCCACAATGCCTCCGGCCCAGGAGTTAGCAGGCCTCGAACTCCCTGAGCAGCAGTCAGCAGAATGCAGTTTCTGGAGCCAGCTCCACCTCTGCGACCTCTACAGAATCCCACACCTTGGGGCTGTGGTCTAGATCCTAGGAGTCAAGATATTCAATAACATCACAAATGCAAATTCACCTAGATTTATACAAAAGACCGACTTTCCACAATATCCCCAACCACAACTCCAAAGGTGTTTTGCTTCCTGACTCGCCTATAACAATGAGGCACTCAGCTGGGCCTTTCAGCGAAGGCTGGGCATTGGCTGGACGACCCCTTGGGATCCTCTGATTCCACAGGTGTGCACCTTCCATCATTCACCTGTTCATTTTACAACTCTGAAGGAACAGAAGTTAAGTTTTAGAAACCTGATAGTAGAGCAAAGGATTCTTGTTATAGAAATGCAAATGAATTTTGTCTGATAGAGATCCGATTGACTTCCATCCTGTCAAAAACAAATAACTCTAAACATTATGTTTCTGCCCTACAAGGCACTGTATGCACGTGTGTGTGTGTTCTTCAAAATTCTCCTTCGAACTCCATCTAGCATCTTACTCATTTCCTAATTAATTAATAGGTTAAGTAAAATTTTTGACATTTATTCATGTTATATTTGTATGTGAGTCATGATTCTACCTGTGGAAAACTGTACTTTAGCATAAATTTGTGACTTAATATTGACAGGTATTATGTGAATAATCATTCACTATGCCAACTTCGGTTTCCATTTTCTTAAAATCCAAGTGACAGAGAAAAAAATCATTTCACAGATGAGAAAACTGATGGCTTGTGAAGTTACTCGCCCCAGGTCACCAAGCATGCAAGTGGCAGTGATGAGCCAGGAGCCAGGCCTGTCCACGCCTAGAGACAACCTTCCCTCCCAGATCCAAGAATGGGCACTATGGTGCAGGTGGGAGGTCCAGAGGCCTTTGCCCTCCCAAAAGCCGCATCGGAGATGCTGTGACCAGATTGTCCACACCTGGTCCCTCCACAGCAAGGAGAGGAACCCAGAGGCGCTGGAACCCACAGGACACAAACAAGCCTGCGCTTTGCTCTCTGAGGGGTTCGGCACCTGCTAGCAGGGTGCTTCTCCTGTCTGGGCCTGTCCTGTTTCTCACCTTGTCCTGTGGGCCCAAGGGCAGCAACTGCCCCAAAGGACACAGCCCCAGGCGGAATAAGCTCAAAGGCATGTGGTGAGGCTGCAGCTCCCCACCTGGTGGGCAGGTCGGTCTGGAGGTGCCCTCCCCGCTGAGGCCCTGGGCTCCAGCAGCAGGTTCCCCACAGGACAGCTGCTACTGACTAGGTGCTGGGGAGGCAGCTGGGGCCACCTTGGGCGGGGGTCCAAGATGGGAAGAGCCTGGCTGGATTTTAAGGAAGAAAAAAATGTAGGGGATGGGAATCAGTGGGTTAAGCAAACAGCAAAGAAGAAGCTGAAGTGAAGAGAAGGTGTCCAGCTATTTCACAGGAGCCCTGTCGCCTGAACTCCTCCCCTTTCCAACACAGCCCCAGGGCCTCTGGCTCTTCCTCTCCACCGTCTCCTCTGCAAGCTCCCGCACTATAGGAACCCACCCGTTGTCACAAATAAGCCCCAGGAAGGCAGCTTCCCCGCCATCCCCATCCCTGCCCCCAGCACTGAGGAGCAGGGCTTCACCCCTGCCCCAGCTGGAGACCTCCTGGCCCCTGCCCTGCCCGCCTGCCTGGCAGCTGGGCAGCGCTGTGGGCGGCACCTGGCCAGCTCTGACCTGCACTGCGGTGCGGCCCCACCCTTCCCCATCTCGGTACCGCAGCTTACATAAGCCCCGCACACAGAGCCCTGTCGCTGTCACTGAGAGCCCAGAGGGACAGGGTGGCAGACACGCTGCTAGGCTGTCCTCCCCTCCCGAGCTGTCCATAGTCTTGCCTAGAGACAGCCCCAGCGCAGCACATGCCTGCGACAGGGCAGAAGGGCACCAGGCCCAAGGAAACAGGGAACAGGGACAGAGGCGTCAGAGTAAGTGCCCTGGCCTCTCAGCCAGCACAGCTGCCAGCCGGCCAGGTAGAGCCAGCCAAAGTCATCAGCCCATGCTGCCAAGGGACACGAAGGACAAACTGGTCTGCACTGAAGCTCCCCAGTCACCTCGCCGCCCCACAGACTGACCGACCTTGCCGGTGACCGCTCCCCTAGGCTATTCTACCCTAAAACATTGAGAATTTTCCCTGGGGCAATGGGCTAGTTCCAACTTCCTGCTGGCAAGAATGAGGAGCACCAGCCTCTCCTCTCACCTCCAGCCAGCCACAGCCAGGTCACTCTCCTCCCTCCCAGGAGCCTTTGGAGTCTCACAGGGAAGCCCAAGCCCTACACTCTGCCCTTGGCTTTGATGGGGTCCTCCTTGTCCACAGAGCAAGGGCTGTGGGCTCAGGTCACCCGTCCATCTGTGTGAGAGGAGGCCCCGCCACAGAAGTCTGTACGGAGAACAAAGCATTTGGAAGGGTCTTGTTCATCACCCGGGCAGCAGCCAGAGCTCCTTCCTGCAGCGCCACTCGGGTGGGCTGGCACCAGGCCCCTCCTCCAGGCAGGCAGCTGACACAGGATGGGAAGAGCAGGGGTGCGGGAAGGGTGGTGGATCCCAACCACCCAGCTTGCCCTGGAGAAAGGGGGGACAGGGACTCAGCGTGAGTGTCCTGGGCAGACAGGATAATTGGTCACCGGAGGTAGAGACAGGGAGATAGAAGGGCACAGATTTTTTTTTTTTTGAGACTTGAACTCTGAATTGAAAATAACTTTTTTCTTTCCCAAAGTGTACAAGACAGTGCTTGCTCCTCAAAGAGTGGCTGTAAGGAGGACAGTTCCCCAGGAGCCTTCCACAGCTGACGAGCAGAACATAGCCGGGAACCAAACAGGGCAGGATCCCGGGAGTAGGTGTCAAGAAAACCTAATGGGCTAATAAAGTCCAGGACATTTAATCCCCAGCTGTGTGCTGTGTGTGCCAGTTGGAGTGGCCGAGGCCATGAGAAAGCACCCCCGAGCCAGGGTGGCATCCCCACAGCGACCCTGGCTGACCCCACCCCACCTGGAACGCAATCGCAGCAGCCTCTTCCCCAGGGCGTTTTCAGGGCATCCGCAGCAGAACGGAAAGTGCCCAGGCCTAGAAGTCAGGCGCCCGGACTCTATTTCCACGTCTCCTCTGACTGTAGGACCTTAGTCAGGCACTTGACCTTCCCTCAAGCCTAAGGTGTCAGGCGGCAGGCAGTCCCTCCACTCCCCCTCCACTGCTGTGAGGAAGAGGGAAGCAGACCTGGCTTCCAGGGGCTCTTCCTGACTCAGGCCCCAACCCGCCTCCCAGGGGCCTGGGGGCTGGCTGGGGGGCGAACTCACAGTTGGCCCAGTCCTGGGAGTCACAGGACCCACTCCAGATAAACGCTTGGTTTTTTGTGCATCTTGTGCAACTTCATCCTCTTGAGCAGAGCGCCTTGATCCTCTCTCCAGGCCCGTCTGGACAGAATGCTCACACCCCCAACAGTCCTTCCGCCATGTTCAGACGCCAGAGGAGAGGAGGGGTGGAGGGCACTCAGAGGCAGAAGACCACAGTGACAACCAGGCTGAGCGCTCCTGAGGGTCAGCTGGCCTTGGAGAGCGGCTAGCCTTGAATCCCTGAAAGGATCAGACTCAAACCTTGAGCAAGGACTCTGAGAACTCAGGTGCGAACGCGACCTCTGTGACTTCTGATGGTCCCTCTGTAACCTCAGGTTCATCTTCCTGGAACCTGGAGGGACAGGTGGGGTGGGGTGGATATAAGGAATAGTCAATATCCTGCCTGCTCTCGGGGCTCTGGGACTAAATGAGCTATAAAATGTAATAGTAGCTAAAAGTAAAAACCAAAGGAAATGATTTTTTTCCTTGTAGCAAAATACCTATAATAAAATCTGTCATTCTAACCATTTTCTATGTGTGACTCAGTGGAATCAACTATATCCAAAATATTGTGCAACCATCACCACTATCTTTTCCCACAACTTTTGCATCACCCCAAACAGAAACTTGACCCATGAAGTAATAACTCCCTAGTCCCCCCACCCTCAGCCCCAGGTGGCATCTACTCTTGCTCTTTCTATGAATTTGCGTATTCCAGGTATCCCATGTAAGTGGAGCCGTATGACACCTGTCCCCTGTGCCTGACTTATGGACCTGGGCTTGATGTTGCTGCTGGCCACTTGGGTGGTCTCCACCTTTCCTCCATTGCAAGAACTGCTGCAGAAAACACTGGCATGCGAGCATCTGAATCTTGTTTTTATTCTTTTTCAGAGGGCATTGCTGGGTACACAATAATTCTGCCTCTGGCTCTTTGCGGAACTATCAAGCTGTCCTCCCTGGCCTGCACCACTTTACACTCCCACCAGCAGGGACAGGGTGCTGGTTTCTCCACCACTGCTGCTATGTTCCTGAGAGCCATCCTGGTAGACAGGAAGTGGGACACAGACCTTTGTAAAGACACACTGTGACACATGTGATCCTCAGAAAGAAGCCAGCAATCAATAAGAGGATGTGAATTTGGTGTCCGCTGCATGCAAATTGCTACGTTTGGAAATGCTCCTCAAGTGAGGCACTCAAGTGAGTGAGCCACCGCTGTCCACATGCTCAGGTGAGAAATGACAACGCTGGAAATAAAGATGGAAATGAATTTAATAAGCAAGTTAGAACCAACCAATTGAGCAGCTGCAAAACCAATAGCCAAGCAATCATGGATGATAAGCAGGGACTCAAGATTCCTGGATCTAATACCTGTTCCCTGCTCACAGTTGCTAATCCATAAAGCTCGTACCACAGACTTTACTTAAAATCTATGAAATTATATTATCCTAATCTCTTGCTGGTTGTGTGCTGATGAGAGATCCAACATACACACACCAGGATGAAATCCTGCCTCTGTCCCCTGCCCTGGCCCCCTTGGGCTATGGAGATCAGGTTCTGTTATTTAGGTGATGGAGGTGGGATTGATTGTAACTGAGATGCTCATTCTGAAGACCTATTTTCTTTCCTTCCTTCTCTCTTGGTTTCTTTCTTTGCTTCTTGGTGTTTTAGCACATTTTCATTTTTCTTTTGTCAAGGAAAGAATAGGAGCAAACCTCCAGGCTCCAGCTCACCAGCTGCATTTGGTTGTTTATTCTCAAATCAACAAATGACCAGACAGAGAGGCTGGGCTGGGGAAAAAATCAAAACATGAGAAGTCAGAGTCACGTGAAGTCCAAGATGAATGTGAAGTGTCTGGAAACTATAATCTATGTCAAATGGAAAGAAGACTATAATTAAAAGAAAAAAAATTGGCTATTATCCACAACATTGTGTTTAGTATTAAAGAGGGCACACAGGCACTCCAAGAACTAAAGCCACTGTGAGCAGCTCCAGATCAGATGACACAGCTACACTGCCACACCTGGAGAACAGATCCCCTATTGCCCTTGCTACCTGCCCTTCATGGAAGGCCTCTCGCTCTAGCTGAGAAGGACCACCTGGAACAAAGACTGCGATCCCGCCTTTCCTCACAGCTCAGCTGCCTTCAGGGTTACAAGTGCAATTTTTGAAAAGTGTTGTTAGAAGAAAAACCCTTCTTTTAGATAGATGGACCACGAATGGAAAATGGACAGGCCCTGGGTTACACAAACCTCATACTGGCCTCTGGCAGATTAACTCGAATTTTTGCAAGGAGAGGGAAAAAAGATCTATCAGTTTAAGTCACTACCATTGTGAATTTTGGATCATTCATAGCTAAATACCCCTTCAATCTCTGGAAGAATAACTCGCCTTCAATCAACAGTTGCAATTATCACAATGACAACTGGCTAAATATATGTGGGGGGTGTTGCCTTCCGCACATTTTTGGGAAGCTTTGGAGTCTCAAGACTGCGTAGAACAAAGAGGACTGGGGCCTTCACGGGTGCAGAAGCAGGCTGTGGGGGAGAGATGCGCAGCATGTAGAATACACGCGTTACACACATTAGGTCCACTTAGGTTTCATACACGCGCACGCACGCACACGCAAGCGATGTCTAGATGGACAGGTAAAATCCCACGCAGTGGGAAGGGCTGAGGCCGCGGAAGTGCGGGCCCCTGGCTGGCTGGCGGGAGTACAGATTGACACAGGCTTTCAGAAGCAATCTGCCAACATGCGTCACAGCTTTAGAACTCTTGTTTCCTACTCTAAGGACCGAATGTGGACCCGGAGCCACGTCCAAACGCGCCCTGTGGCCCTGGGCACGGGAGGCCCCGGGACCGCAGGTCCTGGCATACACGGGCGGGCAGCTGGCTGCTGCCACTGAGGAGGCCCTTCTGAGACTGCGGCACGAGGGACAGAGATGAGGGGCGGGAGCCGGGCGAAGGCCTCCGCCCAGACCTGTAGGTCAGTCTGTGCGCAGGGAGAGACCGTCACCCGCAGGGACGCAGGAGCGGCTGCGGTGCCCGCGGGGACGCGAAAGGCTCTCGGAGCTCCTCACCCGGAGCCTTGCCCGGCCTAACAGAGATGGATGGAGACTGGACCGGCCCGGGGTCTTGGGCTTGGGGAGGACGGAGGCAGCCGCGCCCCGGGGAGGGCGGGGAGGTGCTGCCCCCAAGTGGCCGTGCGGGCCCGCTCGCAGGGCTTCCCGGGAGGACTGGGGGGCACGTGTGTGGTCAGCGGTACGCAGGTGGGGACGTGAGCCGGTGAATGTGTGCCCAGGCAGAAGGTGACCTCTGTGTACGAGGAGGAGGTCAAGGCAATGGCGATTTGCCTCCTCCCTGCGCCTCTGCTGCGCTGTGGACGCGCAGCCCTCCTCGCTGTCCATAGGGGCTGAAAACCTGGAAGCCACACTCCCCAGACTGGATGTCCGCAGAGGTGGAGCTTGGTGAAGTCTGCCAGGCAGGAGGAAAAAGGTGGAGGTGTGGCGGGCGTCAGGCAGGCTGAGATCCTCCCGCAGCCTGGGCACTGCAGGAAGCCGAGCTCAGCAGCGTGTCGCTGCCTCTGAGCGGTTTGGTCTGCAGATCCAGGGCTTCTCCAGTTAGAAGCATATGCAAAAGTCAGGTGAGGCGTACATGCCGCACTGAACTTCTTCACATGGGGGCACCCGTGGGGCCCTCTGCTTGTGTGACCCAGATAGACTGACTGCACTCTAAGAACCCCAGCGGCGGTTCAACCCCACATCTGCATTCACCTGTGGCGAGACCTCCAGCAAGCTCCCTAGGATCTTCCTCCCCAGTGTCTTCTCCTGCAAAATGGGTTAATAATAGAGCCTATCTCTTGGGGCTATCACATAGGTTAAATTACCTGATATCACATACCATCCTTATTGAATATTGCTCAATTAAAGTAGTAAGATGTTAGGAGTAAAAGGGAAGAGCATTTCCATATACAGAATGAGCTCAACTATCTGAAACGCTTGAATGGAAATATACTGATATTTTCAGCATACCGTTAAGCTGAAACATTTTTAGCAATATTTTTCCTCTGGGTAATGGGTTTCCATATGATTTCATTTTCTTCTGAGTTTTTTGCATTTTTAATTTTATTATCCTCAATAAGTATGTAGGTACTACTTTACTATAGAATAACATGTAACATGATTAAAACAGGCTACAGGAAAGTCACTTAAATACACTTTCAACCCTTGACATCACCCACAAGTTCTAGACCTTGTACAAACAAACACACCCAACTGAGGCTGTCCCCTTGGCCTCTAAGTTTCACCATCTTTTTAAAATCCAACTTCTGTGAAGCTAAGACGTAATATCCCATTGGGGAGCAGATTCAGAGGCATCTTGGGTTTTAGTTTAGGCATCCTCTCCCTTCCCTCTGACAGTCAGTTCTGCAAGACAGAGTAGCCATACTTGTGGGTTTACAACCCCTTTTGCCTTGGTACAAGTATTAGCAGTGCCTCTTTTTCTTACCAAAGGGTCGGGTTTAGAGAGTTCCATGTATGTGTATCCTGTACAAGACCTAGCCATAGAACAGGGAGGCTGGATTTTAATAAAGGTGATCCCTAGTCAACTCACATGCCATTCAACAGAAACTGCCACATCTTCTGTTTTCTTCTTTTCCAAACAAGGTATCTCAGCAAGTCCCTCCTTCAAAAGTGAATCTTTCATTTAAGAAAATAATAACTTCTTACATAACTCTGTTCCTATCTAGGTGTATATAACATCCCACTTTCTGAGAAATACCAGGCACTCTTCTCAAATGGAGCCTCAGAGTCATGTCCTGTTCTTCTCTGTCTCACCAGAGCCTTGTGCAGCTGGGATTTGTTGAAATGCAACAAACCTTGACTGAACTGAGCTGAGGTTACAGAGTTACTAGCAGAGATGGTGGAGGAAATCCATTATTTGGACTTATCCATTAATCATTTTCATGGATGTTGTTCCCAATCAACATCTTGAGCAGGAATGTTTGGGTAGAAAATTTTATTTATTTTAATTTCCTTTTTGTGTCTTCATTGTTCTTGGAATTGGGCCAGCTTACAGCAGAGGTACCATCCATCAAATGAGTCACCCAGCTGTACTCTGGAAGAAATAAACAAAAGATCGTTACAGGGACATTGGTTTTTTTAATGTGGTAGGGAAAATAAAACACATGTGCAGCATGTTTGTATTTGTTTGGGCCTAATCTTGACAACCTTGTCACTCACCTTGATTCTTTGTCCACTACCTGCCCCTGTTTGCTTCACCTTTCTGCATCAGCTTGTAGACTTCTACTTTAAGAGTGCGGATTTATTCATACCAGTGCTGATCTGAAGGTTAAGGTGATGGAGCTCATCCCTCAAAGTCCTGCAAGGACCCATGAAAAGCTGAACAAGACAATCCCGCATAACCAGTGCTAGATGCACACCAGGATCTTGAAGGTAGAAGAGGGCAAACTAGGATTTGAGTCACAAAGGGAGGCCTAATGGCAAACATGAGGCATGAGCTGGGTCTGGGATCTGGAGATGAGCCTCTTCTGGGCAGGCAGGCAGAGCTGTGCCCCTAACAGAGGTTTCAGGATCCCCAATGGGATGCAAAAGCAGCGGGATAACCCCAGAGCTCAGAAGCAGA
Organism: Glaucomys volans; assembly: GCA_020662805.1. Classification (NCBI taxonomy): domain Eukaryota; kingdom Metazoa; phylum Chordata; class Mammalia; order Rodentia; family Sciuridae; genus Glaucomys; species Glaucomys volans. Next base: position 817,176 of record JAJEJO010000806.1, read on the forward strand.
GGAGCCCCATGGACATGATTCCAGGATGTCGGAGTCACTTGTGCAGAAAGGTGGATGCTCTTGTGGACCAAAGTCTGGAGAGACCCTTGCTCTGGAGTGGCAGCTTCATTCACATCTCCTGAGACTTGACTCAGGCAGGAATGGCGGAGTCCACGTTGACGGAGAATCGCTCAATACTGGTGAAATTAACGTTAAGTAGAGATCTGGAAAACAGAGAAAGTTGTCTCTTCACACTTTTGTTGGTGGACTGAGGAACCTGCTCTATGAGTGTCTGTGGCCATTGGAACATGGCAAAGTCACCCAGTGTGCTTGCTGCTGGCTTGGAATGGAGCAGGGAGGTTAGCCGGCAGGGCCAAGCGATCAGCTTTGCTGTGCCAACGACACACCTGAGCAGGTGGGGTGGTGAGAGGCTTCGTAGCCTGGCACAGCAACATCTGTCGGCCAGAGTGACCTTGTACACTCTTGCCCAAACCAATCTGAACTGCAGAATTGGGCAGTGAGGCTCAGGAGGGCAGCCAGTGCATCTGTCAGTTCATTAAGCCACCTTTTGTCTCAGCTCCTCCTGAACCAGATGAACAATTTTCCCTGCGGTGCTTAGGCTGACATTTCTGTTCCCCATCTAGGTATAAAAGAGGAGATGCTAGCACAACAAAGTCAGAGGGGGTGCAGGGACCACGGCCATTCCAGGGATCAGCATGCACGACACCTTCGCTCCTATAACCCAGGACTTTGGTACACAGTCATGCATTCTCCAAAACAAATATCTGCTCTTTGTTTTTGAGGAAAATCCAAATTAATGCATTTTTATTACATCAGACTTGTGTGCCCCTATTTCTTGCCAAAATCAAATTGGTTAGCTTTTCCTTCATGAATGGATCCTGCCACATGGAAGGAAGGCCTGCCAGTGGATTAAACAGCAGATCTGACCTGCTCTCAAAAACACACCTGAGCGTCAAGCTGGAAGACAGGCAGGCTGTGTCAGCATAGATCCCCTTTCCCAATTCTCTTGCAAAAGGAGTTGGAGAGCCCAGCTCAAATCACCCACGAATCATTTTTTCAGACATCTTCTAGGTGGAGATGAAAATGTCACCAAAATCAGAATTATGGAATGGCATTTAGGATTCGTCCCTTTTCTCAACATCGCAGGGTCATAATGGAACCTACCAATCATAGCAATGGGCCACTACTCACCACCGAAGTGAAGGCAAAGGGCAGGACAGAAATTGGAAATGTCAACTCACATCTTTTGTTTTATTGTTTTTCTTGTGACTATAGATAAGACAAAGGAAGAATCAGGCTCTGAAAGAGGAGGGTTTCAGGGTTGCATCAAAGAAAAAATCAGAAATAGGAGATGCTTTGCATTAGCTGTGATATAATTTTACTTTATTTTGTCATTTTTTCTCCATGTTAATCACTAATAAGATCTTTAAGAAATCTCTGGTGATAAAATCTAATGATTTTTGAGTTAAAAAAAAATCACAGCAGCTTCCTGTCATCTAATTTCACTTACCATAGTCTCAGTTACACACAATCAACCCTGGTCCAAAACAATTAAATAGAGAATTTCAGAAATAAACAACACATAAAGTTTAAATTGTGCACCATTCTGAGTAGCATGATGAAATCTCACTCCATTCCCCTATGTCCTGCCTGGACGTGAATCGTCCCTCTGTCCAGTGCATCCACTCTGCGTACACGATCCCCCCCTTAGTCGCCTAGGGGCCATCTTGATGATCAGATCGACTGTTGTGGTGTCACAGTGCTCGCTGATAAGATTCAGCGCCACTGCAGGGCAGCATCCACCGGGGCTTTGGGAGCATTTCTCCCTTGGATAAGCTGGGGGCAGAGGGCGACTGTCCCAATTCTATTTCAGCAGAGCACACAGGCATTGGGGGAAGCAAATAGAGATATTACCGACTCCACGATGTGGATATAAGATCATAGGTGAATTTTGCTTTTTCCTTTTTGACTTTTGTGCGTCCTCAAGGTTCATTTTTACAATTATAATTTTACCTTTTATGTCTTGGGGGGAGGGAAAGATACTTGTAAGTACCTGTGAGGAAACGTTGCTGTGAAAGCACACGTTCTTTAATAATCGTGGCACTTTGGAGGCACAGAACCACCTAGGAGTATGGAAAGTGAGAAGACGGAAAGGGCTCTGGGGCTCACGTCAGCCCGGACAGCGTGGTTCAACCCAGCCCCACCCACAGAGAGCCCAGATGGAACCCCTCGGTTCCACTCTCCCGCTGCTCAGGTGCTTCCGCTAGGTGTCCAGATGTTTCACCAGTTCGGTTTGTGCTTACAGCACAGCCTGTCATGTGGGCGAGGGTGCAGAGGCAGAATGGGTGACCCATCTGGAGAGGCACCTGCGGAGGTGACAGCACGCCCCCACTGAGCCCCCAGGAATTCAGTGATGCAGGGCAGTGCCAGTGACCCTGAGGGAGGGCCAGTAGGAAGTCCCGGAACAGGAGGGTCACACATACACCGTCCGTAGGGGGCACTGGGCCACTTGAGGGATTGGTGAGGGACAGCCCTGCTGTGGGGCCCTGGGGTGAAGGCTGTCACTGAAGCCAGGTGGAGTCTGGCATGGAGGAAGGGACTCTGATGAGTGGCCTCAGGGTGGGGCTGGGTCCCGGCCTCCACGTTCTTCCTGACGACTGATGTGCAAGACTCAGCTTAGCTCCAGCCCAGGCACAGGAGTCCACACCCTGAGGCCAGGAGGAAGGGCTGTGTGGGCTTCTCACAGGGCCAGGTGCCCACCTGTGTGCCCTCCTGTTCCCAGGCAAACGAGGAGGACTGCACATTCTCATTCTGACGTCCAAGGTCATCCAGGAACCACGCCAGGTTCCACGCGGCAGGGCAGCAGGGCAGCAGAAGGAGCCCTCAGCCTGGAGTGCAGGTCACAGAAGACACAGGACCAGCTGCTCAGGGTCCTGAGGGCAGCTGAGCTCCCACAGCATCAAGGCGGCAGGGACGGGAGCCGCTTGGGAGGAGCTGCAGGACGCCTCGGAGGGAGGGTCCAGAGCCAGCACCAGCCCAGGGACAGCGTTGGGACCAAAGGCGGCAGCAGGAAGGTGCTCTCACTCCTAGACACTCCCCCTCTGCCAGGCACAACTTCCCACAGAGAAGACCAGGTCCATGGCCACAGGTCAGGACACCAGCCTGCCCGTCACACTGCGGGGACTGACGTTTGCAGTCGCTCGGGGAAGATCCCGGGATCTGTGTGGGCGAGGAGCTCACCTGCGACGGTGCTCCTGCCCTGGAGCTTGCCGACGGCCGTGCCCACGGGGAAGCTGGCTTTCAGGTGTTGGGCTAATCACCTCCCCATGTTCTGCGCTACCTCGGACCTTGACCCCGCGGCCAACGCTCCATCGTCACCACAACATGGCACCCTGTCTGCGCCTGGGCTCCCTCCAGCACCCTGACTCCAACGGTTCTTCAACCCCTCTGTGTCCCCAAACACCCTGCACCCGGTCACTCCCGAGGTTCCATATGACCCATGGTCACCAGGGCCCTCCCTGTGTCAGAACGCCCTCGCTCCTTCTTGCCCCTCCTCAGGCTAATCATGGTTCTCAAGTTGAACAGCTCACATATTCTTCTAGATTTCAGTTTCTTGCTTTCTTTTCTCTTTCCAAACTAGCAATTTCTTTCTCTCTTCCTTTCCGCTCTCAACTGATGGCCTTGGAAAAAAGACCAACTGGAGCGAGCTTCCTCGAAACTCCTGGAACCTCCCAGCACAGTCCTGCCTTCTTCGTATTCGCAGTGGATCAACTATCCCCGCTCGTGTCCTCGGGCTCCTGTCGGCTGGTTTGGATAAGGACATGGAGAAGCCCAAACCATTGGTGAATGCTGATGAAAAGTGATGCGGTCACTTTGGGAAACAGGGTCTTGGTTCCTTAAGAAGAGACCACAATCAGACAGGAAGCCCTGCGGTTCTCCCAAGAAGAGTGAAGCGTCCCCACAGAGCCGACATGATGTCCACAGCAGCATCATTCACATTGGACGCAGAGCAAGGCCACCTAAATGTCCGTCCACTGTGAAGAGCAAGCGGGTGTGGGGTTCCCAACAACGGTGCAACTCAGACACAGGAGGGTGCGACTGCTCAGTTCCAGACTTGGATGAACCTCCAACTGCAATGCTAAGTGAAAGAGCAAGACTCAGAAGCCTCCCTGTGTCCAAGCCCTTGGCATGAGGTGACCAGGAGAAGCAAGTCCACAGACGAGAGCAGGTCAGGCTGGCCAGGCCTGGGAGCCGGAGCGGAGCTAGAGGCAAATGGGAGTGGGGGGCTTTTGGGGGGAGGGGAGTGTTCTGAAACGACTGTGATGATGACCGTGCAAATCTGAAATTTGCAGAAAGCATTCTCTTTTTTTAAATGGATGAATTTTGCGATGTATAAATTTTGCCTCAACAAAACTATTTAAAATAAGGACAAAAGTCAATAAATCCCCAGTGCAATCATTTCCAATGCTTCTGCTGCCATCCGCCCCCACCCCCCGTCACTACCATCTCCCGTCTACAGACTTCAATAGTTTAAGCGGAGTCCCTGTTTCCACTCCCCTCCCCTGAGAAGCTGTCCTCCCTACAGTTGGCAGAAGGAGCCTTGGAAGAAGTGCAGAACGGATCGCTCCTGGCTCGGCTCAAACATGTCCAATGGCTCCTCGTTCTACTCCACATAGAACCCAAGCCCAACTGTGGCCCCGAGGCTGGGTAGGCTCCGCTCGGGAGCCCCTGGCCTTCTGCACCTCCCTAGCCTCCTGGGATGTCTTCCCGGGAGATGTCTGCACAGCCCTCTCGCTGCCCTCTGGCCCCCATGAGATCATCTGAGAAGATACCCTGACACATCCTGTGCCACCCTGGCTCCGTCCCCATGCCACCCGTCCATCCCATTACCTTCCTTCATGTTTCTTGATAGTATTCGGCACCTCCTGGCACAGTTTGATCGGCGTGTGTGTGGGTGAGTGTGAGTGTGCGTGGTTCCCCTTGGCTGCCCCATCAGCAAAGGCCATCTTCTCAAATCTGCCTTCTTCTCCACTGTAATACCGACTCCCTGACGCAAGGCAGGCCACGCTATTGACAGAGGGAGAAATGAAGCTCAGGGACATGTAGCAGTCCACTAACAGTCCCACGGCCACCGAATATCCAGGTAGAGTCTGAGTCCAGGGCTGTCTGTTCCGAAGCTGTGGAGTCACTTGCCATCCCAAGTCCACACTCACTCCACCAAGACAGCATCAAAGAAAGGCAGCTAAACCAGATCCCACTCAACAGGGCTTTGTGATTCTGTTCATTTTCAATCAGAGTTAGTGTCCTGATGATTTTGAATCCCTGGATTCTCTGTATGTCAGCAGAAGTTGTGTCCCACACACACAAGACACTGCTACGCTGCCTTGGCTCCTGGCACATGCTCTGTCCTTTAAAGAAGCCAGTCCCACCATCCTGTAACCTGAAATAAACACATTTCAGAAAAACTGAAAATTCCATGCACTTAGATAAATCCAATTTAGCATCAGGATTGGGAGGGTGAGAAAAGAAATGATAGATGGCACCCCTTTGTCTCCATCTCCCTCGTCCTCCGTAGCCTGATGCAGTCCACAGTGGCGGGGCTCCTCGTGTGATTTATTTGTGTAATCAGAAGATAATGAAAATTTTAAAGTGGTGTTTTAGCCGAGCGTGGTGGCGCACGCCTATAATCCCAGCACTTGGGAGGCTGAGGCAGGAGGATCGTGAGTTCAAAGCCAGCCTCAGCAACTGAGCGAGGCCCTAAGCAATTCAGTGAGACCCTGTCTCTAAATCAAATACAAAATAGGGCTGGGGATGTGGCTCAGTGGTTGAGTGCCCCTGGGTTCAATCCCCAGTACCAAAAAATTAAAAAAATAAAAAAATAAATTGGTGTTTTTGCCCAAAACCTGCACACGGAAAATGTCATCAAGAAAGGTATAAGATGCTTATTTGCAAATATTAAGCTCATCTCAAAGTCAAGAGACTGGTTTTAGTTTCCTTTCTTCTGTCTCTTCTGCATTTTAGATATCTTCCCAACATGCTTGTGGACTTGTGGTCACAGCTGTGACCCAAGACCTTCTGAGCATATCGGTGCCAGGGAGAAAGGAACCAAAGGGAGCATTAACTCCCAAGGCCACGGGGATGGCGAACCTCTCCAAGCACATCCAGGAAGCCGGGCCTGCTCCTCAGTCTGAGCAGAGGGAGGACGGTGCTGTCCTCCAGGATCTGCCAGTTACTCAGAAAGTCAAGCAAGCCTTCCCTCCTCCGACTCTCCTGACCTCCAGAGGGTGAAGGACACGATGATGGCTTCAGGCTGGAATCATCAATGCACCTACTCCTGGGGGAGGACTAATACCCTCCAGCCCACCAAGCCCAGCCCAGGTTGGCTCAAAACAAACCTAACAATGCTTAAAAGAACAGCTGTGACTGAATCACGGCTGATGCGTGAAAGCCGTTCCATCCTTTAGGCTTGCTAGGGTAGCTGCCCAAGAAGAGAATCCTTTCTGTCCCTAATCTACAGCTGTCCTTACAGAACAAATGTCAGCTCCTTGCAGAAAACGCATATGGAATCTCTAAGGCTCCTCCCCTGAGTCTGCCTGGGAGGGGGCGCGATTGCCTGACATTGCTCACTCATGCTTTTCCAGGGAGGGAGTGAGAGCAGCTCTGGATTTGCACACAGAACAGCAAATCCCATTTTCTTGGTAGCAGCTGCAGCTGGAACCCACTGCCCTCCACGCCGTCCTTAAGGAGTGTCCCCATCTCTTCACAGGCCTTGGTTGGGCTGTGCTGAGGGTGATTTGCGCCCCCCACCCCCCGGCATCACCCACTGACTTCTGTGCCCCATCAGGGTCCTCAGAGAGCTTCAAACCCGGTCTGTTGCCAGTGTCTCTGGAGAAAATGATGCCAGGGTTACTGGAGTTTTGCTGGTGGTTAGTGGGACCTCTGCGTCCAGTTTCTGAGAAAGCCGAGACCCTGGGGGAGGAAGAGACCACAGATGAGTTGAAAGGGTTCTCAATAAAGGTTTGTGGGAGCGCTTTGTGGGTGACTCTTACCTACATCTTTCCTAATAATGAAAATGAGAAATACTCATGCAGAATTCTCAAAGAATGCAAAGGAGAGAACTGGACTCTGATTGGAGACTCGGCTGTGCTTCTCTGGGCTCCCAGGTCTCAGGTAAGCAACTGGCCTCTCTCCGTCTTCATTTGTAAATACTGCAACAATCCCCCCTTCTTTGCTCTGACATTTGAGCAAACTCATGCAAGAAAATTGTCCTACAAAGAGGCATTTTTCCTTATTTTCAGAGCATCAGGACAACGTGCAGCAAGGTGTTCTGGGGCCTTTTTGTGCATGTGCGACTTTCCCCTGCTTCAGACCTTGCTTCCCATCACTGACAGGACAGGTGGAGAAATGCCTCCTTGGTTACGAGGAAAAAGAGGCCCAAACCTTTCCTCTTTCATCTTTCCCTCCAGTGCTATTTGTTATTTGAATCCTATAGGTGATGATGATTAATATTCTATCAACTTTGTGAAATTAATTTTTCAAAGGGAATGTGACCAGAAATCAGCCATCCTCCCCATTTCTGGTCTCCCTAAATCTTCCACTTTGTAGATGATCTGCTACCTCTCAGTGTTGTCAGAGTTCACTCTCCTGTGTTCTTAATGAATTCAGCCTTAGATGTGATGGAACAGAGGCTGACCTGAACAGTGAATCTCTTTCAACATTTCACAATATAAAGGATACATGTGATAAGTTAGCAAGCCGGTGAATTTTCACGATCTGAACATGCATTTGTAACTAGCTTCATATTAAGAAGCAAACCCAACTGCACCAAGCCATCCATCTCTGGTGACATCCTTATTAAATATTACGAATCTGCTGTATGGAATGCAGACTTCTATAGTACATTGACCTTTCATCATGCAAACAAAAATTATCATCCAAACATACAAATGTGTTTTCTTGACAAATGTCAAAGGATCGATGGTCTGAATGAGGTGTGGGCCTTAGATTTCTCTGCTGTTGTCAATCAAAATATTTAAATAATTCTGATTCCTCAAAGCCCAAGAAAACCTCTTCCAAACAAACATGCCACAAAACCAGAGCATATAGTGAGCTGATAAGTTAGGGACTCCAGTCCAGGAAGAAAGCTAACCACAGAAATGACGGGAACACTGGTGAGGTAACACCAATGATCAATCTGCCTGCTCTATAAAACAGTCAACACAGGCTGGTGGCCCACGGGGAGCGAGGGCAGTGGCATGGATGTCCACCCTCTTGTCCCCTCCGCCTGTCCAGGTGGACGGGCTCAAACCTAGCAGTGCAGCTCTCTTAAGCCCCCAGGTGCAGGCCTCTTTCCACGCTGAGCCACAGTCACACTGCCAGGGTGGGAAGGTACTGGTGCCAAACCTCTGCTCCTGGCTGTGGCCTGGGGCCCGCAGCCTCTGGCAAGTGGCCTGCTAGTCTGCAGCAGGGCCGGGGTGCCCAGGGCGTCCCCCTCAGCCCAGCATCTCCAGGGACCTGTCGGGAAGAGCACAGCTTGTCCTGACTCCCCTTTCTCCTGGCGTGGGCACAGGTGTGTGACCGTCACCTCACTCTCCTGTCCCCCTAGAACGCCTTGCTGTGTGTCCACCTGGTGCCCTGCTCTCTGCCGGGCATCCTCACGCAGCCCTGAGTAGAGCAGACAGGGGCCTGGCCTCGGCGGCTGGAGAGACCGTGGGAGAGGCAGGTTAACCAGACCACCCTGGGCTTTCTACCTCCCCGAACTTAGTGCTCACACCGCTCCTGAGTCACTGAACGGCCTGAGCGCAGGCCACCACTGGCCAGCCCCAAGTCCAGGGCAAACACCAGTGAGCCGGCCTGGGCTCCCTCCCCGAGCCAGGAAGCATCCAGAGTTCTCAGCCACCGGGCCAGGCAGCCAGCCCCACGACCCCGCCACGTGGAGCTGATTCTCTGAAAGAAAAGTGTTGTCATCTCCATCCCTTCCATTTACCTGGCCATCTGCAGTGACCTCTGCCGCCTTGTGGCTGTGTCCTCGCGTCCAGGCCTCTTACCGACTGGCGAGGCAGGTGCTGTGCCCATGTCCCTCTGAGCAGTGGGAGACCAGGGAGGCCCTGTGGCAGCACTCGCCGGCTGACAAGGCCGTCCCTGCCTCCGCCGACGAGAACCTGCCTAGGATCTGCAGTTCAGGGCAGAGTCAGCTAAGGTCCTGAGAAAGGCTGAGGCCTAGAGAAGTCACCCTGACCTGCTGCGGGTGGTTTGTCAGACTCTGGCCCTCCTGTGCCCCACCCGTCCCGTCTTCAGAGCCCGGACGCAGGGACCAGTACTGAGCAGGGACGGGAGGCTGCGGCTCCCGGGGAAGGAACTGCCAGACTGGCCGAGGCTGCCATCGCTGCCGTCTGGCCACGTGGCCTTCTGGCTTTTCTAGAAGGTGAACTTCCTCCCCAGCGTCTCACTTCTGCTCGTGAGGAAGTCTCGGGTCTCACTCAGGCCTCAGGAGGAAGCAGGCGGCACGGCCTCGGCGGCACCCGCAGCGCAGCGTGACCAGAGGGCAACAGCATTTCCTGCATGTGGCTGACATTTCTCTGGGGCAGAGACAACTTCCTCCTCCTGAGAGTCCTCCGAACTTCCTTCCTGGCCTCCAGAGTGGGAGCTCCAGGTTCCGCCTCGGCCTCCCACCCTCCTGGCTCCTCCCCAGGAGAGGAGGGCAAGCCTCCAGCCTCTGCCTGCCTCTCACCAGCTCCACCTCGAGGCCCCCAACGCCTCTCCCTCAGCCTCTCCCTCACCTCGGGTCTCTCTCCTCTCATCACAGGTCACCCCTCTGCTCCTCTGCCTCCCACTGCCTGTAACAAAGCCCTTTTAAAATAGCGCTGGTGACTCAGCAGGGGGACTGAGATTCCATTCACATGTGCCTTCTCTTCTCCCCCAAGGGGCATGAAGAGTTCCACAGATTTTCAGCCTTATTCTTACCTCATTCTTGCTGAAGGGCTGTCTGTCAAGGGGAGGAGAGATGCAGCTTGGACCTGAGTGACACTCGGCTGACGCCAGGGTTCTCTCCTCTGGGCCTCTCCCTCCTCCTCCCCCCCCTTGCTGTGTATCTGTTTATTCAGGATGTATTTGTAACTGCAGCAGAAATTAAGCCAAAATCGCACCAATCAGTTGTGCTGTTTCTTTAGCCGACGGAGCTGGAAAGCTGAGAGGGGCCTCGATCCCTCCCACTGGTTCCTTCCCACGCCTGGTGGGAAACCGCCACTCCACACCCTCCGGGCCCCTTGTTCTCATTCCCACTGCGTCCACCTGCCTCGGGACCCCATCTCCGCCAACCTGGACCTGGGCAGTGGTCACTAACTAGTCCCAGCGCCTTTACCGTCTCCTACCCTCCTCTAAGTCGCTGTTTCAAGCCTCAGCTCTGATGGTGTCGTTCCCGGGTCTCTGTTGAAATCCTCCTGTGTCAGTCGTCCCCAGCGTGGATGCGAATGTCCTCTCGTCTGCGGTTCTGCACCCTTTTAACTGCTGAGGTAGAGAAGCCTACAAGACAGTGACGACCCATAACCATGTGCTGGAAACCTGCGCTGCCCCAGCCTCCATGTCACACCAGCTGCACAGACACCAAGCTCACTGTCCCCACCCTGACCACCAAGTAGGACAGAAAATCAAGGTGAATAAGATAGTATTTCAGGACGACATGAGCAATAACAGAAGCAGGCCCAGGGTCTGAGCAGGCCCAGCGCAGGACAGAGGACCTCAGACGGCCTCCAAGAGGAGGCCAGCCCACAGCAGGGCTGCCGGGAGCGTGCCCGTCGGGGTGGATGTGACGACCGGCATGGGCTTCAGGACCATGAGATCCTGCGCTCTCCATGTTCAGAAAAGTAAATGAAGCAGAACGCTTGGCACGTGACTCTCTGAATCTGCACCGGCTTATAGTGCTCCTTCGTCCTACCTCCACTTCCTCGGGGTGGCTGGCACCAATTTTGTTCCCCCAGATTTGACCTTAGCCAATGAAATTAATTGTGACGAATCCCATAAATGCGATTTTCTCCTCTCTCCAACCTGGCGGCCTGTGGCCAAAAAATCGGAGATGAGAGGGTAGCCCAGGGGAGACGTGCAGCTCAGCCACCCCAGAGCTCAGCGTCCCCATAGCCACTGTGCCCGGACTGCACGGGAAAGGACAAAGGTGGCCATCCGCAGGGTGGAGTTCGAGGTCACCGAGTCCAGGGCCGCCTCCGTCAGGCGGCCTGCTCTGGGCTAGTTCTCCACTCCCACCTGCCCCCTGGAAGCCCCCTCATGTCCCATGGGCTTTAAACCCAAGCACGTGCTCCTCCATCTGCCAGATGTGGCCCTGGGGACCGCTCCTCTTCCCTCCGCCCCGCGCTCCACAGCCCTGCCTGACTGGCCATCTCCTCAGCCCTCTGTCCTGAGGAAGGACGTGCATTTCCCAAGTGCGGGAAATGTCACTCGCAGGCCCTGGCACGCTGCTTGTGCTTTGCTGGAACGAGCGGACACTGCATAACGGACCCTCGGGCCTCGGGCGAAGGTCTGGACAGATCAGCTCCTGTGTCCACGGCTCTGCATCCTTGTCACCTCACCCACCACACCACGTGTCCTCCCTGCTTGCTTCATGTCCTCCTAAGAAGGCTCCTGAAGCCCAGGACCCGAAGGCCAGGCTCAGGCTTCACTTCATCACCACCACCCCCAACGCGCCTGGCCGGTGAGGCCCCACAGGGCCTGTACTGAGCAGACGGAAGGGAGGCCGGTCCCGGGGAAGGGGCAGGAAGGAGGCCCGGCCAGGACGCCAAGCACCTGGCGCACTCACCGTCGTGCCCGCCAGTCTGGCAGGTGCTGAGCCTCAGCTCTCAGCTACTGAGGGAGTGACTAGGTGAGGAGGGAGCCAGGGAGGGCATCCCAGCGACCAGAATGGGCCCAGGTGTCTGCACCAGGCCTGGCCTGAGGGCCTCCCTTCGGAAGGGAGGAAGGCGGCCGGGCAGTGGGCAGGCAGAGCCGCCCTCCCGGCTCCTCTCTGACCTCCACCCCTCCACCCCCACTGGCCGAGGCACCTTCAGAAAGTTCATGAACCTTTTTATGCCTCCTTGTTCTGCCTTTAAATACTGTCATGCAATTAAATGAGTCAAATTTGTTAAGAAAATAGTTCTGTTTTATAACAAAAGCTGTTACCCCA
>JAJEJO010000806.1:829744-909595 GCA_020662805.1 Glaucomys volans
TGTTAAGAAAATAGTTCTGTTTTATAACAAAAGCTGTTACCCCAAACTAAAACAGCCTCACCTAATGGAAGTCCAGTCTGCGGGCCCCTTCCACGGATCACGTCCCCGTCGCTCAGGGAAAGCCCGGCCTGGGCTGCACGGGGCCCAACACACAGCTCCTCAGGAAGCCCTTTGCTCCTCTCAGGTGCGGCTGCTATTTTCACCCCGTGAAGCAAGAGCTCTATTCTTACTAAAGCTTGCTTTCTTTACAACACCTTCGAAAATTGTTGTGGTCACTCGGCAGTGAGAAAGAACCGGTGACCCCACCTTTGGCTAGGAGGCCACGTTTTATGGTCCCTCTATCTCACTCGGTGTTCCACTGGGGGTGAGCTGACTCCCCAGGCCCCTCAACCCCCTGCGTAGGGTCTTGACCGCTCTGAGTGTCCCCAGGATTGGGCAGCAGCTGACATCTCCTCTTCTACGGAAACTGTCAGAGTGAGGTCACTCTCACTGTAGTCAGAGCACGGAAAGTAGCCTCAGCCACCTGGGCAGTGGGACCACAGACCCCAAGGCATCAGCAATTCGGGAGAACACAGGAGAGAGGGATGTGGGCACCGCGGGCCCGGGGAACGCTCAGCCGTGCACTGCCGACTGTGGTCACATCAAGGAATGCCCAGGTGACTATGTCTGGGGCCAGTGAAAGCTTATTGGCAATAAAGCGTAACTTGTATGACAGGAGTGGCAATCAGGGAAACTGCCCACTGGGTGGCGAGATTATCGCCCAATTCAAAAATCGCTGATTTTGCCAAGTGCAGCCGCGCACACCTGGCATTCCCGCTACTCGGGAGGCTGAGGCAGGAGGGTCTCAAGCTTGAGGCCAGCTTGGCCAACATAGTGAGACCCTATCTCAAAAAAAAAAAAAAAAAAGAAGAAGAAAGAAAGAAAGAAAAGAAAAAGAACAAGAGCATCGAGTTTTACTTAAATAAAGGTTCTTTATACCAAAATTCTAATTTCTGTTAACACGACTAGTGAAAGAAATGAAAAGCCTGCCTTTTCTACCCTTCCTAGCAGAGGTCAAATGAAAGGCTGAGAGGTAAGAGAATCAACCCAAGATCACCCTGAGTGACGCTCCCCTGCGGACCTCAGGACGGGGACAGTGACGGCTGGACGATTGTCCCTTACTCTACACACCGCACTCTGTGACCGAGGCAGGGGAGGTAGACCGAGCTGCCGTCACAGTGGTGGTCCTGCTGGAGCTTGGAGAACTTCACAGGGGACCCTGGGGTGAATCTGGCTTTCCTCTCAGGCGTGCTGGTGGGAACCGCTCCCCGAGGAGGCCACCAAACGTCAGAGAGGCACAGTTAGGACAGAAGCCACGACAGCGACATGTTACCTTTCCCCACGTATAAGGAAGAGGCCAGAGAACCATGCTCAGCAATAAATATTTATTAATTACAGAATGTGAATGAGGACAGAGAGTGAACATGAGAGCACACGAGCGCCGTTGTATTCACGCAGCACGTGCATACAGGCGGGGCCAAGCTAAGGAGTCCGTGGGTCTGACCTAAGCAGTCCCATTGCTTGTAATGGGAGCGTGGCGGCTGCCGGGAGGCGCTACCTAGACGGGGTCCCCATGGTGTTGGTGGGCTGCTGGGCTCTGGTGGGGCTGGTCTGCAGCTCGCTCCTTCTGCTGTTGGACCTGCCGTCCACGATTTTGACCGCTGACTTCACCCACGTGGCTTGTGGATCAGCACATACTTTTAGGCCACGTTTGGTGATAAAACTGAAATGAAAGAACAGAAAGCATCAGCCACAAGCTCTGAGCCCTCGGGTCAGAGGCCTCCCACAGACAAGAAGAGATCTCAGGCACAAACTAGCTGGAGGAATGACCTTCCAGAACCAGGACACCCCACACAGGCAGCTCCCTCTCCACCTGCTTCACCACGAGGAGGAGGGCCCAGAGCCTGTGGCCAGCACCCACTGCCCTGCCTCACCAGTCCCACCTGGTGTTACAACTGACCGGGACCCCAACGGCCAGCTAGTTCGATCACCACGTATCCGCCGCTTTCTCAAACCTAAACATGCCCATTTTTTGGGTTAAAGATGATTTCTTTATTCCACTTCCTTCGGGCAGTTATGAGACCCTGGGAAGAGCCTGGTACTGTGGAGCTGGTTCTCGACACACGCCCTTGAGAGGCAGCCACTGATATAGCTGCTGTGCTGCCCGCCGCACCCAGCATCCATGCCAGCAGGACCACCTGACCCAGGCCGGCCTGGCTGCCCTCCTGCACCTAAGCTCTTCTGTTAGCTTAAATCAGGAAGGAGGACTCAGATTCCTTATTTGGAGGTTAGATCTTAACAGTAAAATGGAGGCATGAAGGCACAGCTAAGTGGACAGGCAGAGGGCTGCGGGTCAGGCTGTGGCTCTCCTCCGTGGTGACCCGTGTCCCCTATGGGCAGCGCCCTCTCACTCCCCCTGCCCAGGCCACCGCGGGAGACACGCACATCACCGCTTTCACGGAGCCCTCCTTGATGGTGTAGGTCCTGATCCTGTTGACCGGCAGCCGCTGCGTTGTGAGGCTCACACAGATGCTCCTCTCGGGGACCTCGCTCCCCACACCTGACCAAGGAAGCAGACGGGCATGATTTAAAAACTCACCTCAATAGCATTGTTTCAGGACATGAGAGAGGCTGAATTGTCCCTGTCACGTGGCATGTGTGTGATGGGCAGCAGATGGCCCAGGGACACGCACTCATCGGCTCTTTGCCGAGTGCCTGTTGGGTCCTGAGGGTTTAGGGCACCAAGACAGACAGGTATGGACCCTGTTTTCATGCAGGACGTTCCCAAGGGGGGCCCGGGACAAAACAGGCAGATAGAGAAGACGGTTTCAAAGAGCTGTGCCACGGGCTGTGAAGGAGAGGACAGGGTCCTGGGCAGAGAGGAAGGGGCAGGGAGCATTCGCTGGGGGAGGCAGCGCATTACTGAGGAATAAAGGAAAGGGGCTCTTGTTTTCATGGTAAAATGTGAAGTAGAGAGAGGGCCCAGGAGGAGTTCCACTGGTAAGATTAGAGAAGCATCTTACATGCAGAAGGGACAGTGGCTGGGGAGAGGAACTATACTAAGGCTCTGGTGAGGTCTGGTCGACGGTTCTGAGTGCCCATCTCCTCCCTCCTGTGGATCCTGCCCTGCATTCACAGAAGCATCTACCCACCAAGCACCTCAGGCGGCGGCTGAGGCTCAGGCTGGCGTCAGAGGCTCTCCAACGTGTGCAGGGAACACCAGCCGCTGGCTGCCTGGCCCTTCCCGCTGCTCCTGCCCCTGCTTCCCATGCCAGCCTGCAGGTCCTCCATCCTCTACCATCGCTGGTTTAAGGCTGAGCTGCCTCTGAACTCAGTAAAAAGAGAAAATCTGGCTTCTTTTCTCTTTCCCTCACTATTTAAGGAACCCTTTTTCTCTGTGCAGGCGACTAACCTGGGCCGCCAGGACCCAGAGCACCTACTGACCTCTAAACCACAGAGGCTTTCGCTCAGACTCTGCGATGTGTGTCTGCTGGGAGCTGTTAAAGCACTGCCTTCACTTCAGGGGCAGTGAGTCAAAGCAAAGATGGTTCTGCCCAGCTTTGTACACGGGAACCTGAGCACCAGTGGATCACGAAGCTCCTGCAGTAGGAAACCTGGGAATGGGAGACTGCTGTCTACAGCCTCTCGAAGAGCCTTGTGGCCCTGCCCAGATCGGCATCCCCACCAAATGGACACCTGTCATCTCAGAAGAATGCCAGCCACGTGGCGACATGTGGCTTCGCTCGGTGGTCGTGAGCTGCCTTGTTTCATCAATACTTTTGTTTTGCTCAATGTCAAGGAGTTCTGGCCTTTGCCTCATTTACCATGGACTCTTTGGGGACCTGCTATCAAGTTATGGCCTCTTATTCTAAATCTACCAATTAGGATACAGATGAGTGTAAAATAATTCCAGCCAGTAGGAAAAAGTGATCCTCTGAGATACCTGTTAGATGCTCAGGCAAGACTCGGGAAATCTGAATCTCATCTGGGTAGGACTTGCAGGTTTATTGGATCAGGTAGAAGGTGTTGATCTACCTGTTAACACTTACTCTATAAGCTCCGACGCATTCGAAATCTATTCTAACTGGTATCATTAGCAGTAATAATAGCCTCTCCCACTTAGTTGAAGGTAATATTGACTTTCTGGATTTGAAGGTATGAGTTTACAGTCATTTCTGGTTGATTTTTGTAAATATAAAATATTTATTCACTTCAGAACATGCATCCTCTATCTTATTCCCACACCATAATGGAACTCATGATTTTGAGAATTATCAAGACTACAGTAAATGGGTAAAAGCTAGAAATGCTTTTATAATCATCACCACCATTCCGTCACTACCATTAATCAAAAATTGCCATTTATAGGGAGATTCAATATAAGTAAATAAGTAATCCATAAATAAAGATTCATTTCATTTTAATACTAAATATTATTACATTTAATTTAGAGAGAAATGAGCCCAGTCTCAAAATGGTTAAGGAATTTACTCCAAATCACCCAATTAGGAAGAGCTGGAGCCCAGCTACCAACCAAGTTTATCTTGGAAGTTGACAAAATCCCAATCCTGTTTTGCATATGGGAAGTTAGGGACTTAGCCTGGAAAAGCAGTTAACTCCAGTCACAACCCGAGTCGAGCCCCAAATACACGCTGCCCGCCTGGCACCCCGGCCCTCGGCTCACCTTCCACGGTGCTCACGGTGAGGCAGCAGATGCCCAGCACGGCCAGGAGGAGAAGTCTCATGGCTGGGGTCTCGCCGAGCTGTGCTGGAGGCTGAGGATCCGCTCCCGCCTGCCTCTTTTATGCCTCCAATGGTCAGCGCAGTGCACTTCCTGTGGTGAGAGGGGGCTTTCGGGGTGGGTGTGGAGTAGCGGAAAGTCTCTGCAACGCTTTTGGTCTTAAAAAAAAGGTTCCTTTGCCCCTTCATGCTAACCCCCACCTTGTGGCCTGTTCCTCTTCTCCTGTGGTTAATGTGTCAATGAAACCAAATTCCTGCCTGAAAGAGAAGGTGGTTGTCTCATCTCTGGCCGCCAGCCTGAAGTCAGATCTTCCACTGCAGAGAGGCCCAGGCCTGTGTCAGGGCCCAGCCACGGGACAGAGCAAAGGAAGTGGGGTGCGGTGGTCACTGTGCCCCTTTCCTGCTTCCGCCACTGGGCTCAGGAGCCCTGGCTGCCTCCCGCAGCCCCAGGGAGGTGGGGGCACCACTGCCAAGCTGGATCCTCACTTCTTGGCCTCTTTTCTCAGCCTCCTGTCCTCACCCTCCTTCCCATTGGTCACTTTCTCTGGCCTCTCTCCCCCAGTGCCCAAGAAACACTTAAATAACCATGGGCTTGTCTCTGTGCTCGCGTGCTCCAGTGGAAACTTAATATATGCTTTACACAGCTACTCCGACGTTATCCTACACCAACTGCATCTGAGAAAAGAAGAGGAAATGATCTGTAATCTCACCATTTTGACAGTTGCTATTTTAATGTTTTCCCGGTGAGTCTTGGTCTACATGTGTTTGCATAATTGTGATCAATGTCAGCGCTGCTTCACATCAATGTAAATGTCTCCGGAGCTTCTTTAGCCTTCATGCTTCCACTTTGGGCAAATACAAGCACATACACATTCAACCGCCCCTTATGACTCACTGTGCCTTAACCTGACCTGCGAGGTCAGCTCTCACTAAAGTCCCCAGCCCCTTACTAATCGGGAGAGGGTGCTGGGTAAGGTCACACCGCCGTCGTTACAGCCCTTGCTGTCTGTCGCCCTGTGCTCCTTCCAGAACGTGCCTCCGTTGACAGTGCCCCAGCAGGACTCGAGCTCCTTTCAGACGCTCAGATTTTGTTGCTTTTTATCTACATAGCGTCAGCAAAATGCATTTATTGAGGACATGTATAGTTAAAGGTTTGACATCGCTATTAGGATTGTGAAGATAAACTCCTATTTCCATGGAAATTACAGGTTAATCTCTAAGAGATTTCTCATTACTGACATTTAATTTTCCAGCCAGACTTCAATCCGAATTTCAGAATGGCTTTGAAATCACGTCTGCCTGGGCAGCACTGGGGTTCAAACTCGGGACACTTCCTCCATTCACGCTGCTCCACGTGACCAACGTGCAGATACAGGCACGTGGGGTCTTCTCAGACAGCCCGGGAGGGGGACCCTCATCCACCGTTGGTGGGAATGGAAACTGGTAGTCATTACAGAGGACCACGGAAGCCCAGGAATGGCGTTCACACCCACCAGGTCCAGCACGGCACACTGGCTTGGAGTGGTGACATCCACCACTGGGGAAAGCACTCATCCTTGAGGGAGGGGACAGCCTAAGGGACAGGCACGGGAAGCACGAGAGCCTCTCTTTTCTTTTTCTTTCTTGCTCTGAAAAATAATATTTTTTTTTTGTTTTGGGAACTGGGGATTGAACCAGGGGTACTCGGCCACTGAGCCACATCCCCAGCCCTATTTTGTATTTTATTTAGAGACACTGAGTTGCTTAGGGCCTCACTAAATTGCTGAGGCTGGCTTTGAACTCACGATCCTCCTGCCTCAGCCTCCGGAGTCACTGGAATTACAGGTGTGAACCACCGGGCCCAGCTTGAAAAAAACGACTTTGCATTTTGTCACACACAGTAACGATTTCTTCTTCTGTGGAACCCATGTCTGTGGATTTTCCAATTTTTCCTTAAGGAATGTGTCTTTCTCTTGTTGAATTTGTCATGGGTTCTTCCTTCTGATTCCTGTTCACGGCTGTTGTGAACACGTGTCTCAGTCCACACGCAGTGTCTTTTCGCTACCTCTAGGATGTCTCCGAGGAACAAAAACCTCTGATTTTCAAATGGTCCATGTTCTGCATGTGATTCTGTGTCAGTGACGTGCTGCCGTCGTCCATCTTCCTTCACCAAGAGCAGGAGGAGGTCACCTCTTTCCTCCTGAAAGGTCTGAAGTGCTGCATGTGACGCTTGATCCTGAGCCTCCCTGGTGTCAATTTCTGCGTGTCGTGTGCGATCAGGATCCCAAGGCGAGTGCTCTTTATGCGACGGTGTTTTCTAGCTCTGGTTTTGGAGGAGCTCTGTTTCCCACCTCCCTGTCACACAGCAAAGTTCCACACCGTGTTTCAGACCCTGCTGTTCCGGGGTCGGGTTTGCCTGTGCCCCGCGGCCCCGCTCAGCCTCGGCAAGGACAGCTGGAACTGAACTGCGGGGCAGGCCCCTTTCCTCAGCCTTTTTCTGCTGAAGCAGCTGGTCTCAAACTCACTGGTGGTCATGAAAACAGAGAGTAAGGCCACAGTGAGATCCCACTTGTTTCAATTAAAATGGCCAAAGCTAATGTCTCTGATGTCAGTTCTGGGACAGCAGAACATGGATCGGCATGAGGTACTCTGGCCTCAGGGAACCAGCAAGGTAGGTGGAACTGTCACACACAGAGCTGAACATTTGCATAGGGAAAGTGCACAGGGAAGCTCTGCAAATTCTACCCCTACATGTTACTCAGAGAAGTTCAAGGGGAAGCGGCTCAAAAACGTAAGTGCTTTTGAATGTTCACGTGCTCCGGTGGAGGGTAGATTGGTGATGATACATAGGCCGATTTAGTTATTTGAATTAATAGGATGCTGTGTAAATGCGAGGAGAGCCCAGCTGTGCCCTTGAGATCAGGCAGGCCTTCTGAGCCCTGTGTCTCAGGGGCTGACCTCCCAGCGTGGCCAGGAAGCCACAGCCCACGGCCTGAGAGAGCAAGAGAGTCTGGAGAAGTGACACTTGCTCTCAATCACCCAGAGGGGCACGTGCTCATCAGTCACATGCCATTAGTGGGAAGCAGTTATCTGGCCCCGTCCAGAAGCCAGGGCAGAGGGAGAGGAGAGGAATGGGGTCGCCTCTGGGAAATGCAATCCACATCTGTGGCTGGAGCAGGGCTCATCGGTTCTGGTGCACCCGCCGTGGCCCCTGCTCGTGGTCACCGGAGTGTGCTCCTCAAGGTCAATGTTGTAAAGAATAAAACCAAAGAAAGATCACTATGATCATTACTTTCTTTGAAACATGCCCTAGAACCATAGCTCTTAAATTGTACCTAGTTTTTCCTGTAAGATTAAAAGTTTTGTTGCATTCTTCTGATGTAGTATGATTATCATAAAGAAAATCTAGACACTGTGAAAAGTTTTCTTTTAAATAATTTTCACCCAAATCCCAAACTCAACCACTTGATGAACTGTCCTCCAAACACCTCTCCAGGTCCCCGGGCCTGCTCAGGGTCAGCCCACCATCCCCGCGGCATCAACTGAGCATGTGCAGCGTGTGAGGTGCTCTGTGCTGGGCACTGAATGTTGTCGACGCCTCTCAGCCTACAGACGCGCAGTGAGGTAAGTGGGATCATCCCCTACCATTTGCAGATGACAACACGAGGCTTGACGAGGTGAGGCACTCACTCACGAGGCTGGGTGGAGGCCGAGGGAAGAGTCAAAGCCAGGTCTGCCAGGCTCCAAGGCCAAGCACTGACCTGTGCTGGACGCTCTCAGACAACCCCTGATGCATGCCGGGCAGCCCACACGACGGGGGACACACACATGTCTCTGAGATTTTGTACTTTCCTGTTACCTCTTCAGCCTAAGTCCCCTCCCAGGGCTTGACTCGGGATGATCTCTTCCTTCCAGAAATGTCAAAGGTTAGGACCGAGCTGGCTGGCAGACGAGGGCCACATAAGTCTGTTCTCAATGACCACTACTTGTGCATTCAAAGTCAGATAGATTTATCTTAAAAAGAAAAAAGAGTCGACTATGGGTATTTCTGTATAGTGCACGGAACTGGCTTGTGGCTGGGTCAGACCGGACCTGACTCCCACCAATGAGGTATGAGAGCACCTGTGCTCCCGAATCCTTACCAGCACAGGTGTCGTCAGTCATTTTAACCAATGCAGATTCACAGGTGGTAATGTGGTGGCAGACACAGACCTGGCTGTAAATGAGATTATAAAAAGGTAAGAAACCAGCACCTGGGGCAGAGTCAGCCCCCCCTCCAACCTCCGACTTTCCCCAGGGAGCCTGATTGACTGTGGGCCCAGACTTTTGGATTGCAGATGACCATCCTGGGAATCTAGCTACTCCCCTTTGAAGCACAAAGCCCCTGTGGAGGCTCCAGGCCCAGCTGGAGATTTATGGAGGGCCTGGTAAGGGGAGCCGGGTCCCCCCAGCTCTCTGTCCACACGTTTTCACCAGAAACCCCGTGCACAACCGCGTGTCGGGTAGACTAGAATACCTTGGCACTGGCTAGCCTATAAAAGTCGTGGGCAGCTGGGTGGGAGCTCAGAGTGTGGAGCACTCTCCCCTCTGGACTGCAGGCTAGGGTCAGGTTTGGGTTCTCCTCTCCAGGCGCTGCTCGCCGCGCGTCTCCGCCTTCTGCTTCCCGCAGCGGTGGGATCATCCTTGCTCAATTTTGATGCTTCTACCACCAACGAAGCTGATGATCTTTGTGAATTCCATTCCACTGGACTGTTGGCTCCCTTCTTTTCTCTTTCTGAAAGAATTTCCATCGCCAGTTTTTCCAACAAAAGCAAGGCTGGTGGTCCTTGAGAGGTGCCAGCCCCGCGTGCCCGGCACACACGCCTGTGCCTTCAGCAGAAGGGCAGGGTCTTCCTGCAGGCCTCAGGGATGCCTGTCCTAACAGAGCCTCAGCCTTGAGACAGGCGAAGCGCTGCCACCTTGTTTCTGTCCTCAGCTCTAGACCGGGGTTTCTGTGAGTGTGTCCGGTGGCTCTGACATTCGGGAAGACGTTCATCCAGCCACTGAGGAATAGGAGGCCACTTGCTCACTCGGGGCTCTGCCTCTGTGTGGCCCTGGGCTGTTCCATGGGTGCCTGGTCAGAGAAGCAGCCATGCCGTGGGGGCCAGCAGACGTCCTCCCGCACACTGGCTTCCACGCATCAGCAGGTCATTTGGGCCTGGAGGTGACTCAGTGTGGCCACTCGACTCAGTGCTATTCATCAACTCCACGACACGTGGCGGCCGCTGGTGCAGGATTGTGACTGCAAAATACAGAGGGGAAAGCAATGTGCGGAGCACAGGTCTCATTCCCAGCCCGCTCTTTCCCTTTCACCATGTCAGTCAGACCACAGACTGTCTGTCTGTCAGACAACAGCACAAGGAAGTGGGAGCAAGGAGGTCGGGTAGCTGCAGGTACATGTTCACCTTCAAGTGCAGGTTAGTGAAACGGAAAGGAGAGAGAACGGTATTTGACATGAGGTGAACAAGAGGACTGAGCACTGGGCAAGCCACTGCCTCAGAAACAGGAAGAATTTTTAAAAGAATGTGACTCTGCTCGGTGAGTGATATGCAAGTGTGAGTACCTGAGATTTTCATGCTGTGACCTGTGACCTTTCATGCACTCTGCAGCCTCATCAATGACTTGAAATGAAACTCTGAGCCTCCGGGAGCCCCACATGGCTGCGGGAGGAGTAAGATGGGCCCCTTTCTCAGGCCTTGACCCGGGCTCTGGTCACAGCACTGATGATAGACCAACCCCTAAGCAGAGAGGGGAGCTCGGGAGCGCACGGAGAGCTGAGTTCTGGGGGCGATCCTGGGGGCCCCAGCTCTGCCCATCGTCCGGTGAACCAGCAGTGGGCCGCCTGGTTTCTAATGAATTTGGGAAACTACATGCGTTCGGAGGGCGAGACGTGCGAGCCCCGTGGACAGCCCTGAGAGGCCCTGCCGAGACCCACGGCTGCCCCAGCGCTTGCTGAACGTCACTCACTCCAGAACCCTTTCCATGGACGACTTCACCTGGAGACGCACTTCAGACACTCTAGTCCAGGGTGTGGGTTCTCCCTAGGTGGGTGGCCCTCAAAGTGCAGGGGGGAAGTGGTGGGTGCTCAGCACAGGGGTGTCCACCCCAGGGCCAGCCCTGGAGCAGAGGACTCGGCCCGGCATAGACGGGGAGCCTGAGGCTGCGTGGAAGGCCACCTAGAGCAAACGTTCCCTGCTGGGGATGAGTCTGGCCCTGGGGTGCTTTCCTTCACGGTTATTTTCTGCTTCTGCTTTTCTCCAATGCCAGCTGACGTGCTCCTGGACCTCTTGTGTTTCTAATGGTTTAGGACAAACGTCTACTCTCACTCAATAACCTCGTAACAATGGCAGAACCGGAGACAGCGGGCAAGGTGCCTCTGCCACGGGAGGGCCCTGCAGTGGTGGTGCCCGTGATGAGAAGGTGACACGGAAACAGCAGGCTGGGACGCCCTGCGGAAGAGGCCAGTGACCAGGGAGCAGTGGTGGCTTTCACGGAGGTCGGGAGGGTTTCGTGGGTAGCAAGCGAGCTGGCATCCCTGCTCCCACGTCCGAGGCAGCAGGAGCAGCGTGGGTGGCACTGGCCGCCTGGACCTCAGCCTGGAAGACACGTCCCTCCTCCCCATGGGGGTCGGGTCTCAAGGCCAGACCTCCTCACTGTGGAACACAAGAGTATTCCGCAGAGAAGCTGGAGTGTCGGCTTTTTAAATGAGCTAAATTTGTTTTAATTTTAATCTTTATTATAGGAAAAAATTAGTATTTTTTTCTAGTAGAACAGAATGAGAAGTACCATTAAATCCTTAGTGACCGGCACTTAGTTTTAGCACCTCTGGCCAATAGCTTAGAGCAGAACCTAGGGCTCTGCAGTGCCTTCCTCAAGGGCTGTGGCGTCCGGCATCTGAGCGCGTCCGGCATCGCTGAGCATGGAAGCGGATCAGTCAGGGCTGCCTGGTGGGAAGCTGCCCTCGGCTGCGTCCCTCCAGGCACCTGCCTGGTGATCAGCTGCTGCTCTGGTCACACCTGCCAGTCACATGCACTGCACCGTGTATTGTTGCTCTCTCCCTGCTGGAGTGTGGCACCAGGAGTCAAGCCTTCATTTCACGACCAAGTCCCCAGCACCTGCAATGTAGGATCTCAGTCCGTATTCATGGATGGAATAAGTGAAGATAAACTAACGTTCTTGGCATCTTCTTCTTTCTCCTAAGGACCCGAGCAGAGGCCCTGTTCAAGAGTTGTTCCGTTTAACTTGGTGATAGACACTGTACACAATGCTGTCCCAATATGACAGAGAACAGTGGGGAAAGATGGGGGAGAAGCCAAAGACCACGGGAGCAGAAGTGGGCCTCCATAATCACCCCGTCGACCCACCATCTTTAATGAAGGAAGGCGGACTAGAGTTACCAGCAGCATCACAGGACAGCGTCCACCCCGACACGGTCCTCAGAGGGTCTCAGTGGAAGTCAGGAGGCAGATGACCAGCCCAACACCAGGCCCAGGTCAGGGAGAGGAAGACAACGCGCCTCTGCTTGCTCTCCAGTCACGCGAGACAGAGCCCTCCTGGGAAGGCTGAAGTGGAGGCCCACGTGGGAGGCCACCACTCCCTCCCCGTCCTCCTCGGCCCTTCCTGCAGTTCCTCCCCACTGCACTCGGCCAGAACAGAGCTTAAAGCAAGGCCAAAGGTAACCTGGGTGCAGCCCAGGACCCCAGGAACCCCAGGTGATTCTCAACGTCTGCTCTCTGTCCTTCTGTCAATGACATGACCCAAGAGGCTTTTGATATTTCAGAGTATTAGTCAGGATCTTCCTTTAAGGATTGTGTTTCGTGCCCATGATTTCATCACGAAGCACTTTAATGCTGTTTGTGATGAGCCGTGAGTGTGACGCTGTATTCATGCCAACCTCCCCGGCTCCTGACACCATTTCATATTCCTCGCAGTCACTTAGGCTGGATTTGCAGCTCGCTCTTCCCTTCTCTCCCTCTCTCCCTCTCTCTCTCTGACTGTATATGTTGTTTGATGACAGAACGCTTATTCCACGTAGCAGACTGTCCTCCAGGTTCTTCCGTGTGATCCATGTTCAGGACACGTGTGAGATCCCGTAACGTGGACCAGCTGCGTCGTGCATGTCGTATCATGTACACATCACGCAGGGACCTGACGCACAGGGTGTGTGATGGTGCACAGCACCACGCCGTCTGTCACAGCAGACACAGCTCATGTGACATCGTGTACTCCACTGTCCCCGCTCAGGACCAAGGGCAACAGCAGAGAGAACGGGACACTTTAAGGCAATGTGAGGGCTTTCAGCATAAGTGAGCTTTATTTTTCAGTGGTATTAATTACATATTAGTATCACACCCAGTCAAAAGTAGGGTCAGCAGGCATACCTGTGACTAAGGTGTCCCTTACTCCAGGATTGTTAAAAAAAAACAACAGTTCCTCTAGAAACCAAGACCAAGTTTATTTCTTATTATTGAAAAATCACTGTTTTTTCTTTTTCTATGAGCAATTTCTGGCTACTAATTATAGAAACTTATTTGAAAACAGATCATCAAACGCTGACACTGAAATTCCTCTAATGCTGCTGCCCAGAAGCAACCACGCCGCCCCCAGCATCTTGCTGCCTGTCCGTCACCCTCCCATCAGCACGGTGGAGGTCAGAAATGAAGTGATCCTGTGCACTGTTGCTTATCCGTCTTCCCTTCGCTGTCAGCCCTCTCGGGCCCCTTCCAGGTCTGCAGGTGTAAATCTGAATCCTGTTCCATGGCCACAGAGAACTCCTGAAGGGCGGTGGGGAGGGCCCTTACCGCTCTCCTGTGGTGACAGGTAGGCCGGTGGGTGGGGAGGCATCACCAGGATGGCAGACGACTTGCTTCCGCATCTCCGCCCTCCAGGCACTGCCTCCGTTCCTCAGGCGAAGGCGGGGCCTCATGGTCCTGGCTGAGTAAAGGGTGAGAACGGTTACCTTTTAGAGTTCTCCAGGGGAACACGAAAAAGACGAGTCCGTGCATTTTGGATGAAGTAGCACGTGATGGTGGTGGAAGTGGCCTGGTGACAGCCCTGGCTGTGCTGGGCGAGCCAGGCTCCTCCTGGGGAGCAAGTTCCTGCAGAAAAAAGTCCCCCTGCTGTAGCCTGCGCCTCCACTCTGGCCTCCGCCTCTCCCCCCAACCTCACACACACACACACACACACACACACACACACACACTCTTCCTCTCTCTCACACACACAGGCATGCGTGCACACACCCACCCCTCTCGCAGGCTCTTGCGGCTGTGCCGTTGGCTGAGTGTCAACTGCACCATGTTAGTGGAATCCACAGTGGGTCTGTGTGGTTTGTAGAAAGTAACCAGAGCTGCATGAAACCTCGTCACCACTGCCGAGGGACATTTTCAAAACCATCTGTCCTTAAACTCAGACCACCAGGCATTCCACTCCTCAGGGGCTAAACTTAGTCACCTGCACCGAACTTTCTCCACTACCGCTTACTCTCTCTGACTTCGGGGATCAGATAAGCAAGATTTTCAGCTCCCCGCACGTGTTTCCAGAAGTTCTGACACCAGGCTATGTAAGAAATTAACACACCTGTTTGGGTACAAAAATCTACTCTTGAAAGGGAATTTGGAAAGAAACAGGGGAAAGAACGGGAACACGCCTTCGTTTGACACAGGAGTGGGTAAAGGCAGGACTTGGGGATGCTTTCATTATAAAAGTCCTACACTTTAGTTTTTAAAATGCATTCTTCACTTTTACCCTTTAACGCTGAGCATTGGTATGGAAAGAGCGTGTGCAGAGAATCGCCCTGGGAAATTACAAGGGCAGGTCTTTCTACTCCACAGGTCCTCAGGGAAAAGGCTTCTAACTGCAATCCTGTGAAAGGCCAGGATTTTTCATTTGAATGTGTACTAAAGTCTAAAGGTAGGAAAATTTCTACAGAAAGGTTTATGCCCAAGGAGGGAGCATCCATGCACCACACAGAACTCAGACGTCTCTTCCTGAGAGCTCAGCAGAAGGGTTGAGAAGCTGGTCATGTTTAGACCACAGCAAGGAGAATCTCAGGGAGGAGACGGATCGTCCAGGACTGGAGAGGGTTCACTTTACAAGCTGCCCGGGGTCAGGCTAGGATGAGGGGAGAAAACTACAGACAAGAACAACCTAGTAGTAGAATGTATCCTCTTCCCAAGGCTGATAGAGATGCCATGAGGAGGAGCCTTTAGTCCAGTGGTTAGAACCAAGAGGTCTACTGAAGTGAGAGAAATACACACACACAGTTGCAGACTCCAGAAGACCCAGTGTCCACCATTTCCATTTAATATGATCCTGTTGGTTTGCGGAATATCTGCCTCCAAGGCTCTGGAACTTGCTGCCATCTTCATACCTGGTTTGATCACTGCTTGGCCTTCCGCAAACTTTTGATCCCCTTCCGTAGTGCATTTGATCCCCTGGCCTCAGTTTCCCCATCTATATAAAATGGAGGTGATACCACTAAGCACCACGTGGAGCTGTTGCGAGTCAGCACGCACAGATCGCTTGGGATCGTTCCTGGCATGTGCTGAGCCCTCCGTGTGTGTTGGTTGGTGTTATTAATGCAGTGTTGATCTGATGCAAAATCCTATATACCCAAGCGTGAAAGTTCTTGAACGATGATTTTAGAGCCATGTAGTGAAAGATGACCCACCAAAGAGAGCAAAGCACTTGCATTGCTTAAATGATGGAAGGACTGGGCATTTTTCCTCGTTTACCTAGGTACCTAACCTTCCTTTTTATTTTCCACTTTTCACACTTAGCATTTGAAACAAAACTGTGAGCAGGCATACTCTGAGTTGCTGCTTTTGACTCTGGAGCCTGGGAGTGAGGTGTGGGGAGGAGCCACACCTGCAGCTCGCAGAGCATATTTCTGCATCACAATTGCATTTGGATTCCTTTCCTCCAGCCTGGGCTGCCAGATGAGAGACAGCATTCCTGGTTGCATCTGAACT
Source organism: Glaucomys volans (assembly GCA_020662805.1). Taxonomy (NCBI): domain Eukaryota; kingdom Metazoa; phylum Chordata; class Mammalia; order Rodentia; family Sciuridae; genus Glaucomys; species Glaucomys volans. Next base: position 845,515 of record JAJEJO010000806.1, read on the forward strand.
TCAGAAAAACAGCAAGTCGTCTAAGCAGAAGGACATCCTAATCATTGCATGGGACACACTAATGCTAAGAATCATTTGATGTGTACCTGAAATTCAGATGTCAGCGTGCATCTCGTATTTTTACCTGCTGAATCAAGCAGCTATGACATACCTGGGCACAGTTCTCAGCTGCTTGTGGCAAAAAGAATATCATTTTCCTGTTGGATTTTATCCTTTAACCAAAAGCAACTCTCATGTAGTGTTAATATATTTTTCTAATATAAGCAATCACACTCTAATTCGTGTATGATTTTTAGAGCCCCATTCGTCAGCATGGAAGTATGTTCTACTTTATTTAATATAAACAAGTTGATGGAAAGAGAAAGCAGGATAAATTAATGTCTATTATTTTCTATTTTCTCTAGAACTGGGAATGATTTTCAAACTGACAAAGATATAACAAGAGAGGTGGTAAATAGCAGGAGAGAAGCAAGGTGCTTGAATAAGCTCAAGTCCAGAACACCATGAAAGAGGCCAGTCCGGTTTCAGTGGCTTGGGATTGGCCTTCTCTTAACCCAACTGGGGCCGCTTCCTTTCCCTCCATAGGCGCAGTTCCACGGTTGATCAGGAGCGTAAGTGGACAGTGTGCTTGGCCATCCACATCTGCAGCCTGCTCTGCTGGCTAAGCCCAAGGTGAATGGAAGTAAGCCCCCAGCACCTGTCCAGGTAGAGGAGGCAGTGCCCATCCTCTTCCAATCCCCTGGATACGGGCAAACAGTCCAGTGGGTGCGTCTCCCTAGAACTCTGAATCTCGAGGGAGTGATAAAGAGAGGCAGGGACTGCTTGTGGGGGGCACGACGAGGTCAGTGGTCCAGGTAGCCATGTCGACATCAGCATTGCTTGGTGAGTGCTCCCAGGTCCAAGGAAACCGTCCCTGGGCTCCACCTTGTCCCCTGCCTGCCTGCCTGCCCTCAGAGCCTAGTCCTGCAGGATTCCTGACAATTCAGTGAGCTCCTCCACAGCCTTCTTTTCTTCCATCATCTCGTGTTGGTTTCTTTTCTTTTTCATCCTAGAATCCTGAAGAGAAGGCCCCAAGCATTGCCCCCCAGGGTGGACAGCCAGCCTCCGGGGTTCGTGGCAGCTCCCACCATACTTCACCCGGGGCACAGGGCGTCGGATGGGACTGGTTTCTCCCCACAAGCAGACCCCAGAGGTGGGAGATGACGCTGCGTCCACAGGTGACCTGCTTGGACCCTGTGAGTTCTGCTGCGCAGCCTGCTGGGGTCTCCTAGCTGAACCATGACCGAACTCGAGCCTCAGTGCGGGCTGCCCAGCTCACCCCATGGGACTGCCTCATCTCCTCTGTCCCCGGTCTGGGCCCTGGGGCTCCCTGGAGCCAGGCTGAGGCACTCGCAGCTCTGAAGTTGTTTCCGTCCATGCCGTGAACCAAGTCTCAGACCTGAGCAGTGGGAGAGGGAAAGCACAATGTGTCTCTACCTCCGTCCACGCAGCGCGCAGTGTGACCCAGCTTCAGGAAGAGATTCGGAATTAATTTTTTCTACTTAGAAAAAGGAGCCACAATTAGCAAAAATCAGCAAATAGCCTTCAAAGACAAGGGTTTATAATGAAAATAAGATTTTCTGATTCACCATTTTCAGCTCTCAGTCTTGCTCCCAAGAAAGAAATAAAATACCTCTAACTCTTAACTGTTTCTACTATAGTTATAATCCTCTCTCTCCTCTCGCTCTCTCTCCACTTACATACTATACTTACAGTGATAATTTGTAGTATGTGACTTTAAGACACTCTCTATTGACTTGCTTGCTATTATAACAGATTAGAATTTCCTTCTATGCTTTTGTCTCTCTCTCTCTCTCTCTCTCTCTCGCTCGCTCGCTCTCGCTCTCCCCCCCCCCCCATATTATCGATTTCCGCTGTACTTCGTCCTTCCAATAGAGAAATGGAAGCTGATCCAGTAACTTCGGGCTACACCACGTGAACCTCAGAGTGCTATTCCTGCAGAGCCAGGTGGCCGGTGACTGTTTCCTGCCCTTCTTTGTTCGGGATTTGTTTTCCTTGGAGCTTTTAATGACCTTTCTTTTAAATGTCGATTGTCTCATATGCAACCAACCAGCTGCCCAGGAAGGAGCCTGTTGCCTTGCCCTTATTCCAGAGCCCTCTCCTGACCCCCTGCCTCTTGGTGTCATCGGGGACCCCCTGTGTCATGGGGCCCACAGCTCCATCTTCCTTCCTTTACCCCCTCCTGTTTTCCTGTAGCTTATCTTTAAAAAGCTTTCTAAGAAAAGATTCATGGAGGAGGGAAAAAGACACGTGGTGGTTGATTTTGAGTCCCAGGACCTTCTGTCACAGGTGGAGCCCGAGGCCTGCCCAGCAGGGCTACAGGCGGGACCCAGGAAAGCCGTGGCCATCAGCAGGGCCCATGGACATCAGGGGAAGGTCTGCTTTGCCCAGGGGCGCCACACGACGCCGCACACTGAGAACACCCTGGGCCAGCACACTACAACTGGCGTCTGTGACGAGGCGTCGCAGGGGAGTCATAGTGTGACCCCAAGCGTGGTGAGTGGAACAGGATCAGCTTTTCCATTCTCACAGAGCTCTCCGGGACCCCGCTTCTCACCAAAGGCCCACCCTGGGCAGGGAGCTCCTCCAGCCTGCCAGCTCGGTGGCTGCAGGGGTCCCACGCCCGGGGGATCTCCAGACAACCCTTGCTTCTCCATGGAAAGTCATGAGTAAGATTTCAAGTCAGCCAGCCTGAGGGCTGAGAAAGCCGGGGGCTGCGCCAGGCGGAGCGTCCCCTCCACTATGCACCCTCCTCCACTTGACACTTCCGAAATAGCAACCATTTCCTCCCACCAGCTCACCCTGCCAGCTGGCTTTCAGGTGGTCTACCACAGGGGTGCACAGTGACACTCAAGGCCCCCAGGCCTCCCCCAGCCAGCCAGCAGAGGAGGAGCTGGCCCCCCGGGCAGGAAAAGCACCTCCGCTGGTCAGCAAGGAGAGGAAATGGAACCACTGGGGACAGCTCAGGAAGCCGCGGGTCACCACTGGACGGTCTGATGCAGAAGGTGGAGAGGGACTGTGATCGGAAACTTCTGGAGATCCTCCCCCCTGAGGTGGGCTCAGAGGCAGGAGGACAGTTGGCCTCAGAGTGGAGGATCTCCAGAAGTTTCCAGATCATCAGTCCTGAGGGCGCAGCCTTCATTTTCTACTTAGAGGTTTGGCTTTTCCTTTGGACATTCGTGAAGCATGACGACCATGTTATCACCACCACATAGCTAAGGGAACATAAAACCACCTTAGATGCCCCTGGTGGTCCACATCTCTCCGCTCGTCTCAGAGGGGAAGGAGTTCTAGGGGTGACGCCACCTGAACTCCGGCCAGGAGCACCAGCCCTGCAGGAGGACAGACAGGTAAGTGGGGTGAGCCTGGCGCCCACCTGGCAGACAGGTCAGCAGGGTGGAAACCTCAGAACCTTCAAAGACAGGAAGTTGAAGAATCAGAAGTAAAGTCCTTGCCATACCACTGGCCCACAGCATCCTTGGACAAGTCACTTAAACAACTGCTTAGCTCCCCTTTAAAACAATGGAAAAGGTCATAGCAATCTGCCCACTAAATGTGATTTTAAAACAAAAAAAGCCTTGAGAAATTGCAGTGTACGCTGTGAGCTACCATCAGGGGTGAATCGTGGCAGTCGTTGTTAGTGGCTTTGCACCTACTTAGAGTCAATCAAGACTGATCCTGCGTGTTAGGACATGTTCTTCTGTTCCGCCTTCCCTAGTGAGGATGGTCCCACCCCTACCCCCCGCAGGGAGCAACAGGCAGCAATGTCTGCCACGCTCACAAAGTGCTCAAGCGTATGCACTGAAATGACTGTTCTTTCTCATGAAATCATTCAATGCTGGGGACAGTATCACGAGGCATGTGTCCTGCGCCTCTGAACTCGCAGCCTTCGCCAGCTCAGGGGAGTGTGTAACACCGTCTCTGTTTGGGTCCAGAGAGATTCTGCGACTGCCCAGAGTAACAAGGTTGGCAAATAAATAATAGAGCTGTTTGCCTCCAAATCTCTCTATTCTACTAAGTTCAGCTTCTGCGGAGAGCCAACTCTCGGTACCCAGACAAGTACTCAAGAAGCAAGTAAAATACAGAGTTAGCAACAATTATCACTGCCGTTTCCCAGTAACAAAATTCTGTTGGGTAACGGCAGTGGTGCTGGGGCTAAGAGTGGCAAAATCATTCAGCTCGAAAGGACGACAGAATCCCCTTAAAATGTACATTTGGAAAGAACAGTGCTGGAACACAATTCTAGGAGGTGTTGTGTCCTCGCCCACAACTTGGATTCACTCATTCATGCAACACTCTTGATCCAGAACTGCAGCATTAAGAACCGTGGCTCTGAAACCCAACAAGACAGAAAAAACCCATGACTCTGCAGAGCACTCATTCTGGTGGAAAGGAGACAATAGACAGGACTAAACAATACACCAGAAAGTGCACAAATTAAAGTGAAAAACTACAGGATGGAACGAGAGAAAAAAATATCGGAGGAGGAACTGTAATTTAGATAGGATGCTGGAAAGAGGCCTCAGTGAAAGTATGACTTTAGGGCAAAGCACTGAAGTAAATGGGGAGTTACATGCAGCTATGGAGGGAAGAGCACTCCAGGCAGTCAAGGGAACAGCCAGTGCAAAGGCCCCGAGGCAGGCAGTGTCTGGTGCCTTCATGAAATAGTCAAGATGTCTACAGTAGCTGGTCTGAGAAATCAAAGAGAAGCAGGGTAGAAGGTGAAGGCAGGGAAGCAGCAGGAAGCAAGGCCATTCCAAACCCCAGTTATCAAGGCTTCAGCTTCTCTTCTGGGTGGGAAATGAGGTCAGTGGAACAGGGTGCGAGGAGGTCAGTGCAGGCTGACCTAGGCTTCCACAGTCTGGCTGCTGTGCTGCTACCAGACACTGGGAGACCCGTCAGAGGTCCGGCAACAGTCCAGGGGAGATGGAGGTGGGTTGGACCAGCCTGGAGACCTTGGTGGAGAGGAAGTTTTACAGGTTAGCTCTGTTTTGGAGGCAGGACTGACATGATCTGCTGACAAATTGGGTGTGGACAGGCAGATAATGAGAAAGCAAAGGATGACATGTTATGATGTGAGACCCTGCAGAATGGTGTTGTTGCTAACCGAGGGGACACGGCGGAGTATCCGGCTTGGGGAGGATGTTGGGAGCTCAGTGTTGGACTTGGTAAGCTTGATGTGTCTAGCGGAGAACCCAATGGAAATGTGGAGTAGAGAGATGCACAGTTCAGGGGTTCAGAGGAAGCATCAGCCTGGAAGTGATAATTTGAGTCATCAGAATACACATGGCACTGAAAACCACACTGATGGGTGAAGCAGAGGTGACAAGAGGTGACAGAAAAGAGAAGAGGTCCAAGGAGGGAGCCTGGAGAAGTTCCGGGGTCCACAGGCCAGAAAGATGGAGAGGCCGGCAGGAGGCAGGAGGAGCCCCTGACCCGTGCAGCGTCCTGCAGACCAAGATCACTGTCAGAGCAGAGCGGGAAACTTCATCAGAGGACCTGGGCAGGCGGGCAGCAAGACCTTGGTGGGACAATTGGATTTACAGCATGGTGGTCACAGACGGCCACGAGAAGAGGTTGCATGGGATTGCTAGGAGCAGAAACCTCAGTGCAGAGGGTTCAGGAAGGCCCGGGAGAAGACGTGGGGACAGCCAGTATAGACGACTTCTCAAAGAGAATTGTTCTAGACTGCAGTTGCCTCCCAAGTGTCTCCACAGAGTTAAAGAGAAGGACTACGACTAAGGGTGGAAGTGGGGTCAAGAGAGGGGTTGCTTAATCTGATCGTCAGGTACGAGCAGCGACCAAGGTGTGAGCTGGTGGGAGGGAGCCGCTGGGAAGCTTAGCCATCACCATAGTGGCCAGCGCATCACGCGTCCACTCTATCCTCCTAACAGCTGAAATTCACAGACACCCATTTCTCAGAAGCCGATTCTTTGTGCTCTCACTTCGTGACCTCCACCAGGGACTAATGGTATTAGCAATTGGTTTATGGTTAAACTAGTTCCTGGTATGAGCAAGGGAAAGAAAGAATACTACTATCTTGCTAGAGTCCATAATAATTATGCTTTTTCAATAAAAGTGTGATTTCATTAAAAGTGCTTTATAAATAGAAATAAAACATAAATTACCTACACTTATGTTTTAATGATACAAAAATTCATGATTGATTCCAAAATTGAAAGGAAACACGTCTCCAGGCTGGCTGAGGTCACTCCCGCCTCCTTCAGCTACTGCTGATTAATATTGATTTAGCTCCAGATGTTTATTCAAAGGTCTCCTGGGAGGCTGGTGTCTGGGGATCATGGTCCTGCTAAGGGGACACGGGCTGACTTTGAGGTGACTTAATAGAAGCAGCTTCCTGCAGAGCAGCCACTGCCACCGGCTGGAGCATAGTCCCCGATCACTGTGTCCCCTTACCCGGGTCCTGTGGTTTCCTGTCCAGCTGCAACCTCACCTGATGATGAAGCTCCCTCAAGCTTCTTCCTGTTGCTTCTGCCCCTCCCGAGCCAGGGTAGTGAAGACTGCTGAGCAGCGCTGGCCCTGGACCCTCTGCTCTGTGCGCGACTGCCAAGGCTGCCAAAGCCTCCGGAGTCTCCCTTCCAGACTCTCCAGCTCCTTGCACCAGCGTGGGTCAGCGCCTCCTCACACAGCTGCCTCCGCGGTGCCCAGAGCCTGCCTCGGACCTCACTGTGTTACCTACCCTCCTGCATCCGATTGTCTTGATAACTGTCAAGCATTTTGCAGAGAACAAAGAATAGCTTCAGACTGCAGTTGCCTCAAAGGGTCATTTAATATTTGATAGGGAGAATCCTTTCTCTCTGTTTCTCTGTTCAGGTATCTACACACACACACACACACACACACACACACGGGCATTTTCATGTGCTGGAGCACAGCTAGTCTAGCCTAAGATTGCTCGCGATGCCGACTTTGAGCACCTCCTCCGCGTGCCAGCTGGCTGAGCCTCCGGCACACAGCATCTCGCTGGTCCTCTGTGCTGCTCCTGACAGCAGGAAGAGCGGCCTGCCGAGGTAGCAGCTAATACATGACCGGTCAGGAACTCGAACCAAGTAATGGGACTCCAGCACCCACACGCTTGACCACGCAGGCAGGAGAGTCATCTTGCAAGAAATGCGTAAGAGCAGTGCTCCCCAAACCTGTCCAGCCAAGGCTCCAGGGCAGAGAGGGGCCTCTCACAAAGCAGGGAGGTCTTTGGGAAGGGAGTTACCGCATTGGGATCAGCAGCTCCTTGAAATGTCAAGATTTAAGATTCCCAACCATGGTGCATTCTGTTCTCACGCATTATGGATATAATGCATCCATATTGCTTTAATACAAAAGGAGTATTTGACTATTAAAGGACACAAAAGACATAAATATTTATGAAATAAATGACAAACATTGTAACGATGTTGATTTTCTCCAAATTAATCTAGTATTCAATGTAATTCCAATAGAAATCTCCAAAGAATTTGGGGAAGAAATTTTCTAATCTAATTTTTAAATGCGTTTGACTGATGTGATTTCAGAAAATGAAAATAAAGAAAATTTGCCCTATTAAATATTAAAATGTATGGCAACACTGTAGTAATGAAAAAAATGCCACTTACTAATTTAGGGAAGAACAAGCAGAGCAACAGAAAGCTCAGAATCGCACTTAGGGAAAAAGACGTGGAGGAAGGGAGGGAGCAGGGAAGGAGAATGAAAGAGAGGAAAATATCTTTGCGACCTGAGCAGGGAAAGAGACTATAACATATAACCCCAAGAACAACTCAGTTAAAAACTCCGAGGGGCAGCGGCTGCAGCATAGTGGTAAAGAGCTGGCCTGGAGTTCTGCAGGCCTGGCTCAATCTCCAGCTCCACCAGAAAGTCTGACCTATTTCATTATTTCAAAACTACAGATAAATCCAAGCTCTGCCTCTCTCATTGCCCTATTCCTTCTGTCCAGTGTTTTTCTGTTTCAAAAAGTGGCTTTTCACTTTCTGGAAACCTCTTGCTTACTTTTTTTATTTTTGGCCTTCGATGCTCGGGAAGGTCTGCTCCACCAGGCAGGTGGGGCCCACGGGTCTCGCTGTAGGCACAGCACGCTAATTGCACCGGGCCAACAGGTGAGCAATAAAAGGGGCCTTTTGCACACTGTTAGAGATTCAGAAAACCCTCAAAACGCTCTCCAGGGATCTGTGTCTGGTAGATGCTGCTGTGTCCCAACTCCCTTCCTGCCCCCTAGCTCTCCTAGCCTGCAATGTCAGCCCCGAGGGGGACTGCAGCTCCACCAGCCGGAACCCCTGATTGAATTCCTGCAGGCCAAGGCTACTGTTTCGACTGTGTCTTGAAGGCCCTTGGGATAGGATCAAACCCAAAGAGCTGAAAACGCAGGGAAGCGGATTTCACCTTAACCCGTAATCATCACCAGGCTCAGTGGCACTGCCCATAATCCCAGCAACTCAGGAGGCTGAGGCAGGAGGATGGCAAGTTCCAGGCCAGACTCAGCAACTTAGTGAGAGCCTGTCTCAGGATGAAAAATACAAAGGTCTGAGAATGCAGCCCTGCAGTTCAGTGCCCAGGTTCAAGTCCAAGACTGAAAAACATCAAAATAAAACCTGCACACTATGAATTATTTTCTCCCAGTTGCAATCGTCCAGAACTGAGGTGGCCGACTTGAGCTGCAATAAAGCACGTCCACCCGACTGTGCTGGGAGGAGGAAAGGTGAGGAGAAGGGCATCCGGGCTCCCCCAGTCCTGTGTGGGACATCTCTGACCTGCTCCTGCTCACGCCACTCCTCTCCAGAGTGCTCTTTTCTTTCCTCCTGCCAGGAACAGCCACTGCAGCCGCCCTCGGGCATTAATGAACACTGCCAATCATCATCCTCTCCTAGTGTGACGTGTCCCGCATGACACCAGAACCACGAGGCGGCTGGCAGGGAAGCAGCCCTGCGCTGCTGTTGGTTTGGGGTCTAGAGACAAGGACACAGGGACACCGCTCCCTTCCTGCCCCTCCTCCCACCCTGCTGGAGGACAGCTCAGGTGACCTGCTCAGGCTCCGCCCACAGCCCAGCACACAGCCCAGTCTGGGAAGCCACCCAGGGGCTTGGCTGCACAACCGGACAGACACTCAGACAGACACTCTTGTTCCAGGGTCGCTCAGTCTGTGAGGGGCGCTCTGCCCCTGCTGCTCTCCTGGTCCACCCCCACCCCCACCCCTAGGGCCCCCTGAGAGTGACCTTAGATTTAGGGGAACGCACCAAGCATGGGCATGACAAGCTCGGGGTTCCCAGAGCCCCCGCTGTGCCAGCAGCACCTAGAGACTGCGTTGGAAGCCAGATCCACATCCCACCTCTCCCACTGGCTAGAGTACCCGGACCCATCCTTCCAGTCCCCACTGGTACCTGCCTTCCCATTCCGGACCCAGGATTCACTGAGGAGTCCCCAAGGGCCTGAGCACCCATCTCCCCTGCCTGCCCCGCCTCCTGCCCCACCCAGTCCCTGGTCAGCAGCCTGGTTACACTCCGGTGGGGAGACACAGTCCTCTGGCTGCAGGCGTCCACACCGAGTACTCCTCCCAGGAGCTCTGACAGGGAAGACAGAGGAGGTGTGGTCCTGTGGCCATGTCCGTCCTACTCACGAAGGGATGGGAGGCTGGTAAGACGAGGTGACTCGCCTGAGCCCACCACCACGTGGCAAGTCAGGACTCAGGAGGGCCCCGGAACCCCCGAGGTATGCACCCAGTGGGTGGAGGGCCAGGAGGGGCTGCTACCTGTGGCGGATGACCCCAGGGTGGTCATCCAGGCCCAGGAGCTCCATGCAGAAGGGCAGACGCCGGGCGCTCTGAAATTCTCAAGAAACAGGAGCCCCGGGCTGGTTAGATCACTGCCAGTGGAGCAGCCCTCCCCTGGGGATGCGTCACCTCCCCTGGAGATGCGTCACCTCCCCTGGGGATGCGTCACCTCCCCTGAGCGCCTCTGAGACCAGCGGCTGACCACCAGGGACGGGGCTCTCACAGCGCAGAGCTGAGATGTCCAGCTGACCCCGCCGCCCGGGGCTGGAGCAGAGCTGCTCTGGGAGTGAAAGTGGCCCTTCTCACTCAGCTGCCGCAGGACCCAGGACGCAGGTGTGAGAGTGCAGGTCACACCCGCAGCTCCACCCCCTGGCCAGGCACGGGTGGAGGGGTCGGCTGGAGCAGGGCAGCCTCCAGCACCCACGGCTGTCGGTCTTCCGAGGACACTGCTGCCTTAGGTGTGAGGGTCCCTTCTCAACAGACCATGAGCCCCCAGACAACTTGCTCCTTGTTCACTTTTACGCTTCCCCACCGTCTGCGACGCCTGGCACCAGAGAAGCCATGGGCAAACCCCTGGGGAGCCCACGGTGGCAGCTGGCTTGATTCAAACCTCCGACAGGCTGTGACTGACCAAAGGAAATGTGGGGAACTGGAGGCAGACCTCGGAGGCAGCCTCAGCCTCCTCACCCAGCCCTGGACGGCTTGGACTTTCCCGACACCAGTTCTGAAGCCCCCGCTGCAGCTCACAGAAACGGGCAGAGCACAGAGGCCTGGGGCTCAGCCTGCGGGGAGGCTGCTGGTCAGACTCCCCGCCATGCTGGTTGTGGACCTTGTTCACTAGCACAGGAGGAAGGGGCCTGGAGATCGATATGGCCAGTGGCCACTTACTGGCTCACACCTTCAGCTGAGGAAAGGTAAACGTGTCAATCGTGCCCTTCTTTACACATCTTTTCTTTTAAAAGAAAATATTTGCCATTTAGTGAAGAATGCAGAGAATAAAATAACGAGTTCCATGTGCTCCCTGCTCTGAACAGAGGGCCCTGTGCCTCGTTGGGCTCATTCATCACGCAAAGGAAGGTGCTGGCTTCCTGTCACCCTCATAGGCTCTCTGACACCGGCTACTCGGGAAATAAAGGGAAGCTTATTGGGCTCATAGTTCTGGAAGTTCCAGTTCAAGGTCTGGTCACCCCTGGGCTTCAGAGCTCTGGAGAGGGGCGGGTGGCCGTGTGTGGAGCTCACATTGGAGCAAATATTCTTGTCACCAGCCAGGAAGCCGAGAGGGGTCAGAGCCAGGGGCCACAGGCCATTTCTAGGGCATATTCCCTTGGCCCCTAGGCCCTTCCACGAGGCCCCAATTTCTGTAGCTCTGTGCCACCTCCAAATGTGGCCTCCCAGGTGTGACGTCAGGGCTGACCTGACTGCTGTGAAGTCGCCGCTGCATCTACCAGTGCTTCCCGAGTCAAGTCCCCTCCTCCTGTGACCCGTGGGCCTAGAGGGCCCACCCCTCTGACACCAGCCCAGGTTCAAAGTCCATATCCTTGTAATTTCAAAACTCTCCCCAAGGCTTCTACAAATTCCCAGGCCATCCCCAGGTCCACACCAGGGCTGACACTGTCCCCAGGTGACACCAGGGTCAACACTGTCCCCAAGTCCACTGCACTCCAGGGCTAACATTGTCCCCAAGTCCACTCCACACCAGGGCCGACACTGTGCCCGGGTCCACACCAGGGCTGACACTGTCCCCAGGTCCACTCCACTCCAGGGCTGACACTGTCCCCAGATCCACCCCAGGGCTGACACTGTCCCCAAGTCCACTCCACACCAGGGCTGACTAGACACTCAGTTCCTCTGATTTCAGGACAAACTCTATCCCGGGGAGCCCTTGGGAAGTCACTGACCTCACTGGTCCCTGGGGCAGCAGGGAGGAGGGCAGTGGCCTGTCAGGAGGCCCTCCTGTGTCTCTGGGCCTCTCCTACTCAGAGCACAGCATCCTACCGCTTATCTCAGGGAGAAGTCACAGCCAGTTTTGTCACCTGGGCTGCCCTGCGGTGACTCAGGCGGGCTATTGAAGCCAAACAGCACTTTCTCTAGAAGCAATCTTTTCCATCAGCTCCTGACTTCTCATTTGGGACTGATTTAGAGACAGAGGCCAGGTGTCCGTGGTGGCCTCGCTGGACGGGGGGAAACACCATCGGGAGTCCTCAGCTTGTGGAATTGCTCCCATTTCCGTCACTCCCCTGTCCAATTATGAATATGAAAGAGAACAGAAAAGGGATTTCCACAACATTTTTATGGAAATCAGGAAGTAGAAGACTTTTTGAAGAATATTTTAAGCAAATACAAAACCAGTTTTCAGGCCCCTGAATGTGGAGGGAGGAGCCCCCCATCACTCCCCAACCCCTGAACCTGAGGGCCCCGCCCAGGGCACCAGAAAGGTCACGGAATAGAACAGGGGGCGCCCAGAGGGTGCCAGAAAGGTCACGGAGGAGAACGGGGCGTTGGGGAGAGCTTGGTGGCCCGAGGGCTGGGACTGTGTCGATGAAAACAGAAGAGGTGGGGTGGTGGGAGGGACCGGCCACAGTGACGGCAGGTCGGGCTCTTCCTCCGAGGTGACATCTGCTCCCCCCGAGGTGACATCTGCTCACACACACAGCACCCATTCACTTGGTCACACCCACAGCTGCCTGCAGGGAAGCCACAGGGCCCTCGGAGCAGCCCGCTGCCCAGCCTGCCTGGGGGACCCTGAGGGGGGCCGCTCCCCTGCCTGGCCTCAGGAGGGAGGGGGAGGGCGCCCTCCTTGCTGTCCTCCAGGGATTCCCATTTTCCCACTCCACGAGCCCGGTGTGGACTCACCACACCTGCCCTGCAGGGAGCAGAAAGGAAACCCCAGCCAGCACAGGAAGTCGCAGCTCTCATGCTCCTGGCCCACACGGGCTGCTGGAAGGTTCCAGCTCACCGTGCAGCTGTGTTGAGATGGGGAGGGAGAGGATGGGGAGAGTGGCCGCAGTGGGGAGGCTCTCACTCACACCACGCTGGGGCCCTTTCCTCCCCCAAGTGCCTTTCCACCCCGGGTCCTTCCTGTGCTTTGTGACTGGCTGTAGGACAAGGGGTCACTGGAAAGGGGTCGGACACTGATGCTGGCTAGAGGCCCGCAGTAGCCTGGAAGGCTTTCTAAGTAGATATGAGGCTGCAGAACTAGACCAGAAGCTTGGGGAGAGAGGAAGGGGTGTGGCTGGACGACAGGGAGTGAGGCTCGCCCCCGGGGGCTGGGGGGAAGGCTGTGCCCCGGGTGCAGCACAGGGCACTGGACACTGGCCTTGCTTGTCTCCCCCAGCAGGGAGCAGATCAGGGGACAGCCAGTTCAACAAGCCATTCTGGAGCTGTTGCTATGGCGACCCTGTCAACTTCTTCGGACCCTAAAATACGAATTTTTAATGGATAATGGGAATCTTAAGAACTGGATCCCAGGTTTGGAAACTGCTGCAAGGAGGGAAGGGTGACAGGCGCAGGCCCCCTGCCTCTTAGTCCGATTCTAACAAGTTTGATCTCAGTGTTTCCACCCGTTAGACAAAGGAGGATAGGAACAGATGCTTTTGATTCTGATGGAAAGGATCTAAGAATTAATTTGAGTTTCAACTTGCAGATTTTTGAATAGTTGATCCATGTCAGATTTGGTGAATCCTTTCTCTACAATCAATTAAAACCTCAAAAATACTTTCAGGATGCTCACAAACATTATTCAAACTTAAAATATTATTTCTAGTAATTGAAAGAAAGGACTTTCAAAATACTACCCCTGTTTTTGCATGAGCAAGAGAAGCTATTAATGATACGTTAACAATGAAGCCTCACAAAATAGGCCAGCAGTAGTTACACGTACAGTGCCCTGTCCCCGAAGGCCTACCATTCCAAGCATGGCCATCTGAACCCACCACCTGCTACAGAAAGGCAAACCAGGTGTCATTACCTGGAAGCCCCAATAAGCTTTTCTCAGTTAGTAAAGATAATACTGTCAGAAGAACCTTGCGGTGTGCTTCTGAGGTCACACATCACCAACGTCAGCCAGCTCACTTCCGAATGCCCTCTGCACAGGACGCTGCCTCCATCCCCAGCAACAGCTTCCAACACCATTTTTAAAGGCTTGGGAGACCATAACAAGAGCAGCCCGAGCTGGGTGCTGATGAGCAGCAGCACAGGGTTAAGTCCCAGCTGTCCCTGTCAGAAGAGCTGCCAAAGTACCTACACGTCTTAACCTCCTGAGGCCCCATTTCCCCAACTGCAGATGATACTGGAGCCCACGGCAGGGGCCGCTCCGCAGGCCCGGGGACTGCCGGGCCCTCCAGCAGTCAGCAGCTTTGAGCTTGTGGACAGGGCAGCCTCCCTGCTCTGGGCCTCGGTGTCCACATCCATGAAGTAAGGACTGGAGAGGTGATGATGGAGGTCACCGTAGCCCAGGGGCGCTCGAACCCCGACTCCTGGACCCCAGGAGTTCAGCAGCAGTGGCTTCGCTCCCACTGCCGTCCTCCCCGGAGGCTCTGCGACTGCGAGGTCCCTCACTTTGTGAGACAAAGAAGGAGCTCTTCTTCTTGGAGACCCAATTCCCAAGGACTGAGAAGGCAGTCCCCTGGGGGAGAGCAGACACCCCCAAGGGGCAGATCTCCGACCTTTTCTGATTTCAGTTCCCCCATGTAAAAAAGGAATGCTACTCTCCACTGAAGCGCCCCTGGTGGGTGGTAGAGGCTGAAGCACTTCCTGTCTGCGGTCTGGCCACGTGGGCCAGCCCCCGCCCCTTGCCACCTTGGGGAGCCGCCTCCTTGCACTCCATGCTCACTGCACTGTCCATCACAGCCAGGGTTCCACCACCCTGGCGAGTTGCCGTGAGGGTGGAGCCTGGCCACTCCCCATGCCGTCCACCCAGGCACCTCAGCCCAGCACACAGCCATTCATTCCCCAGACACGTGCCACAGCAGGCCAGGCAGCAAGCACTGCAGACAGGATCTGGCTTGGGTGGACAGGCCAGTGTAGAATGGGGTCACCCAGCAGAAGCCCCCGGGAACTGCAGCGCTGATGGTGGGGCTTCCGCGTGCCTAGCTGCGTGAGGGGGTCTGGCATCCAGAGGATGCTGAATGGATACGTGTAGCCCTACCCCCAGGTCCTCCAGGATGCTCCCCATGGCCTGAGTCATGTCACGCGAGTGGTTCCTCTGTGACCTGGGCGTGATCAGACCCCTCAACAATCATGGCGGGCTGCGGTGAGGTCCTCCCCGACTCGCCCTGCAGCGAGCGTGCAGCACAGCTTCCTCCTCTCACCCCACAGCTGCCAAGGGGACAGTCACCCAGCAAGGCTCTTCACTCTCCAGACTGCTCCTGCTGCTCCGCCCACCTGCCCCGCTTCCTCACCCCAGGGTGAGTCTGGTCCTTTGCCTCTGCTCCCCTTCAGCCCCCCCCCCCCGTCCTGTCCTCAAGCTCATGCAGATCTCTGATGAGATAGGTGACCTTGCCTTCCTGTGCAGGGGACTGTCTGTACTGCTCGAGGTGACACGTCCCCACCCTGGCCAGCCCTCTCTGGTCGTAGATTTTGGACATGTACCTCCTTCCTCACCAACTACAGGGCAGGCCTGGGGACGGGGTCCAGCGGGTTACATGAGGTCACACAGTGGCCCTGCGGTAGAGGCCAGCCCTTTCTCAGCCCTGGAGAGGCCACATCACCCACCTGCCCGCCCACGGAGCTGCAGGAGCTGTTCTGAGAGGAGTGCGGCATTTACCTTTCTCTGACCATAATAACACTTGAGATGTGGACTTTCCCTGCCTGACTCAGCTGGGGAAGGACATTGGGCTATTTTAAGCTTTCAAATCAGTTTGCTCTGAACTGGGCTCTGAGCAGTATAAAAACTAATAAGATTGTCCTCCAGAGACAAAATAAAACTGGGGCTGAGTTTCCAGAAATTCTACAGAAGCATCGTGTAGCCGGAATGAGCATTTAAATTGTGCTCACCAAAACCATGTGGGTTTGCTTAGATCAAATAAAAAGTAGGAATAAAAATGGGTGTAATAATTCACAGCAACTTGTACGTGGTTAGAAAATGTAGCGGATTCTCCACAAGGTCCTTCTGATTGGTGAACAGAATATAAAAAGAAGTTTCTATGTAAAATAGCAAAACAGGAGCCATTCTGGGGAAGAAACCCAGGAAAACAGCGGTCAGCTGGTGGCGTCCTCGGACCTCTAACCTGAGCCTGGGGCACACGTCTTCTTCAAATGGCTGGGCGACCTCAGGCCCCGGAGGAGGAGAGCAGAGCCAGAGCTCCAATGGTCTCTCCTGCCTGAGACAAAGGAGAAAGTAAAGGGGAGGTGATGCCGAGTCCCAGCCATGGGAGCCAAAGCAGATGGCAGAATTCCAGAGGGGCTCCCGCATCAGGGAGGAGAGTGCAGGCCCAGAAGTGACCCACGCCCACCGTGGAGGGACACGCTTCCCCAAAGGGTAAAGCAAAGGGCCTGGGGTGGAACAGGGCGGAGGATGCACAGCTCTACTGACCTCTATGTGACTGCCCACGTGGATGCAGACCAGGAACCAGCTCAGCAGTGACTCCGCAATGTCATGTGTGTGGTGCGTGCCTGGAGGGTGGGTGTTGTCACCAACACCTGCCACCAGAATCCCCTCAGAAATGGGGCCATCTTCAGGGAATCTCTAAGAGGAGGGTGAAACCTCAAGTGCGCCAGTTGTTAGATGAAGTCTGAGTGAATGGACAGGAGCAGAGAGAGAGGACAGCGAGGAGACAGGGCAGACTCTCCACGGCCCTGATGGCAGGTGTCAAAGGGAACCGAGGTGTATTTATAGCTTGAAGGGACGCCACACCTCCTTGCCTTTTCTCCCAGCCTTTGGTACCTCAGTGAAGTCTGCAACCACTCACTGCCCCAAGCAGATCATTCCTCACCTGAGAACTTGCACTCTCAAGGTTCCAGGAGCAGACGAGAACTCTGACCACCATCCTGGAAGTGTTTTCTGAGCCAAATGGACAAGAAAACCACCTGCTCAACCCCTCTGGTCACGTGATCTCTGCCCCTGTGGGGGTGCCCATCAGAGCCCAGGCCATTCCCCAGTGGCATGGAACTGTGACAGCTGATCCTAATGTCCCTCGCAGCCCACTCTGTCCTTCCTGGGACTGTCCACTTGAAGCAGTGCCAAGCCTAGTTGCTGCAGATTCTTCTTGGAGGAAACTTAGAGAAGGTCCAGTGTTGCCTGGGGAGGTTGGGGCAGTTCAAGTGACTGCCACACACACACCCTCCTCTCCAGTGACCTTCACTGTGCCCCCAAACACCACCCAAAACCACCAATCCCCTCAACACGTGCCAGTGTGTGACTGTGACTTCCTTGTGTCCATTTGACCCTGGAGTGGAGCAACTCCTAATCATTAGGGACTCTCGGGCTCCACCAGGTGAATGTCTGTTTCACTCGGCTCAGTTACATGCCGTCTTATTTCTGCTTTACAGAAAATTATTGTACATCAACTAATTTTCTTTCACACAACCTAATATCCATAGACAAATTTCTCTCCATGGACTAATTGCCAGAGCCTTTAGAATGGAGATAAGTATGAGGATGCAGCAATTCAAAGGGCTCCTTGGAGTCAGTCAGATGTCTGGAATTCTCAGGAGCTAGGAAACAGGAGAGGAAGGCAGCAGCAGAGAGCTGCCGGCTCGGCTTCCCTGTCTGGGAGAGGTGGCCCCGTGGGGCTGACTGCTGGCTGGATTGATGTTGTAGAGCCACCTGCCAGGCAAGTGGTGGAAGGCCACGCCAACAGCACCCTGGCTTCACTGGCTCCGTCTGCTGAAACAAGTGGGACCCCGGCCTCCAGGTAAGCCAACAGGCCAAGTCTTCACCTGGGTCAAAGTCCAGACTCAGCCTCTGAGCCTCTGAGATACTGAGCAGAAACAAATAATCCCAGGGCTTTGTAGCTGGACAGGAGCATAGAGTTAATCAAGTTCATTCCCTCTGCTTTGCAAAGGAGAGAACAGAGAACATGTCTCAGATGGAGTGTCCACGATCAGAGTCCAATAAAGGCAGAGTGAGAACCTACTGCGGCAAAATCGCAGGCAGGCAAGGCTCTCCAGAGCCCCAGGGGACGCACTCGACAAGACACGCTTTCAGAGGAGCCTTCCCAGCTCACGGGGAAGCCTGGTGGCATCACTGTCACTTCAGGTAACAACAGCCAGCTAACCATTGTAAGCACGTTTTCAATGTGCGAGGCACTGGACAGGACGTTATCTGCATTCCTTCTGGACCCCTCATGCTAGCCTGATTAGGGAAGTGCCCTTGCCACCCACGCTATGCTGAAAAGAAATCTGAAACATGGAAACAGAAAGTCATTTGGCTGTGTCCACACGGCTACAGCGTTGATGGAGATAAAATTCAAGTCCAGACCACCTACCCCCATGGCCCAGTACTTAGCCACTGTTACACTTAACAAGAAACTAACAAAAGAAAGGTATGAAAATGGCTAACTACCAGATACGATTTGCTTTATCCCCTGGGACACTCAACATGCAAAACCCCAGCTCTCTAAACTGTCAGTCACCAAGGGAGAAAGTGCTGCACTCTCCCCCACCATCAGCAATCTTTCAGCCCGAGATTCTGGGGACATCTGGGAAATTCTAAACATATACAACCTCTGTCCCTGTGAGCTTCTGTGTGGCTCCTGCTTGGGGTTTGGGGCACACCGAGGAGCGGATGAAATTAGCATCTTCCCTCCTCCCACTCTCTCCTATATTTTGCAACAAGAGCTTTAGGACAGAGATGTGAGCAATCCTGACTGTTCTCTTAGTGAAAGCAGGAGGGAGCAGAACAAAGAGAAGGGAGGAATCCACCAGGCGTCTGCGAGGCTCAGGGACGGGATGGGGTCAGGCAGGGGCAATGATGGTGTGCTAGTTGCTTTTAAAATTCATTGATTTATTTTAGGGTCTGGTTTAGATACGATTTTCAGAATGTCGTATGTTGTAAGGGTCCTTGGAGGCTGTGTTTCAGCCCATAAGATAAAGGCCTTCATAGGGATCCATCTTCAGATCTGCCTTCATCTCAAAAGGAGCAACTGCCTTGTGGCCCAGGAATGGGCCTACATTTCCCAAACAGCTCTCACGTGTGTTTGCCAATGCCAGCGCTATCTCCAGGAGCAAGAAAGTCTGTCCGTCCACAGTTAGAGAGAAGGTGAGGCTCCAACTACTGGGAGCAACTTCTTTCCAGAAACGGATTTATTTGGGAGCAGGACAAGGGAGAAGGAGGACACTGGGCTCTGAAGGGGGAGTACAGGTGGGGACCCAGGTGGAGATGGGACATGGGACTCCACTAAAAGCTCTGCTCATGATTCAGGGCCATCTAGGACTCTCCCATAGTGAGGGACAGATAGAGAGGGGTTGGCAGGAGTGGAGGCTGGTGGGAGGAAAGGTGGGCACACAGTGTGAGTTACAGGGGATTCTCTTCATGTTGGGCATCAAAAAATAGAGCATTTCCATGCCCTGCTTTCTGCCAGGCTCTGGCACAGCCCTGTGAGCAGGGTCCTCCAAGAGCTGCCACGAATGGCCTCATGGGATGAGCCAGCCAGTGGGGCTGGTGGAGGCTCAAATCCAGGCCAACTCAGCTCCCAAGCTAAGGGCCCGCAGGCCACAGGGACTTCCCCTTATAATTCACGCAAAGGTGTGCACAGGTGAGCAGCAGCAACTGGATTTTGGGGCCCCATTTTGCAATCAGAAAACTAAGACTCAGAGATGGTGAACCACTTGCCCAGAGTCACAGCATTAAGTAAATAGCAGAATCAGGATTCCAAACAAGGTCCATCTGGTCCCAAACTCACTTTGTCCCTGTCTACTAGACTGTCTTGGTATTGGTGGGTGAGGCAGGGAAGAGGAAGTAAAGGAAAACCACAGGACCAGTCACTGAGATAGATAGTAGAATGTTCTGGAAAAACGCTAATATTTAAGAAGGCAGGCAGGCAGGAGGGCATGCACACTCCCCTCCACAGTCACCTGTAAGACATCAGTCAGCCGAGGACCCAGCAAGGATCCAGGCCCCAGCAAAGAAAGAAGGAAGGCATGTGGCCCTGCTCCCAAGAGCTCCTGTTGGGACTGAGCAACTGCAGCCAAGGGGACACAGACCAAGCAGAACAAAGAACCAGGGACGGACGATTGTTCACTGGGAGGACACACAAACCCCACAGAGCCAGCACAGAACTTGAACTTGGCCTTCAGGGTTAAGAAAAGTCTCCCTTAGTTGAGGCCCTTTAGTCAGCAGGAAACCCCCAGAAGGTAAACTAGCAGCAAAGGCCCCGTGAGGCCCGGCCACTGAGCAGCACAGTGCCTGGGGGGGAAATGACCGCTCCTCCCTGGGTCTCTGCTGGGCTTGCCGGGTGAAAAGCCCGTGTCACAGGCCCTGGCCACAGGCCCTCAGCTGCAGAGGCCGAAGGCCCAGCAGAACAGACTGGGAAGTAAAAGACCGTGCTGAGGTGACACGCGGGCTTTCCAGACACTGCACACGCTTTCTTGAAAGTCTTAATTTAAAAAACAAGACAGAAACACCTACTCTTCCTAAAGTGATGTGGACATGCCATGGTGCCATGCTGAGGAGTGAAAGCCAGCTCCTCGCCGGTGACACTGCAGAGGTCACAACCCATCTGCACTCCCGCTGCTGAGGGTGGGTCTCCAGGAGGACGCAGCAAGGCCACTCAGTGACCTTCCGCACCCGGGGAGAGGGAGGGGGTCTGAGCGGCACACTCTCCTCCTGTCCACGGGCCATGCACCAAGGAAGGTCCCTGCCCCTGTTTAGAGGACAGTGCACTCAGGCTCCGCAGTCTGCGCGCCTTGCCCGGGGCACACAAGCCTTGGAACAAAGCCAGAGGTTAAAACCGACTTTGAAAGATGAAGTCCCTTCTGCTGGAACAGGAGTGGAGTGAGGCACAGAGCGCAGACTCGGGCGTCTGGCTGCCAGGGTTTGAAGACCAGGCCTGCTACTGACGAGCTGAGAGGCCTGGAAAGGTGGTCACACGTCTCTCCACCTCAGTTTCCTCATGGGTACATGGGGTGACACCGTGAGGACTGTGTGTGTGGACAGATATCACACCTATACCAGCGGGCCTGGCCCAGAGCAAGCGTCACACAACTAGGTGAATCTCCAGGGAGGAAGAGAAGTAAGAACATCCCTCTGGAAACCGGCAAGTGAAGAAGGCAACAGGAAGGACAGGAGGAAATTAGGGAAGAGAGAAGGAATGAGAAGCAATGCCAGGAAAACCATCCATCGGTGTTGCAGCCACACCTGGATCTTCGCTCTCCCCGGACTTCATCCCCTGCAGGAAACAGGCCGCAGCCAACCCAGGGCTGCCAGAGCTGGCTGATAGATAAGGTGAGAGGTTGGTGGAATGGATGGACGGATGGACAGACAGACAGACAGACAGACGGGCAAGGAGGGGCAGCTGGGTCAGTAAGGGATGGGGGTAACAGCCTCTAACACTGGTGCTCTGATCTTGAGTGAAGCTTCCCCTGCAGAAAGGTCACGAAGGAGGAATACTGACGCCCCTCTGCTCCTCTCCTCCCCAGGGCTCAGTGAAGGGGCAGCTCTAACCGGTACCTCACCAACTAATGGGACTGAGCCACAGCAGGGGCCCCGTCAACACCGCTGGCTGGAGAGCCAAGGGGCGCGCCAGGAGATGCAGAGCCCGCACCAGATCAGCCAAAAACAGCCACAGGCCCTTCAGAGGAAAATACGACCATATTTCCTCAAACAGCTGGGAACTGTGACAGGTGAAATCCCACACGGCATTCCCACACAGCCAAGGAGAGGAGGCGCTTCACCAGCTCGCCGAGACAGCCAAGCGAGTCCGTCCATCCCTAACGCACAGCTGCAGAGCCCCGACTGGCTTTTCTCCTGTACTTGCCCTGTGTACCATGCTTTTCCAAAATCACCAGTTCCACACCACTGCTGGAGACTTGTTTCAGTCTGTGAAGGACTTTCAGAGGCAAGAGACCACAGAGCCGACCTCCTTCACCAGCTCCTGCTTTACCAGTGCAAGACTCCCCAGTCAAAAGAGGAGAGCTGCTCTGTTTTCCAGAAATAAAAGCAAAGTTATTGACTAACATGTGTTAGTCAGCTTTCCATCACTGTGACAAAACACCCAAGATAATCAAGTTATAATGAGGAAGGTTTCAATCCATGGATGTGTGGGCTACAGGAGCACAGCACATCATGGCAGAAGCTCATGGCCAAAGGAAGAGGCTTGCTTACTTCATGGCAGCTAGGAAGCTAAGATAGAGAAGAAGGGGCAGCGGTCCCAGTGTCCTCTTCAAGGGCAGGCCATAGTGATCTAGCTTCCTCCCACCAGCCTCCACCTCTGGAAGGTTCCACCACCTCCCAAAGCCCCACAGGCCGTGGACCACACCTTCCACAACAGCCTCTGGGGGCACCAGATCCCACTGTGACACACAGCTGTGTGTAAGTAAAGGGAAGGATCTGGTCTCAGAGCCGCTGTAAGTGCAGTGGCCTGGCCTCAGCCCAGTCCCTGAGCTACCCTCTCCCTGTAGGAAGGGCCTATGCAGTGAGTCTTGCAACCTGGTGAGACTGCGTGTGTCCTTTGAAGCCAAGCCCTGTCCCAGAGGGCAGCGTGAGTGGACGGAAGCATAGGACAAGCTGGTGGAGCCCACCATGCCAGCACAGCCCTGAGGCCAGGCAAGCCCTGACCTAGGAGAGACAGGGTGCCTGAGCTATTGCACCACTGTGGCCCAGCCTAGGCCCAGCCCAGGTGCCTGCTCCACACAACACCGCAGCCCAAGCCCCAGCGTTCATGATCTGACAACCTTGACCCCCTGGGAAGGGCAGCATGTCCTGGAGTGACTGGATGGAAGCAGTGGCGGCCTCTCCCAGCAGAGAGCTGTAGCCAAATGCAGGGAGGGGCTGGCCTTCTGTGGGTAGGCATGCTTCTCCCCAGTGACCTGTGCTCCAGGTGGACTGCATCCTACAATGAGACCCACGCCCTTCATTCTTACAATGTCCCAAACTTGGGCACTGGGTACCTAGCTACATGCACAGTGTAAGGACTCAATAAATACTTGTACGTTTGAAAGATCATGTTAAAAAGCAGCTAACTCAACTCCTCAGTATCATGCCCATCAAATTTCAACAACTGTGATCTCTTCAGTATTGTATTTTTCTACTGAAAAAGACAAGAAGGTAACACGCCAAGACACGCCAGTCCCATCCCTGTCTGCAAACCTGAGCAAAGGTAGGTGGCGATCACATGGAGTGGACCTTGAGATAACAAGACCACAGCAGAGTCCTATTCCGCCCATCAGAGTTGAAATCCAGATTGAATGACAGTAAGAAGTGGAGGCTGACGGAAATAA
Source organism: Glaucomys volans (assembly GCA_020662805.1). NCBI lineage: Eukaryota > Metazoa > Chordata > Mammalia > Rodentia > Sciuridae > Glaucomys > Glaucomys volans. The sequence continues at coordinate 868,727 of JAJEJO010000806.1, forward strand.
TCGACTTGCTCACCGCTGTGTGACTCATTTTGCAGAGACATAAACAGTTCCTAGGGTCTGACCCCCGGCCCAGCGGAGGGCCTGTTGCAGCAGGCTAGGATTTCTGGAAGAAAACTGTTACTTTACATAGAAACGGAAAGAAGTAACCCATTTGTGTACAATGAATCAAAACGCAGTCTGCAAAAACAAACAATTTTAAAAGCAAATTGTTTTAAAGTAACCAAAAGAAGCGTTCTCCCGCTGTGCTTCTTCGCAGCCATGGCGCTGGTCACACTGCCCTCCTTCTGGTCTTCCTCTCCAGCCCCTGCCTGGCGTCCGCAGGCATAAGGCACTCACCTCTGCTGAGAGCAGCAGTGATTTCTCCGTTGAACAATCCAGCTGATCAGAAAACTTCAGAAATTAAGCGATTTCCTTAATTGAATACACAGCACACATGGTGGTGAGGTCGGGTCATTTTATAATAGAGATTTTCATAGAGAAGGATTCATATTCAACACATGGCACTAAAATCATCCAGAAAGCATACCTACTGGGAGTGGCAAATAGTTGCTCTCTCTGGATTCATTGTTACTCTAAGGCCTCTGAAACCATCTCTCTCAGAAACACAAAGAGTTAAAAGTTTGGGCTTAAACAACTCTGCCTTAGCCAAGGCACTGAGGATGGATATTGTTTTTGAAAAAGACAAGCAAAAGGAATAAACGCAGGCTTTTAAAGGCAAGTCGTATGTCATTTTCCATCCTTTTCAAGCAGATTGTTAAAACATGGGAATCTGGCGCAGAATGAGGAAACGTGTGAAGAAAACCATTCGAGCTCATGACCTCTGATGCAAAATCAGGCAGAAGCTGCAGGAGGAGATAAATCCCGTTTCCCTTCCCTACGGAAATGAAGAGCATGTGGGCTCGTGACGGATGGTGACGCTCTCCCATAAATGTTTAATCCCCCTGGAAACCACAGGAACTGCACTGATGGAGAGAGCGCCTTCCCTGAGCCGGGGGTCCTGGGCGGCTCTCAGCTCGCACCACGCCCAGAGAAGAGCCGGCAGGCGCAGAAGCCTGGGCTGCGGCATGTCCTTTAAAAGACATGTAAAACGTTCTTATAAAGACGTAAACTTCCATATACACATAAAAGAACAGAGGAGGCCCACAAAGTGTGCTGTGTCCAGGGTCCTTAGAGAAATTGCTTTCATGAACAGAGGGCATCTGCAATTAGCAAATCATTGTCGGCACACTAAGAACTTGAAAATATATTTTTTCTTAAAAATCATCATTACTCCAAATCTTGTTTTCCCTAATTTCTTAAATTATGCAACAGTTAAAAAACTATAACTATATAGTTAAAAAGCTATAATTCCTGCTCCATTACTACTTTTTAAAGTAGTAATTTACTTTTACTACTTTTTAAAAATCTCTCCTTCCTGATCTTAATACATACACAAAGAAGATAAAAAGAAAGATGATGCAAACTAGTTGCCTTTGCTTTATCAAGACAAGTGGTCAGATGGAGAACTTTCTCATCCATTCCATTAGATCAAGGAAAGAAAATAATTAGCACATAAAATACCTGAAAGCATCTACTCTGGAGCTGTAATAACACCAGGTAGTAACATTTTCCCTCCACTTTTTTTAGAACATTCTTGACCTCATTTGGATAATTTAACACCAAAGGAACTTGAACCTTTTTGGCCCCCAAGCCCAGACTTTCCATAATCCCTGGCCAAGGGATTTCTGTGATTTTTCAACACTAAATATAGAAATAAAATTTGCACTACCATTTGGTTTATTTTTCAATTTGACATTTGTACTAAATTTTTAAAACCACTCTAAATTCCTCTTAATGTTTTATGAGTGGCATTTAGGGCCCGACAGTCTTGTCCGAGGTGTTTACACTGCTGACCTGGCCTGTGTTCCAGAATGATCCTGCACAGCTTGCCGCCAGCATTCTTCCAAAGAACCCTCCCGAGTGTTGTTTTGGACCGTTCTGCTTCCCTTGGTTCAAAATGATAGTTCATTTCCAGGAAGATTTTGTCGACGAGGGAATGGAGGAATACGAAGAAGAAGAAAACATCTCTGCAAAGCGCCCTGGTCCTTCATTTTCCCAGAACTCCCTTGTGGTACACACAATGGAGACTGTTGAGACTTTGATAGATGAACGGAGGTCATAGCAACAGGCGTGTCTGGAGGCTGCATCTGGGATTCCGCTGGGTTAATAGGAAAGAAGTAAAGAAGTGGCATGCCTCCTCATGGGAGCCTCACGCTGTTCAACCTGAACACAGCGCTGGTGCTGTTTGCTTTGCCAGTTTTGAAGGAAGAGAACGGTAACGAGCCCTCCGCAAGGGAAACCCCTCCACTGAGAGGGAGGAGAGCAGGCTGTCTTCCTCAGCATCCCGAAAACACAACCGCTCCCGTGTGCAGCAGTGAGACAGCGGCCCACAGCTGGCGCTGGGAGGCCAGGAGCGGTGCTGGGTCCTCTGCCTGCACCCTGCTCTCCCTCCTGCGGCACAATATGCTTGCAAAGGCCCGGCCACCCTCGAAAGCCCAAGGCACACAGCCCTCGGTGGCATGGAAGGTGCATTGTGAAGCCTGGCAATGTGGAGGGAAGTTCAAGTTCAGGTCTGGCTGCCCAAAGTCCATGATCTGGTGTTCTATGCAAAGGAGAATGACTATAGTCAGTACTAATTATTGTATATTTCAAAATAGAGAAAAGAACTTTGGAAGTTTCACCAAAAAGAAATGACCAAACTTTGAGGTAATGGATATTTTAATTATTCTGATATGACCATCATACAATGTAGGCACATATCAAAAATCACATGGTAGCCCATAAGTACTTACAATTATTAGTCAATTAAAAGGTGAGCATACAGGACCTCATCTACCTAAGTCAATGCTGGCATGACAGTCACAGAGCTTTTGCAAGGAGGCCCGAGCCCATCTCCAGAGGGCTTATAAGACACTCCTTTAGGATCCCAGATGGTCTAGAATATGTAAGATGCCCTTGAAGCACTAAAGAAATAAACTGAAGACAAAACCACAAGGGAACACACGACCTCAAAAAGACAAAGTATTAAGCAGAAGATAAAGATGTAAAGAGGTGAAGGAGTGACTGGAACTCACAGGTTATAGGTGCATAGAGAGAAAGTAGCGGTTGCTGGGCCTACAACCGTCACTGACTCTGGGTTTGTTGGGGGACAACATAGTCCACACACAGAACGGCTGGGCCCAGGATCGTGTCCTGGCTAGCACTCATGTGCTCTGGGGACCTGAGGCCCTGGGTGCTTAGAAGATTCCAGAAGGCATGTTGGAGGAGCAGAACGCACACCTGGACTGGAAGAAGGCCAGGCATGTGCCTCATGGGGAGAGGAGAGCACTTCACGCTGTCTTCCACTGGGACTGAGGCTCTGTGCGGGCTGTTGGGAATTCCACGATGAACAGGAGGCATGGCCCCTTTTCTCACCTAAGTATGACCAGTCCAGAGAAGGACACAAACAGACCACTTCAGTATAACAAGGCAAGTGCCGTCATTAAGATGAAAAACCAGAACCAGCAAAATTGATGTGGAAACTTCTACTGAAAGAGATAAGAGAAAGAGGCAGAGACCCCAGTAAACCAAGAGACGAACAGCAATGGTGGGAGGGAGGAGACAGGAGGGAGGAGCAGGGAGAAGTCAAGGGTGCTGGGCCCAGGCCTGGGGAAGCAGAAAACCTCTCCAGAGAAAGCTAAGCAAAGCCAGGGGCTGAGCACACCACAGGGTTTGCTGCCAGAGCTCTTTGTTGGGATTTGCATTACCAAATAACATTTTATGGGCCAACTACAATTGTTGCCAAAGAGCACAAGAGATTAGGACATAAGATGCGGTCCAGTGGGGCGATGCAGGAGTAAGTCCAGCTCCTTGATTTCTAGGGCTGCGCGGGCGCTGGCTGGGCAGCAGCGCAGAGGGCCGACTCCCCGACACCACCTCCAGGTGGCTTCAGATCGCGGCTGCAGCACAGAATTAAAGGAAGGCTGTCAGGGAAGAGGAAATCCATGCACGCTGTATCACACATGTTAAATATAGTAGGCAGCTTGCAAGGCAGAGAATAAATTGCATAAACACCATGAAACAACGCATTGCATTGCAGTCATTCTGAACTCAATGAAATTTCGAGAGAAAGAGATGCATCATCCGACTGTCCCGGGATGATTTGTAACTTTGATGTTAATAAAATGTCATGGGGAGAGCAGCACTTCGGAACTTTCCACTTCTCTGACTTCCACTGAAATGGAGGATTTTTACACTCAGGGGTGTAGCTACGTTTATTGGCAGCAAGTAGAACTTCCCAAGTCTGTGTTTCCTCTGAGACCTTACCCTGGATTATTTCTTCCTCCAGGCAAGTAGATCAGTTGGAGCAAAACAAGAAGCAATTGTTTGCTACCTGACATCTCAAATCACTTCGCTTCTGGTTAATAACAAAATTTCCCCAACTTATGGTCATGATGCTTTGACCCTCTGCATGTGTGAAGGAGGAATGTTATTAATTTACCATGATGCTCATTCCCGCCGTGCTTTTGGACCTGCAGTGAACCCCATTAGCCAACTCCCGAGACGCGGCTCTCTCAGCTAGTGAGCCTTGCGATTAGCTGGGAGATGGGCCGTGCATCCTTCAGAGTTGCCTACGTGTCCTACAGAACATGACTACTATGTGAGATGTAAGCAACACTCCACCAGAAGAGGAGGAGGAGGAGAGGGAGAAGGAAAAGCAGAAAAGGAAAAAGAAGGAAAGAAGGTCAGGCTGGATATATTTCATGCTCAGAGAGATTTGAGAAGCACTTTTTTAACCACAGAACTTCTTGAGCACATTGATGTGCATTGTGAGTCTTCAAGAAACAAATTATTCTGCATTTTTTAACCTTATATTGCCATGAATATTTTCCCTGAAGCCCCTGATGGTATAGCTCGTTGCATTTCATGGAGTCAACTTTAACAAATGCTGTTCTAGGGTGTTTCTTATGCCAGGAGCTGTGGATCCCTGTTTCTCACAGTTCTTGGAGCACGGTTTACTGTGCTGTGATACATGCCTGCGTGAGCTCTCCCCTACTAAACCCTACTCTGTTTGAGATCGATCATCCACCACCAGTGCCGCTGGAGTACCTAGCAAAAAGGAGATTATCCATACATAGAGTCAGCATTAATAAATACTTGTTGGACTAGTAAATAAACACTTTGTACCTTACATTAGATAAATTTGAGTGAGGGCCTCTGTGAACCCTGGCTTCCTCGTCAGTGGGACAGCGGGTTTGTCTATGATCTGTCGAGTCCTTATAGCTTTGATCTCTTATTCTGCCACCTCACAGGGACTCGGGACCATTCCGCAGAACAGCCTCATTCTACAGAATGACAAGAGCACTACTGAAGAGATTAGTAATTAGAATTAATATTCCAGAGTTAAAGAACTCACCCTATGAATGTCTCCTCAACATAATTATGTAGTATTAATTAATAATTAATTGTATTAATTAATTAATTAATTAATTATGTAGTCTTTTTGTATTTTCTTCTCAAAAAAAATGTGGAAATGTGCTGGTGTGCTGAGCCATCAGTTCTTGCTATAAAATGCACGCTGCCTTGGTGATCAAACTCCGGAGCTCTTCTCATGGGAGTTTGGGTCTTTGCTCATAAGTGGGCTGCAGAGTTGAGTAAGAAACGTGCCTGATTATTCACACTAATTTTCTGCTAGAAATGGTCAACTCAATAGCTTTCCTGATTTTTCCCAGTAAAATGTTTCTCTTCCAACAAAACTTGTCAATCTTACCTTTCATTATTACATCATCTTTGAGGACTCATCCTTAAAAACAAAACAATTTCTGAAGATTTGAATCTAGAAAAAATAAATCGCCTGCCTGCCCTCTGCTCTGCCACCAGACCACACAACGCGGGAGACCCTAAGCAGTGTGGGCACTCCCACCCCCACCCCCCCCCCCCGCAAGTAAGCAATCAGCTATCCCAGAACCCAGTGCTGGCACCTTCTACCTGGAGAGTCAGACCCACAGGTTGCAGGCTCAGTCCTAACACTGCCCCACCTTGAGATGTCACTCCCAAGCCACACTCCCAAGGCATCCCTGCCTATGCCTCTGACCCACAATCAGAGTTCCCACGACACCCTCCCCTCAATCAATAGGCTCAAACCACTCACAGAACTCAGGACCGCACACCATCACTGGCTGGCATAGCGGGTAGGACAAAGGATGCAGAGAAACTGATGGGGAGCCTCCACCCTCTCCCCGGCACACCCCTCCAGGAACCGCAGCGGGTTCAGCTGCCCAGAAACCCTGCCGGGCCTGCCCTCTAGTTTCCTGCAGGGACTGCGTTGTACAGCAGTGATGGCTAATCGCTGGGTGGGGATGTCCAGCAGGCTGTCCATTCACAGGCTTCCTGGCCTTTCCTAGCTGCAGTCCTCCTCCAGGGATGGGAAAGCAAAGTTCAGAGATGAAGCTCTGTCTCCACTCCTTACGGCAAGCAGAGCTGGAGTTTCTCCTCATCGGGAAGATGGGACTACACAAGATTGCAGGCTCCTTCACTAAGGAAAGTGGTGTTCTCAATGGTGGGCCAGGCCCCCAGTGCACAGTAGACCCCAGGGGCTCACGCTCACCTTCTTCCCGGGTTCTCATCTTGTGGATGCAAAATATGAAATCCACAGACCATGACAAGTGAGCGTAGGGTAGGGTTTATTGAAGGACAGGATCTCCTACAGTCCACAAGGGTACAAACAGCAGGTCTTCTCCCTCCAAGTGTGCTTTAGGGGTTTACAGAGCATTTGGATCCCTGCTATTAGTCCCAATTTATGCAAATTAGGACTTGGAAACTTATTAATGCTGTAGACCAGTTCTTGAGTCCCAACGTTCATTCAAGTCTGACCCACTTCCATTTTCTCCTGGCAGGTCAGGACGTGGGAGGTGAGGTCCTGGGGTGCAGGCTTCTGCAGCAGGTGTCAGTACCGTGCCCAGGCCTGGTGGCTGAAGGAGGGAAGGTTGGTGCGCCTTGGCTCCCCCAGAGCTGGCTCCTGGTACTTGCTGCTGCTCTCTGACCCACCCGGCAGCCACCGCTCTGCACCTCCCTCCTCCCCGTCCAGTGCTGTTTCTCAGCGGGGACCTGCAGGCCCGCTATGTAGCTTGGCAGCCAGGGAACTGTGTCACCAGAATCTCAAGGATGGAAGCAAAGCCACAGTCATCCTGCAGCTCACAGGTTCTGGACCTGAGTCCACACCTTGGAGTGAGCAGTGGCTGGCCCTGCAGCTGCTCTGTCCTCTGGCCTCTCCCTCAGCTTCTCCCTCGGCTCTTGGGCCATGTGTGGTCATGAAGGACTCGCTTCCTGAAGGACACTCATGCCGGCAATGTTGGGTGGTAGAATTGGCTGGCTTCAGTGTCTGGGGGCTGCTACACCATTCGTGGTGCTACCAATTATCTGTGTCACAAAAACTGTGCAACACCGTCCCCAGACTCACTCTTCAAACAGCAGCCACTTGTCACGGTTCTGCAGTCGGCTGAGTGCGCAGCTCTGCCCCCGATGGCTCCCTCCGTCTGAAAAAGCTGAGAGCTGGAGGCTCTGACCCTGTGCTGGCCCTCTGAGTACTGGGGACTGCTCGGTGTCATTCAGCTCACTCCAGGAGGTTTCCCCTTGGCTCTGACCACACAGTCCCGTTCCCAGCAAGCTGGGCTGGTCATCCAAGGCAGAGTCCAAGAGAGCAAGAGGGAGGTCTCAGGCCAGAGTGGGCACAGTCACTCAACCACATTCTAATGGCCAGTCACTCACTAAGGCTCTCCCAGATTTAAAAAATTAAAAACGAGTGAGATGAAATCTTAGAGCAGTTTTGATTGCATTTCTCTAACTGCAAGAGATGATGAACATTTTTTCATATGTCTGTTGATCGATTGTGTTTCTTCTTCTGTGATTGTGTCTGTTCAGTTCCTTAGCCCATTTATTGATTGGGTTAATTTTAGTTTGGTGTGAGTGTTTTGAGTTCTTTAAATATCCTGAAGATTAGTGCTCCAACTGAAGTGCACGTGGGGAAGATTTTCTCGCATTCTGTAGGCTCTCTCTTCAAATTATTATTTTCTTTGCTGAGAAGAAGCCTTTTAGTTTGAATCCATCTCACTTCATCCAGAATGGCAATTATCAAAAACACAAGCAGCATGTGTTGGCAAGGATGTGGGAAAAGGTGCACTCACACATTGTTGGCGGGACTGCGGATTGGTGCACGGCCCTGAGCTGCCCCTGGGAACCATATGGGTCCCTGCAGGACTGGAGAACCTGGCTCTGCGGGCTGACCCTGTGTGGTGCCTGCAGGGTCCCCTGCTGTGATCGGCTGCTACCCAACAGCCTTTCTGGGCTGCGGAGGCCTGCAGTGCACACGCCCCGCACACAGCCCAGGCGGAGGGTCAGCCTCGTCTCAAGCTCGCGTTTCGCCACTGAGTCCGCGTCATCGACGCAAGGCACTCGACCTTAACTTGGCATTTCCTTCTTGCCTGCTGCGCACAACCACCGCTCTACTTCCCGTCTTCAGTGAGTTTTGACTTCCATCCGCTTCGTGTGGGCGGCGTCAGGCAGGGCTTTAGTCGGTGCGTGACGGCCTGGTTCACCTGGCGCAGTGCTCTCCAGCTGCGTCCCTGCTGAGGCGCCTGCGAGACCATTCTTCCTTTGTAACGCTGAGTGCTGCTCCACCCGGCCTCCAGACGTGCGCACGCGCACACCCTACCTGGTGCACGTTCCTTCATTCTGTCAGGGGCGCTGCATACCTCCATAGTTAATGATGCTGAACGTGTGTTTAAGGGACACGTATTTTTGCAGAAAAGCCTGTTTTTGTCCTCTGCCCTTCTTTAGATTTAGTGGCGTGGTGTGGCTGTGGAGGGCACCGTGGCTCACTCTACACTGCCCACTGAAGGCAGTGGGCTCCACATCAAGAGTCAGTGAAGGGGCATTCACCTCCTGGACGTTGCAGCCCAGTCTTCCTTTCTTGCTCTCGGGATGTTTTCTGTCCCCAGGAAGGTCTTTGCTCTAAACAGGGGCACTGATCCCACTCCAGGTCTTCACAGAATGGCTAGGCAGTGGCAGGACCACAACCCCACTGGAAACAGTCCTGGAAACGAAAAGGATGAGATGGAGACAGATTTCAGGTGCTCAGTGGGCTGCGATCTCAGGGGTGGACGGTGCTCCTTGTGTTGGGTACTGTGGTCTGGGCACAGCTGTGCGATCTCAGGGAATCTTGGATACGACCATTAGGACTCTTCTGGAGACATCAGTTCATCTCTAGTGCCAGTTGGACTCTATTAAAATGCCATTGATGATTCACCCCAAGTTCACATTAAGCCTGAGCTGTGTTACTAGGAAGAATATCATTGGTCAGTTCCCTGTCCAGTGGCCTTGGGATGCACCATAACTACTATGAACACACGCCACCAAGGCTTTTTGATCCTGAGGTGGAAAGCTTACAGCCAGAACTGTGAGAGTTCAGTTCAGTAAAAGTGGATAGACAGCTGCCCAGGAGAGGCACAGGAACTGAAATAGGGGGGAATATGTGACTTGTCACTTTGCATATCCTGTTTGACACTGCTCATTTCAGGTCAGTGCAGTGTGTCATTCTGCCATGCACAGGTTCTGGGGACACTGAGCTGAGCAAACCCAATTCTCTCACACCTGGAGAGAGGTAGGCACGTCCTAGTGAACATGCTACACCAGCTCTGGAGTGGGTGGGCCTGTGATGTGCACACTGAGGGCTGGTGATGGGCAGATCAGGAGGCTCCGTCCACAGAACAGCTGTGCTGGGGTCTTGGGGGGTAAGGTTCATCTCGATCTCTCTAGACACTGGAGGGACACTTGAGCCTGAATCCAGCCATCTGGTTGGTCATGAATTCCAGCCCCTGCGGGAGGTGGGGTGGTTCCCAGAGAGCAGAGCCTGCCATGGCTCAGAGCACAAATGGAACTCTCAGGACCTCTGAGCAGGGAATGGCACTGTGGGAGGAGTATAAGAGATGTTGGGGTGTGGGCCCACACTGGTGGAACAGCCCCCCAAGGGCTTCCTGGAGCAGGAGCCCAATGTACACGGAGTGAGCTCATGTACACGGAGCTCATGTACACGGAGTGCCTTTAATGAGCATGCCCTGTGCATGGACAGCATGAGCACCAAGGGCCAATGGAACCTGCTGGAAAGGCATTTCCTGGAATGAGAACCCCCTGCCAGAGAGCCAGACACTTTCCTCAGATCCTGTGCTAATGTCTTTGTCATTGGGCAGTTGCTTTAGCCTCAGTGCCATGGGGATTTGGGATTGTCCCAGGGTTCCTGAGCTGCTGGGGAGACCAACAATGCATGGCTTTGGGCTCAGGTGAGTCAGTTGCTCAACTGAATGAGCTGCTTCCATGGGCTGGGAGGCCTGCTAGCCTGCGGGGAGGGGCCAGTTTAGTACACATCACTCCAGTGTTCCAGGGGGAAGACTCCCAGGTCCCCTGCTCCCAGGCTGGACTATGTAGGCCAAGTGAAGACCCAGGACAAGGTAGGGCTCCTGCCAGTGGGTCTGAAGGCAGCATGGGACTGATCCCGAGAGGCTGTTACAAGGGCCGACAGTTGGATAACGAGAGGAAGAGATGTAAATCCACAGTGATCATTTGAAAATGAGCTTGACCGTTCCATGGCTTTAATTTCTAAGTTTGTATGAGTTACTTTTAACATGATGGACATCATCACATTCAGCCATTTCCTTTGGAAATGCCAGAAGTTGACTCTGGTAATAAAAGACATTTCCTCCCCTGCTTTTCTGCCCCCCGCTTTGGGATTCCTGTATGATTTCCATGGGAAGGACTCCCGAAGACAACCACCCCATCGTTGGATTATATACACTTACTTCTAGATTTTCTCTGATATGAAGTAGGATAAATGGTGAGGGTCTCTACCCTGTCTCTACCCTGTCCTGAGGGTCCTGCAAGACCCCCTGGAGTAATTACATTTGTTGGCATGCATCACCCTCTCTCCACCCCAGGGTCTAACAGGACAAAGGCTCAAGATATGCTCTTACATCTCAGTTTAAAAGTCAGTGGAAGAAGCTTTTGGGGGAGAAAAGGAAGCCAGAGCATCAGTGAAACTGGAGTTTTGAAATGCTACCTAGTGCGCTGCTCCTGCTGGTGGTGGGGGGGCCAGGTCTCCACCACTGGTCTCTGCAGCTAAAAGTGTAAAAGCTTTTGGGGGGGGCACACTCTCCAGTGCTGCAGCAGGTCCTCACAGCTCACTGTCAGTTTCCTCTTATCTTGTGAACTTGAAGCATGAAGTCCCCAGAGAAGGGTGAGTGGGCAAGAGCATAGGATTCATTGAAAAACAGACAGAACTCCTTGCCCTGCATCAGAAAACCCAGCAGGAGGTTTCCCCCCAAGTGCGCCTGTTCAGGGGTTGGTAGAGCATATGGTTCACCGCTGTTGGTACAAACTTTTGCTAACTAGGGTTTGGAAATGCAGCAGTGCTATTGATCCAAGCTTATGCTAATTAGGACTTGGAAATGTCCTAATGCCATTGGTCAATTCTGAGTCCCGACTTCCATTCCGATCTGCCCCACTTCCATTTTCTTTGTGCAGGTCAGGAAGCAGACTGGTCAGTCTATGCTTGCAGGCTCCGGCAGCAGCTCTGCAGCAGGTGCTGTACCATACCCAGTCCTGGCCACCAAAGGGTGACAGGTGGACGCTGTGACTCACTGTACTCAGGACCACATGCAGGCATCACTGGCCGATGGCCACGCCTGCTGCGGGTGCTCCAGCCCACCTGGCTGCCAATCTGCCACTCAAGGGCTCGGCTCCTCTGTGCCACTTCTGGGCAGTGACCAGTAGGCCAGCCGCACAGCTTGGCTGTTGGGGAGTTGTGTCAATGGGACAGACCCCTCTGGGTTGAGGAGGGCCTAATATCAGGCCAGGGTGGGCCAGAGAATTTCTTTGTGGCCAGATCTAAAACAGAAAGGTGGAGGAGGATGAGGTTCCTGTGGCCTGCCTCGGAAGCAAGCTATCAGCCAGGAACTGTGGATGAAAACTATAACCAACGTATCACTGTATCACGTCAAAAAGATGCTTATCTAACTTACTCCGCCTGTGCTGGAGCTCTGATCTGCAAAATACAACCACGTGACTATGCTGTGTCCAGACAACACACACCCAGGGCTCACGGTGTGTGAGATTTCCTATCATTACTGGCAATTAGAACACCTCCCGCAAGGGCCAAGGTGCTTCGTGAACATCCTTGGCATTATTCATGTCCCCATGGGAAGAAATGGTCGAGCACACCACTGCCCCAGTTTAACGATGGTGGAGAACAAAGTTGTAGAAGCAAAGTGATCGTCTTTAGGGTTTCCTGAGTTCCCACTCGGTGAGGGGTTTGGGAATAACAGGGACCTGGCTTCTAGACAGACTGGAAAGACTGTTCTCTCCAGTTCAGTGCCACCCACAGCACAAGAGAGCCCGTGATTGAGCACCTGGGGTCACCAACGCCTCCCACATGCAGTGGTGGCACAGAGCACTAACTTGCAAAGAGCTGAGTGTAAACCGGCTTTTCTTACTAAGCACGGTGCGTCCCCCTCCTCAGACAGATTCATGTCAATATGAAAAGAGAATAAATTTGCAAAGATAGCATGTTACTCATGATTTATTTCATCAACACATGAGGGACTAAATGTCCGTCATTTGAAACTAGCGTTCCTGAGCTGCTGGGGAGACCAACAATGCATGGCTTTGGGCTCAGGTGAGTCAGTTGCTCAACTGAATGAGCTGCTTGCATGGGCTGGGAGGCCTGTTAGCCTGCGGGGAGGGGCCAGTTTAGTACACATCACTCCAGTGTTCCAGGGGGAAGACTCCCAGGTCCCCTGCTCCCAGGCTGGACTATGTAGGCCAAGTGAAGACCCAGGACAAGGTAGGGCTCCTGCCAGTGGGTCTGAAGGCAGCATGGGACTGATCCCGAGAGGCTGTTACAAGGGCTATAAATGTAGCTATATTCCACTCCTAGGAATGGCCCTTAGCTTTTGGGAAGAAGGAAGAAGAGACCAAATATCCCTATAGGCATAGCGCACCAATCTGCTTTCTCCAAATGCTCTCTAAAAGCCTTTACACATCTGAGCAAAGTGGCAGCTGAGTTGCTGAAGGGCGGTCCCTCAGCACCTCAATAATCAACCTGTCCTTCTCTCGCACTGAAAGCGTTGTTAGAACTGAGCGAGAGGCGTGCTTCCTCCGGGAGCCAGGGCTGGTGCACACGCAGACCTGGTGAGACCCACTCTTCCACCAGTCGGAGCCAGGGGCAGCTGGAAGCCACTCCCGCCTGCAGAGAAGAACTGTGCCCAGCGCCCCTGGGGCCTTGCCTGCGCTCTCACAAGGAAAGCAAGTGCCATCAAAGGACAGTCCCACAAACTCTCAGGCACGGCCACTCCTCAGCTCTTCAGCCTTATAACCCAGGAGAGGAAACTCAGGAAAGAGAAAGCAGAGCACCCACACAGACAGAGCGGCGCTGGGTGATGTTCTCACTGTTCTTGAGAATAATGAAATGGCCGCTGCGGCCCCGCGCACGCTTTGCTGTGGACAGAACACCTGCCACCCGCTCTCTCAGCGTGTGTCTGAGAGAGCACCGGAGATGGGACTGGGGTGCCCCACCCGTGAGCCACAGCCCCAGCCCCTTTCCTTTTAAACCTGGGGGTCAGTGGAACGGGGAAAGCATCCAATTGGGGAGCAAAACCTGAAATTGGTCTGGTTCTGAATTTATGGAAACACGAAGCCAAGGCTCATCGCGAGGGGGAGCGCAGAACCCCTGGCACCTCTGCCAGCTCACTGTGAGACAACGAGAGAGCCCCGACTTACCTGCACAAGTGTCCCCATTTGACAGACCAGACGATGAGCCCACAAAGTCACTTATCAATGTCACAAACCTGGCAAGGATGTGATGTGAGGATTTGAATCCAGGTCCCCTGATGCAAAGAAAAAGAAGAACAGAAGAGAGAAATAATAGGCACACTTGCCCTTTGAGTAGCTGATGGCTGCAGTATCTGGCCTGAGTAAGCATCTTTGCATCATCCCATTTTCTTTTAGGAAAGGGGAAAAAATAAGAGAATGGGGAAAAAGAAAAAATAATAATGCCTGAGGGAGCCAGGCGGGGAGGGGACGTCAGGGTGTAGGGACCGGCTCCATCCAGCAACCCTGGCCAACCCACTCGCAGGAAAAGCCAAAGTTCTAGCGATGGCCCCCAAGGCTTGGCTCCGCCTGCTGCTCCTCCTCTGCCCCTCCCACTGATGCTCCTCTGACCTCGTTTCCTGCTACCTCAGCCCGACCTGTGTTCCACCACCAGTGTCCCCCTTGTTCTCCTTCAGCGCTCCCAGCACCATCCTGCCTGGGCTTGAGCACCCCTCAGCAGGGCCTGCACCCCTCTGCCCCCTGTGCAGCTGCAGGCTCACTCCAGCCTCCTCGGGCCTCCTCTCAAGGTCGCCTCTCAGAAGCTCCTCCTGGCCACGCCTGCCTCCCTGGACCCCCACTCAGCTGCCCCATTCTATTTTGCCTTGTCTCGCTCGCCACCATCTGACATGCCCCAGTTTCCCTCATTTTGGGGGAGCCCCAGCCCTGCTGTGGGGCAAGCACGAGGGCCTGGGTCTTCTGTCAATTTGCTCACTGTGTCCCTAATGCTTGGCAGGTCTTTGTCACACGTAGGCATTGGACTGATTTGATGGAGAGAATGGCAGACTGCTGACGTCCTCTAGATCCTTCCGAACCTTCTCTTGGGACTCAGCCTCTCACTTAGTGACAACATTTCCAGCCTCCCTTGCAGCTCAGGGACTGGGAGCAGGAGTATGTGTACCTTCAATCCCAGATCAGCAGCAACAGGAAACAGACGGAAAACCGTGCAGACCCCAGAAGCACAGAGTCTCCTGGCCTCCGTGCCAAGCACGGGGATGAGTAGATGGACGAGATGAGCCTCTCCCTGCAGCCCAGGCCAGGAGCAGGGACGACAAGGTTCACTAACCCATTATCCCCACCAACTTGAAATGCCACCTCTAATTAGTAATACTCGTGTATTCCTGGTGCGTCTCTGGACCTCCTGGGGCTTCTTTGACCTGCCTTGGTGCCCGTGCTCCAGTGCTTCGGCTGAGCACCCCAGGCCTTCGGTACTCTTTGCCACAACACTCCTTATGATTCTTACATAAGGATGCGTTTTAGAAATGCCACTTATGAAATAGTATTCAGCTACAAAAAAGAAGGAATCCTGCCATTTGAACAACACCATGGGTGAAACTGGAGGACATTATGCAAGTGAAATAATGCAGACCCAGGATGGATGGCGTGCGATCTCACTTACACATGGAATCTAAAAATGTTCAGAGAGTGGCCAGCAGGGCCCAGGGCTGGGGGCATGGGGAAATGCTGGCCAGGGGACGGGGGCTGTGTTAGCCAGCTCTCCATTACTGAAGCAAGATACCTGAAGTCATTAAACAGAGGACAGGGTTATTTTGGCTCACAGTTTCAGCAGTTTCAGTCCATGCTGGGTTGGTCGTGTGGCTTCTGGGCCTGTGATGGGGCGGGACATGGGGGTGGGAAGTGTCACAGAGGAAGCCTGTCACTCATGGCAGCTGGGAATTAAAAAGACAGAAGAAGAGTCTGGAGTCCCGCCTCCTCAAGCCCCCTTTGGCAGCACAGGTACTAAGATTGGAACGATACAGAGAAGATTAGCATGACCCTGTGCAAGGAGGACATGCAGATTCACGAAGCCTTCCATGTTTTTTAATAATAATAGCTGGGTAAATGGCAGAAAGGTCAGCAGAGGGAAGGAAGCAGGGGTGGGGAGAGGGAAGGGGAAAGAGAGGTACGAGGTCTAAATTAGAATAAGATCTATTCCCTGCTTGTATGATTATGTCAAAATGGATTCTACTGTTATATATAACTAAAAAGAACCAATAAAAATAAATAAAATAAATAATTTTTTTTAAAATGTCCTACCTCCCAAGAACACCACAAGCTGGTGACCAAGCCTTCAGCACAGGGTCCTTGGGAGACACTTATCCAAACCAAAGCAGACTACACACTTTCAGTTATGAGATGAGAAGCTCTGTAGATGTAAGGTGCGGTGTGGGTGGTGATGGACGTGTGAGTTGATTTGATGGTGACAGTCTACGCAGTGTGTGTGTGTGTGTGTGTGTGTGTGAGATATATAAAATCATCACGTGGTGTACGTTGAATGCGTGCAATCTTTATTTGTCCAACTTTTAAAAAATATATTATTAGGCACCAGTTTAGAGAACAGACTGGATGGGGGAGAGAAAATGAAAACCAATCCAGTTAGGAAATGAAGTGAAGGCAGCAGTGGGCAGTCTGGGGGATCGTCCTCCCTCCCCCAGGCTTTGATGCTGACGTCACTTGATATGAAGAGGCTGGGACCGATCTGGAAGGTAGTCAGAATGGCAGCCTGATCTACTGACTGATCACACGGCAATGGCAGGTGAGACAGGGCCATTCTCAAAATTTCCAACTCTGGTAAAATTGGGATCCCTCCTGTCATTGCAGGAAGGGAGGAGGATTTGGGGTCAATGACTTGAGTTTGAGGGTTTGGGGGTTATCCAGGAGGGACTCTCCCGCAGACAGTGGGATACACGTGGTCCAAGGTCTGGAGGAAATTCAGGGCTTGAGAAGTAAGCCCGCCAGTTCCCTCTAGAAAGTGGAGTATGAACGAAAGCTTTCAAAAAAGATCACGGGAAAAAATGCCTCAAGCGCTGTCACCTGATCATGGGGCTGATTCCAAGTGGGACTCCCACATAGTTCTGGGCTTGCTTTGTCTTAGGGTCTAGTCAAAGAAAAAGTTGGCCTGCCCAAGGAGGAGGTGTCCCCCCAAGTCTGGGAAGGAAATCCATTAGTGCAGTCCTTACGTCAACGCAAGGCAAAATGTGGAGGCCAAACTTAATTCTTCTGTTAAATTGATTGCAAAGCCCTGAGTCAGCCAGGCAACTTGGACTCTGTCTCGTCCTTGTCATGCCTGTGTGGTTCCAGCCTCCCAGGCTGGTCCGTTTCCACTGAACCTGGCCTATATGAAACCTGCTTACAGCCCTGAAATCAGAGTTGGTTCTGGGCCCTTTCAGGGTGGATGCCCTTGGGATGTTCTTTGGTTAAAACAAATGATTTTCATCAACATGCACTACTTCAAGGTTCTCAGCCCCAATCTTCCCATTTTTTTTTACTTTTACCTTATATTGATTGGATACATATACATCTCCCTCTCCTCTCTTCTGGAAGGACATTAGCCTAGTTGAACCCAGCATGCCACCTGGCACATGGAAGATATGCCACAACCAGCCATTCTGAAAAGGGCCAACACGTAAATAGCGATTCTTGTCGTGGGGGAGTGGGGAGCAGTGCGGCTTCCGTGGTGGAGGGTGCATTTCCTGCAGCGTAAGTGATAAGTAACAGGAATTCAGTATCACCTGACCTGTGCTGTGAGTTACTGTTAGGATGTGTGAATCAAGAAGAAGTGGATGGCTGGGGTCTTTACCTGTTTTTCCTTTTACCAAATGACAGTTGGTACCTCCTGCAGAAGGCATATAGGATCAGGGAAAGAAATAAAGTTTCAATTACCTTGATTTTCTTCTCAGAAGAAAAGCGTGCTAGGGGGAGTTGGATGGCCACAATGAGGCGTGGCACGTGCTGGGATGTGCCCTGTGTCATCCTTGCTTTCTGTATCACAGATGATCACAAATTCCTGTCACCCTGTAAAATGCTTGTCCCACCAAGTGTTTCAAGTTGGAGACTCAGAACACTGAGCTAAATTCACAAGCTCACGTAAGGTAACGAGACTGAGCCTCTGTCAGACATGGCGGGCGTGGTTCCAGCGCCTCCAGGTGCTACTGCTTCCCCCACTCACAGATGAGAAGCCCGGAGGGAAGAGGGGCGAGGTCGTCTGTCAGCAGTCTGGCTGCAAAGCCTGTGCTCTGGGCCGTTCCCCGCTGCAGGGTCTGGAAGGGGCCGGGAGTGACTCAGGCTCACCCCAAGTGACACCATGGGTCAGGCTGCCCTGAGGTCACAGCTTCTCCTCACTCTGCCCAGCCAGGAGCTAATGTCCATGGACTGGCCTCTTGCTGGATCTGAAGGCACTTTTGACACCTGCCTGTCTGGGGATTAGTAAGCTCTGAGTCCCCTTTGGAATAAGAATGCATCATTTGAGTTATTAATAGAGTGAGGAGGAAGCCCCAGAGCTCAATGCCAGATGAGGACACAAACAACCAGTGACAATACTGAACTCCTCCCATTCAGTTGCCCCAAAAGTGCTCCAAGCGCCGTCACTTGCAAAAGGTCCTCTTGGCCACATGAGGCTTCCTGGGGGCAGGTCACCATGGAGGAGATTCCAGCTTGAGGGAGGAGGAACGGAAATTTGGGCCAACTCGGGTTTATAGAAGAGAACTGAAGACCCCTCTTCCCTAGCTATTTGACCTGTCCCACAGGGCCACCACTCTTCCTCCTCTCTGGCACGCTCACCACAGGGTGCCTCTGTCCTTCAGGGAAGGAGGCAGTGGAGAGCTTCCAGTCGCTCCTCACCATGGAATGCTGAGCCTCGGGGCGCCAGGCTCCCTGCCCTTTCGATGCAAGAGGCGGGTCAATAATCAGGGCCAGTCAGGTCCTAGGCTACTCTGCAGCCACCAGCAGAGCCCCCAGCTGCTGACCAGTGGGGTCCCTGTCACTGTCCCTCCCACCTTCCGTGATTTCCAGTTAGACCCCACCTCTTTCCAGTCACTTCTGTCCCTTGGAAGAATGAAATAAGATGATCTCTTGGGAAACTCTGACCTGCACAGCTACGAAGCGGAGGAGGGCCCAAACCCAGCCCAGGGAAGGGGTGGCTTGGTGCCTGCAGCCCGGCCTCCTGAAGCACTCGTACAACCTGGGCTAGCGCAGGTGGACCTTGACTGCCAATCCTTTGATTTATTCACAGACTGTTCAGGCACCTACTATCACGTGGCAGGTGAGTGCCAGGTGCTGAGGACCCGGGGTTCGTGGTGAGACCATTCCTCTCCCAGGCCAGCATCCCTCTCCCTCTGCCGGACAGCTGCCAGCATTAGTGTCCATTCTGAAACAGGATCTGAGCTTAGGTGTTTCTAACGGCTCGACTGCACCATTATAATCCTGGACCTGGAACAAAACAGGAAATGACTTGACCAGGTGCAGGGACACAGTTCTAGGACATGGCTCTGATTAAGGGCAGCTCTGTGTATCGGATATTTGTGAGCTCACCCTGCCTTGGAAGTTGATCCCTTGTGCTTCGCTTAAGTGGGTAAGATCAGATTCATCTCTGCCGGATTTCCTTTCAGAACATGCTGTTCTTTCAGACTTTGCCAAGAGACGGGCTCACATTCTGGACGTTCTTCTCATGACTGGCATGTGGTTGGGAATGCTGTTAGACTCTCATCTCATCTCCATTAGTAAAGGCTTCAGCAGATCTCAGTCACAAATAAGCATGACCTCATTGGATTAGGAGGCCCATATTTTCTGTAGGTGGTTTAAGAGAACTGGAATCTGCATCTCTGACCTTCTCTGAGACTCCAGCACTGAGAGGTTTCAGGGCTGAAGCTAGACTAAGAAACACCAGGGTACACAGTACATACGTGTTACCCCCAGACACAGCTAATCCCAAGCAAATTCCTACAGCTGGGAAAGCTGGCCCTGGGTACCTAATCCTCAGTTTCTCTTTACCAAACTTCAGACTATTAGACAAGAGGAAGAGGATCAGGGATTAAGGGAGAGGATGGCAAGGGAGGGTCATGGGAGTGGGTATGATCAAAGTATGTTATTCACATGTACAAATGTGTCACATGAAACCCGTTTTCCTGTATAATTAAAAGGCACTAATAAAAATGAAAGTGAGTTTAAATAAAATAAAATTCCTCCTACTCTCAGTAACCCCGCCACTGCCTAGATTTCATGGGATGAAATTGGGTTACCATACAATGGAATCCTAGAAAGCTACTTAAAATCATATGGAAGAAAAATGTTTACCAGCATGCAGAGATGCTCAATTCTTCCCCAGGCCCCCGTTCTCAACTGGAGTGTAAAATTTGCCAAATATTTCACTCTGGTCACTGCTTCATGAGCATGCAAAACCACACCACTTCCTTCCCCAAGTCAAGGCTCATTAGACTTCGTTCCAAGAACTGGCTCATAAAGAATGAACCAGACTATTTCCTGTGCACTAGACCAGCAGCAAGGAAATGGACAGTAATAGTTCATTCCTATGGTAAAGTGTGAAAAGGGGACTTACCCGGCCTCAAAAATGCAAACGCCTCGCTGGAGTTTACAAGTATCTGTTGGGAGGTGACTATTAGTTAATGCGACTTTAGAGCAAGATGTGAACTCTGGCCCACCACTTTGTGGCAGGAAGATCGTGAGCATGTGACTTATCTCCCTCAGGCTCAGTTTTCTGCATTGATAAAGTAGGACCGCGGGAGTACCCACCTCACAGGCCCGGTTGAAAGAGCCAATGAATCTCTACGTAGAGAACTGAGCGCAGTTAGTAGTCAGTAGGTTCTTGAGGAACATCAGCTGTTATTCAAACTTCTCCACCTCAGTTTTATTCTCCAGTCTATGCTTAAGAAAGGAGTTAGGAGTGGGGATGGGTGGAAATAAGGGTGGGGATACAGTGGGGATAGGGTGGGGTGGGGCTCAGGATGGGGGTGGGGTGGGGTTACAGGTGGAAGCTGGAGTGGGGAGAGTCTCATCCTCGTGAGCAGGAGGAGAGCACAGATTCTGCTGGGGTTTCTAGTCAGTCCTAAAAGGAAACCAGGAATGAAAGACCAGCTGTGTATGGTCCCCCTACTGGTTTCTGGCCCAGTCTCTCTCTCCACTAAGACAGGTTGTCACTTCCCTGTGGGACGCAGTAGGGAAGCGGTCCTGGGGACTCCCGGCTGCTCTGAGAAGGGTCTTTTTTAAGTAGAAAGGGAGGCAGGGAATGGAAATGGCCTAGAGGGAGATAGAAAAGCCAGCCAACCCCACCGGGTTGTGGCAATGGCAAAGAGATCAGGGCAGCTGGAGACGCAGGGCTTCCCTGCCACGCTGCCAGGGTGAGTGGCAGGCCCGGTGGGGCGCCGCAGGCTTTCCCATGGGAAGTCACAACTCTTGGACTTAATGAATGTCCCGTTCGTTTGCACTTTAGCTAAAAAGGCCAATTAAATTCAAGTACATGAAAATATTTCAAGAGCCCTCAAGAGCCTGAGGCAGCGTGGGTAAGAAACCCAGTGAGTTGCTTTGAAGGAAAATGAGACCCCACGGCTCCTCAGGCAGAGTGGGTCCCTGAACTGGCAGAGGCACAGGCAGAGGCCCCTACTTACCAGAAGTGCCAGCTGTGTAAGTATGTGATGGAGAGCAAGTGGACAGGAGGGACAGAAGGCAGGAGATCTGCAGCAGGAGACTGTCCTCTCCACGCCGAGGACAGGCCCAGGCCTCTCCCACCCTTCCACCAACTATTCCGAAACCGCAGTCAAGAGGAGGGACGCTGCCCATCATGACCAAATCAGACATTTGTCCTCACAGTGGACACGGTCTCCACTCCCAGCTCTGCGAAGCCTCTGTAAGGGCCAGCACCCCACCCTTGGTGGGCTGGGGAGGAGGGTGAGTGAGTGACAGGCTGCACAGGGGTCTGCTCCTTCACTGAGGGCTCAACAGATGTCAACGTGGGTCCAACACGTCCAAAGAAGACATCAAGGAGAACGGCCCAGGCCTCCACCCAAGGAGACTGGAGTCCACTGGGAGGGGAAGGCGGCCCAGGCAGTGAGAGGGCAGCGCTGCCAGGGTCAGAGCAAGAAAAGACCAGGCAGGACGAACCAGGCAGGAGGAGCAGCAGTGGGTCAGGAGGAGGCTCTGGGCAGGAAGGTAGGCCACCTGTGAGCCCCGTGGCCAGGCTTAGGGTCTGCCTCAGCTGGATGGCAGAGGTGAGGGAGCAGAAGCCAGCAGGGAGGGCAGCCAGGACCCTGGCCCACACAGAAACCCTCGCAGCTCCTTCCTCGCCTTCCTCTTCCTCCACTTTCCTTTGACCCGTGGTCTCCCCTGTACAACAAGGAAATAAGCACTGGGATCTCGGTACAGCTGGGCCAGGGCGGCTCTCCAGGAAGGGCCCCCTCCACCCCTCCACCAAGGGCCCCTGGCCTGGAAGACATCAGGACAAGAGCCCGAGCTCAGGAGCAAAAGGCCGGGCCACACCGAGGCCGCTCCGCCACGCCCTGCTCCCTCCCTCCCGCCTCCATCCGTGACCACTGGGAGGAAGGAAAACCGGACTGCCATCTCCCTGGTAACCCCCTTCTCAGCTGGAAAACTCGCATGGTTGAAAGCTTGAGAGCCCGTAGGAAACCCCGGATGCTGCCGAGCACTAGGGCATCCGGCGAACCTGCCATTCCGGCCGTTCTATGGGCAGGAACTACGCGGGCGTCTTTGGAGACACAGTGGCAGGCAGCATGACATGCTTGCACATCCAGGTCCACGCCTCAAACACGCTGCTTAGATCAGCCCTCGTCCAACATTTTAAGGTATCTATTGAACACTGCATGTCACTGCCCTGCGTCCTGGGAACACAGGATGGACACAGCAGACGAGGGCCCCTAAGTGGCACTTAGGCTGGCGTCTATATGACATACAGTGCAGATGTGTAAGGAGTCCAGGGAATCCCAGGGTGCCACACCCTGCGGGACCTCTGTGGGGGTGGCCGTCTGAGGCTGAGGGGCGACCTAGCCCACCCGGAACTCTGCGGCAGCTCACATCAAATGGGCTCCAGGCCCTGAGGTCTGGGCTGGGGGTGGGAGTCTTGGGAGGCACACAGAGTTCTGGGCCCCTTCTGCCACTGACACAGTGGCTGCTGTGGGATGGGTGGTCTTATCGGGGCACATGGCGCCTGCACTCCGTCTTCGAGCCTATAAAAAGGTACAGAAGCTGGGAAGAACCATCAGTCTCCTCCAAACAATAAAGGGATGAATAAATCATGGCAATTTTCACCACCATCTATCTTAGGATTATTTTCACAGTTTCCTAACAAGTTGCCCACTGACGCACAGATCTTCTTAGCCTAAGGAGTTGTGCAGTTTTGCTCTTCTCAGGCCCCACCAGAGGCTCAGCAAAGCAACCAAGCTGTTCCGGGCCAAACGTACCACCTAGTGGTCAGTGCTGGAATCACCTAACCCCTACGGCCTTCAGACAGCAGTCCCTCTGTACCCTCAGGGGTGAGTTCAAAAAATACCCTCCCCTGCCGGCGGATATCAAAATCCACAGATGCCCGAGTCCTCGTATAAAACAGCACACTATTTGCACAAAACCTGCACACTTCCCGCACTCTTTAAATCATCTCTAGAGTATTTATAACACGAAGACAAGGCAAACTCCAGGTAAAAAGTCAATCAGTCTTGTGAAATGCATAGGAAAAATATTTTTTTCTGCATGTTCAGTGCAGTGCAGAACCCACGGACACAGAACTAGCAGGAGTTTCCCCTGCTACCTCTTTATCATCTACCTATTTATCAGGGATGCAACAAGAAATGCTTCCCCCTCTTTGCCCACCTTTTGCATCTTTGTTGAAGAGAGTTGTCGTCAACATTGTATCAAAATTCTAACCACTTGTCTTAATTTTTTCTTTCAAAGCACTCATCATTACCTGATAGTTTTATTAGCTTATTGTCTGAATACCTCCCTAAGAAAGAGAAGTTCTCAAAAGCAGAAACCTTGTCCTGTCCCCTGACGTTGTGTCAAAGCCCAAGGATCCAGCCTGGCACAGGAATTCGCTCCAATCTCCCCTCCCCCCAAAATGTAAAACCCATTCTCATAGTCAATATGCATCAGATCAATACTTTTGAAACAGCAATAACAAGGAAAGGGAAATTTGTGGACTTTCGAGTGAAAATCAGGCTTACAAAGAGTCAGTAAGGCCCTAAAAATTGCTGAGAAATCCTCTTTGGAATTTTCATGTACAATTCTCCCTTTTTAATTAAATACATATTCCTCAAAGACAAACATTTAAAATGAAAATGGTTTATGCAACTTCTTTCTTGTTTTGTTTAATCGTTGGCATTATGCCATCACAATCTTCAACCACTGATTTCAAGTATACTCTATTTAGCTGTGTTTTGAGTTATACTTTGGCTAGGAATCTAATTGCCGGTACGTAAACGATCTCCAAGTTAAAATGTTTCTGCTGAGTTCTGAACAACCAACTTGCAAAGGACATTTTGAATTATAACCCTCTGCAAACTAGAGACATTTTTAGACTGCTTTTAAAATCTTTAAATACCCCAGTTAATTTTGCCGTGAACTCTTCCTCTAGACAGTGAAGGATGAAATAAGAACCAAGAGCAAACAGCAAGGAGGGACGGACATGGCCCAAACAAGCTCTTAGTTCCATGCAAATGCGTTCCAGAGATCGTCGCTGGTTAGACCCTGCTGGACAGGGGTGCGCCTGGAGGCACGCCATCCCTATCTTCAGGGACTAAACAGAAAGACCGTAAGATGCTCCAACTTCTATGAGCAGGAATTCCACAAGTCCATATCAAATCTTACGATGACCTTGCTTCCAGTCCAGTCAGAACAGGCAGGGGCAGGGATCAACTTGCCAGCGTGTGGTTTGTCGATTGCTTTGGTTCAAAATGGTCTCCTTTCCACCGTGAAGGTCCTCTGCAGGCTACGCTCAGTCCCTCTCTTCTTCCCCTTCTCATAGATCCACCAATATGGTGTCTGCCACATGGGGGAGATTGCGGAGGTGAGTGGAGGGGCCTCTGGACTCCGTGTTCACAGCTCATGAGCCCCTCGTAGGTGGCTCTTGTCCACCTGGTCAGCTCCTCCTTCCAACACCTACAGCCAAGTCAGCAGTGAGTCAGAGTCAGAGTCAGCCTCTCTGCCTGGCCCAGAGCCTGGAGGTCCCTGCTGACTTGGCCCCACACCAGCTCTCACCCGCTCTGCTCAGCCCG
This sequence comes from Glaucomys volans, assembly GCA_020662805.1. NCBI lineage: Eukaryota > Metazoa > Chordata > Mammalia > Rodentia > Sciuridae > Glaucomys > Glaucomys volans. The sequence continues at coordinate 893,668 of JAJEJO010000806.1, forward strand.
TGGGGCCTGTGGGGTCTGGGATCTGTGATGCCCAAGTGGTCCCTATGACTGAGGTGGCTGCCTGCAGCCTGCAGCAGAGGCAACAGGGCAGGAGAGGATTCCGGGTCCTCCTCATTCCACCTGGGAGCAGAGGAAGCCCTCTGGAAGCCACCCTCAAGGCCTCCCCCACCGCACCTCCCACTTAGTGCGCTCTAATGTGACTCACCTGCTACGAGGCAGGGAGCATCCTCGGTGGCAGGTTCTTCCCAGACTCCCAAAAGGAAGATGGGAAAACGATCACGGCCCCTGCTTCTGGCTCCCCTCCATCTGTCTGGAGGAACCATGACACAGGACTCCTGCCACCCCTCTTCCCCTTCTTCCCAGAGTCCCTTGGGACCCAAGTGTTCAGAAGGAACCTCCCTGCAACCAGCCTTCCTCCTCGGGGCCACAAGACTCCATGCTGGGTTAACAGCAGAAAGCTGTGTCCACTCCACCCAAGGAGAATCTACGACCTTGTTCAACTTCAATACGCTGAGGGGCCAGAGGCGTCTTGAACACACCTTCCTCATCCATGAAGCCTACTTTTCAAAACTATGGAACATTTTTTAAAAGATTCTTAAAATTAATTTCTCCCCTGGGTGTCAAAAGCTGCATTCCCTTTTGCATTCCTATTACGAAAGCCCCAACCTTCCAGGGGGAATGGAGGCCCCTAGCAGCGTGGGAGGAGGCACCTGGGGATGCATAGGACCCGCTTTCACCAATTTCAGAGGCTCAGCTCCCAGGACACGGCTGCCAACACGCTTTTCCTGCCCATCTACGCGTGCCGGCTCCAGGCAGCCCAGTGCGCTTGCTGCCTGTGAGAAGCTGCCTGCTGTGTGGCCCATGGCCGGGAGGAGGCAGAGAGGCGGCTCTGGGCAGAAGAGCTGAGCGGCTGATCAGCTCTGCCTGGGACCGCAGGGCTGGCTCTGAGGATGAGGAACGTTGGACCGTGAGGGGAGGGAGGAAGCCCAGCAAAAGGAGCACCCGGTGCAAAAGCAGAGACCGACACGTCTGTCCCATCCAGAGGACTCCAAATAGGCTACTGCGACTCAGCGTGGGGCGGGCTGGACATGGGGTTGGAGAGCGAAGGCCAGAACATTACTCATGCATGGCTTGGTCAGCAGGGTCAGGACGCCGTGTGTAAGGAGCATCCCTCTGGCGTCAAGGCGCAGCGTGGAGAGGCTGGAGAGCAGAGGCCGTGGCTCGCTGCCAGCAGCTAACAACACCTCTGCTGACGCTCACCGTGTGTGTGGCCACACCATGCCCTGGGAGGAGGGGCCATCAGTGTCCCCCTCTTTGAGAAGGAGCCTGAGGCCGAGACAAGCGGCATGGAGGAAGGGGTGTCTCAGCGGGGCCATGAAGAGATGTGCCAGAGAACTGAGGGGAAGATCTTGAACATTTGCAAACCAGAGAAGCAGAACCCTCGTGGGAGGCTGGGAGGTAGGTGGTGGACAGCCCAGTGTGGCCCAAGGGAGACCGAGGGGATGGGGCCAGATCCTGAAGACTCTGACTTTTCAAAGGAGCTTGCTGGGAGCATCAGAAGCCACTGCCATGGTGCATTCTCCTCCAGAGTCAAGCATCAGCAATTTTCTCGGAGCTTTGCAAAGGAAGATTAAGTCTTTTAACTGGTTTTGAATGTTATTTTCATAGAAACACAAATATTGGCATATTGTTAGGCAAAGGACACATTTGCATGAATTTTTAAGATAAAAATACTTGAAAGAATGTTGTCACCTGCAGGCAGGACCTCAGTCTCTGAACGGTCTTCTCTGGGGACTCCCTCCTGCCTCACTGCTAATGCCAATCAATTTATAAGCTCAGTCGAGTGCAGCTCCTGCTATTTCCCGGCTGCCTCCTCTCCTGCTCAGGTTCTTGTCAGGTCTCAGTCAGTTACTGCAGCTGGTTCCTGGCTGGCCCTGCTGCCTCCTCATTTCTCCTCCCTCCCTTTCTTCTACACCATGTCCAAGGTCATCTGTCTAAAAGGAAAATGGAATCACACCACTGCATTGCTGAACACCCTCCAGCCTCCCCTCTGCCTGCGCTCCAGCCCCACCCCACCCACCCTGTGGGCCTGGATGGCCTCCTAGTACCTCCTCTGCCCACGATCCTGTCCACCTGACCAACGCCTCACCTTTTGAGAAAACATCTGCAAATGTTGTCCCAACAATTCTCTTCTTCATACCACACAGTCCTTGAAAGGAAACCTAAATAAGTTGTCTCAAAGAACTACCTTTTCTTCTATTTCTGGGGTGACTTTTCATTCTCCATATTCTTCAGTCCAGCTTTCTGGAGAATCATCAGGAATCTGTCAACATTTGGTGAAATGAAAAATATTTCTAAAACAATAGAGATTGAACACCACTTTCTTAGATCTTGAACCTTCCATCCTAATGGAATGGTTCTAATGGAATTAGGATCCTAATGATCCTAATGGAATTAGGATCCAATCCTAAGCACAAATTGCTTCAGGTGGCTCCAGAAGCATCATCATTGGCTCACGACGGTGAGTTGGGCATCCTCTCAGGTGCTGAGGATAAAGATGTGAATGGGCACAACCTGCTCTGGAGAAGGAACAGCTTTGCCCTGCCTTTTTTCCCAGCGCATTCCCAAGGTCAGTTCCTAGTCACTAGGGAACGGGCATCTCTGTCGGTTACAGCAGGAAATGAGCCCAGCAGAGTCCAAAAGAGAGGGCTTCTTAGCAAATCTAACCACATGGAGAGAATTCTCCATCCCTAGCCCCTGAGAGAGCTAGCAGGCCTTCGACTCCCCTTCGCATTCTGCAGCGACCTACCACGCAGGGTCTTGGGGAGAGGACAGGAGCACTGTCCGCCGGTCAAGAGGCAGAGGCACTTCCTCGGTGTCATGGGAGGCCGGATGCTGCTCTCATGCTGCCCAGGACTGTCAACCATCCTTGACGCCAGAGGAGCCCAGGCAGTTCTGACCGCCCAGCAGCCCCAAATGAGAGCGAAAGAGCTCTTGGGCCCTTGGCAGTATCATTAGGCAAAAAGGTGCTCGGACTCCTTCTTCACCCTGTGTTGACCCACTGAGGACGGAACAAGATGGCCATGGGCCCTTCTGACTCTCAGAATTTCCCCCTTCCCCTCCTACTTTGCTAATAGCTCCTAAGTTGATTAATTGGTCATGGAAATACAACCAAACTAAATTCCCAAAGAGGAAGAATAGGTCTAGTCCTCTTCCCCAGCAGCCAGAGCCATCCAGGCATGGCATGGCCTGAGACACGGGTCACCTGCCCCATTCCATCACCCCAGCTCCCACTCGCTGGCTCAACAGGTGCTAGGCTTGGCCCCTGACCTCCTCAGGAAGTCCCTCCCAGGCTCAGGATTCACTTAACCTCGAGTGGAGCTACCCACTTCTGCTGACCCGAGGCTGGACGAAGGGGTTTGTTCTGGACTCATGAATGCTTCCATGGAACATGGTTTAGCTGAGCTTGAATAATCCGGCATTGCTCCCCGCTGTCAGGGAAAGTCTGTGGGTTCTGCCTCCCGGGCAGCAGAACACCTGGTGGTGAAGAGCTCCAACTCTCAGCAGACCTGGGTTCAGAGCCTGGCTCCCCACTAACAGCAGAATACAGTCAAAGTTAGAGGCCCATTTTATACCCAGTGTTCCCATGAGATCCCATGAGCTAGTGCCCGTGGACAGCCAGGCCCAGCAGAGTCCATCTGTGTCAGCCATGTAAATGCGCCAGGTGGGCAAGCCGCTTTTGCTTCTCATTTCCACCTTATCATCTAAGCAGATCCCGGGGCTGGGGACACGACAGGGTGTGCACGTGCATACTGACCGCAGCGTCTCCAAAGAGGCTGCATTCTTCAGGGCTGATAAAAAAAATGTCCTTCCAAGAATTGTCATGGAAAGACCGACTTACAGCTGCTGTCTGCACCAGCTTGGGAGCATCACCCCTGCTCTCCTCTGCATCCCTGTTCCTTTAAAGGGATGCCGCCCCTGCAAAGCAACACGGCTGCAGGATGAGTCAGCACCGGCCTGCAGCTGGTGTCTCCCCAGCCCTGGCCAGGCCCCACCTGTCCTGGCAGCCAGGCCCCACCTGTCCTGGCAGCCAGCCCCTGCAAGGACCCCACAGCGTCCACCCAGGCGGGGTGCAGCCTCCCCACAGCCTCTGCAGCCTGATGCTGATGAATGTGCAGAAGAGCTGCTTCTCAGCTGCCTTTAAGCCCTGGGCAGGCCTGGTCCCCGGAGCCTAGTTAGGGAACCAGAGCACGTTCCTCCCAACAGTCCTCACCAGCGGCTCGTGACTGTCTGGACACCAGGGCAGAGGAAATGCAAAGCTGCGCCCCTCAGTGTGAAGAGTGTCCTCTTGAGGACTCTGACCAGCCAAACCTTTGGTGGGGTGGAAGAGCAGGAGGGAGGGGAGCCCTTTAGCAGGGCACCTTCCTGAGTCCCTCAGGGCCTGTATTTGAGTGTTTGCACTGAATGGAAATCATAGGCTCTGACCATTTTCTCTTTGTGAGACAATGACCTCCTTGAGCAAACCATGTGGAGTTTAAGAGACATCCCCAACCCCTGGCCTGTATGCAGTAGGTGCTCAAGCAGTGTTTGATGGCTGATGGTTAATGAGTGGCCAAACCCTTTGGGCAGGGGTGTAACACTGCAGTGGCCTCCACTTCCCCTGACCACCTCCTCCCATCTCCCAAGTCCCCTCTGCCTTCACCTCTCCCTGCCTCAGTGCCCTGGGTGGGGAGGAGAGCTTGCCCTCTCTCTTTCCATTGGACTTTGTTCTGTTGAAGATGTTTCCAAGAACCAGAAGACACGGACTGTGACGGAAGGCACACCAGTTGTCCTGCCAGCTGAACGAAGGTCGTGGACATCTACCCTGCTGTGATGATGCAGAGGGACTGCCAGTTCCCCGGAGGGAGACGGTGGGCACCTTTCCCATGAGAGTGGTCACTGCGAGCCTCTGAAATCGAAGGAGAGGGTTTCCTGGTTCTGTTCTGCCCTATTCCAGTTTTTCTCCAAAGCTGCCTATTTGGTCAGTGCTGCAGCCAGGCCTAGCCAAAGGCTCCAGGGGCATGCAGGTGAGGGGACAGTCACCTGGCAGGCAGTCCTGACCAGCTGTTGTGCCCTGGTCACCGTGGACGGCTGCAGACTGCAGAGACTATCCTTCAGGCAGACCTGTGAGGTCAGAGGCTGCGGACAGCAAGCTGTAACAGGAGAGGGGGCGCCACCTGCTGGCCTGAACAGCGCCGCCCGCAGCGCCCTGATTTTTGAAACCCGGTGGTAATGTTTTGCTAAGCTGCTGGGGCCTGAGGGTCAGAGCTCCACAGTGAGAGACAGTCGCACCTGTGAAATCGGTACCGACCCGCGAGGCTGGGAACCAATGAGTCCCAGGAAAGCCCTGGCCAGACCCTTGCAGACTTTCTCCTCCTTCCAGACTGTTGGGGTTTTCAGAGCAGGAAAGGGCCTGAAAGGCTTGAGGTCCAGCAGGGGAGCTGAGGAAGAGACAGGAGCCAGGAGCCAGGCTGCAGAGAGGCCAGGCTTCCCGACAAGCTCTGCTCCAGGTGGAGCAAGGCTGGACAGGATCCGGACATCTCAGCTGTTTTCCTCTCTGCCTGCAGGAGAGATTGTGCAGCAGAATTTCCTCTATTGCTTATGGTCTCCATGCTGATCCTGGATGATCCTCTCTTCTGATCATGCTTCGCAGTGTCGCTATTGACTGCAGAGCCCAAGTCCCCTGAAAGGAGGCCTGCGACCTGCCTACCTCCGCAGCCTTCCGGAGGGCTGCCTGTCAGTGAGCAGGTGGGGGCTCGGTTCCCCCGGCCTTGCTGTCTTCCTGCCACTCTCAGAGATCACACCGACCCCCGGCCCCTCTGAAGCTGTCATCACCCCCTGGTCTCCTGGGGTCCTAGTCCCCTGAGACTGACATCTCTTATTCTCTTGACTGTTTGCTGCTCCCCGCCCCCACAAAAAAAGTTGCATTAGCTCTTATTATTCTAAGGGTTTTATTTCTGTTCATTGTCAATAAACAGATGAGATAGCAAATAACAATGATTTTTCAGTTAACAGTTTCCTGAGACTTTTCTGAGTGGTGTTTCCTGAAACAAGATAAAAAAGATCCCTCTGTTCAGAAAGATCCAGCTTTGCTCCCATGGCACCCTAGAGAAGGCCCTGGGGACAGACCTGCTGCCTGGCCTCACAAGAGCCAAAGCAGCATTCGGGACTCACATAACAGCGCCTCCCTTTTCTTATCTGCAAAATGGGCAGGAGAGTCCTCATCTAACTGAGGATCGGATGAGACCATAAGGTAAGGTAAGGTGCTTGGGCCTCACATGCCGCAGCGCCCCCAAGGCTACCGGTCATCACGACATTCACCATTCTTCCCGCTCTGAACCAGCACCGTCCAACAGAAACATGCGTCGGAGCCGGCACGGTGGCCACACCTGGAACCCCAGCCCTGGCGAGGTGAGGCACAAGAATGGCTTGAGCTCCAGAGTTCAAGACCAGCCTGGCAACACAGCGAGGCCCAGTCCAAGAAAAAAAGAAATACAACGTGAGCCTCAGATGTGATTATAGAGTTTCTAGTAACCATGTTACAAATGCTAAAAAGAAATGGGTAAAATTGACTTTAATATTCCATCTTCTTTAGCTCAGTATATCCAAAATATCAGTTGGAGACATGATCAATATTTTTCAACTACTGAGACATCTGACTTTGGTTTTTGGTGGTTTTTTTTTTCCTGCTGAGTCTTTGAGGTCCGGCACTTTTTCCATTTCCAGCACATCTCAGTCTGAACGAGCCACTCTGCAAGTGGTCAGAAGCCGCTGTTTTGGAAACCACAGCTCCAGGCAGAACCCAGCTGGAGGGCAGCACCCTGCCTCTGATGGAAGTCCACAGCCTGGCCTTACGAGGCCCAGGACCCCCTCGGCCTAGCATGTCCTGCTGCCCAGCTCAGCTCCACAGGCGCTGCCTCCGCTGGCTGAGAAGGCTGAGTTTGAGGAGAAAAGGAAAGAGCAGTGGTCGACAAACACTCAGCTCCCTCTCCATGTGTACCCCGTAATTTAATGCTGAATCCAGCCGCTCTGGTTTCCATGGCAACCAAAGGAACCAGCTCTCCCAGCTCACTCATCGCTCCTTGTCGGGTTGCTAAATGCAGGGTGCCTGCAACGCACTCGGCATCACAAATGTCTCAGCTGATGTTCCAGAAGCCCTGGATTCTGAGCTTGAGCCACAGGCACACGGCCGAGGTGTGAGAGTTCCTCACAACCGACAACGCAGGAAGGGCTGGATCGAGAGGCCTCATTCATGGAGATCTTCAGGAACGGCACACATCCTCACTGGCCTGCGAAGCCTCACCAGGGCTTTGTGGGGCGAACAGGAGCCTGAGACGTGAAGCAGGTGCTGCCAACCCAGGACGCCTGTGGAGACAGACCTCCTCTGCAGGGAGGGCCCGGGGTGGTCACGAGCTGACCTGTTTGCTTCCTTCCCATGGGCAAGTGGCAGCACGGGATTTGGGAGCCACAGAGTGAAATCCTGCCCCAGCACTGAAGTACCTGTTCCAAGAGCATCTTTGTCTCTTGGCCCAGAGACACAGAACCACCCTTGGAAACCCTGGGCTATCCCCAGCCAAAGCCTCCAGATGGGAGTGAGTGGTCCAGGGACCTAAAGGGCACCTGCCTCCCCTGATTTGGTACTGAGCACCTTCCTATTGGCTCAGAACCCCAGAACAAACCTGTTTCCTTAGAAGGCGCTGGAGCAGTGATTTCCCTGCTTTGGGGGCCACAGTGTAAAGTGCAAGTACCATCCAGATCTGGCACCCTGGTCTGCCCAGGTCTCCAGCAAGCCCTCTAGTGTGTTCTGCACACGCCACTCCAGCAAGGTCTCCGCAAAACACACATTTTAACCACACAAACCTCCTTTGCTCTGGGAATAAAAACAAAACCCTGTTAGCTTGGGGAGGGGTGCAGAACAGGACCTTGGCTCCAGGTACCTCTCCAGCCTTGCCTGGGTCCAGTCCCCACATTCCCTGATCCCCACTACAGCTGGCTCAGGCCTCTCTGTGCCCGTCCACCCCTCCTGGCTGACTCTGCCTCACCCTTCAGATCTCGGCCTCAGCGCCCTTCTCTGGGTTCTCCAGGCATGAGCACCCTCCATCCTTGGACACACCCCTGCCACCACCGCAATCTCACCTCTGTTTACATGACCACTCGGGTGGCCTCCAGCTCACCCAGTGAACACTGAGCTCTCAGGAGCAGGAATCATTTCTGATTTTGCTCAGTCTTTTATCCCAATGCCTGCCACAGTGCTGGATAGAAAGTAACAGTCTCAATAAATATTTATTGCATGAATGAATAAATAAATTAATCTCAAGTGAGAGCTCCTGACAAATGGCAGCATTTCCACAGAACTCTCTTTTGGAAAGACTTCTAAAGCCAGAGGACGGTGCTCAGCTTCAGAGAATGTCATAACTGACTGACGACCACAGTCCTGCGATCGGGAACAGCAGCCTGAGTCCTGATTACCTGCCCTCGGGACTCCAGAGTCAGGTTTCCTTAGATAGACAGACTCAGGGCAGTTTCCTTGGATTGGCTCAGTAAGGATTGAGAATCCTCAAGGCTGGGGCTCCTCTGACCATGCAAGCTGCCAAGTTCTGAAGTGAAAGGATCTTCTCTCCAGGGGCCTCCAAGGAGATCAGTGTGACAGAATAGACTACGACACCTGCAGGGAGTTGCTGAGGCTGCAGGTCCCCAGGACTAACCCGTGCAGGGCCAACCCAGCCAAGATGGAAACTCCCTGAGCAGAAGACAGGCTGGCCATGGGCTCCCTCCTCACCCTCCACCTGCCCAGGGGCAGAGTAGACATAGCAGCCCCCCCTCTGGGATAACAGGTCCTGTGTCTCTGCAGCTGCTGAACCAGAGCCGCACATCATTAGCTCAGGATTGGGGGAGGGGGAACCAAGGGCCTAAAGATAGTCACTGCTGGGGAGAGGGAGCGTTTAGCCACGTTCAGCCACGTTCTTCCTTCCTTCCTTTTCTCACAGTCCCTCTTGGCCACCCAGGCGGCTCAGTCCTGGGCTTCTGTGCTGCTCTGGGAATGCCAGCCAAGCGAAGAGAGGACAAGTCATCAGCAGCGCCATGCTGGGAATGACGGCTGCAGCAACAGCCGGTGAGCACTGCCCAGGCCTCTCGGCCACCCACGCCACTCGGAGGGAGGCCACAGGCCTCTCTCCCTCCCTTCTCTCAGCCACTCCTCAGGCTCAGGGCTCTCCTTGCAGCCAGCAGCTTTCCAGGCGCAATTCTAGGCCTTCTACAGACAACAGTCAGCCCTTCCCACCGCCAGCAATGCAGCGTGGGGATTCTAGAATCTACGCAATCAGAGAAAAATAAGCCACGGCCCGCTCCTTGTCAAATACGAGTTGGCCTGGCCCGCACCTCCAGAGGCTCATCCTGGGACTTAACCCACTCTCTCCAACCCCTGGGAAGCAGACGGCAAATCACGCAGTTTCCAGGTCTGGGAAGAACGTGGACCTGGGATGTAAAGCGCCGTGAATCCCGCCCCTGTCATCTCTCCACCTGTCCCGTCGTGCTGCACTGGTCCTTCCAGGAGAGAAGTGCGTCAGCCTAGGACCTCAGGAGAAGAGGGTAGCAACACCAGCGAGGTGGCCGCACCCCTCAGACACAGGAGGAGACCCAGAGCGGCTGGGGAGGCGCTCTGTGGGCTCGTGGTTTTCCACGTGAAAAGCTGCCTGACCTGAGTTTAAGTCTACAAGCCGAGGAAGAAGCTTTCAGCTCAGGCTGGGGACCCCGAACCTCCACTCCTGAGGCTGAGGTTTGCTGATTGCTCATTTCTACCAGGGTTCTAGGTGCCTCCTCCAAAGTTATCCAAAGTTCTCAGGGCAAACGCTTGGGACGTGGCATGCTCTGCAAAAGGCAGCGCAGAGTAGGAAGGCTGGTCGGGCCCAGGGCCTGGTCTGGATTCTGGCCGTCCGCGCGTTCCTTCCCCTGGAGGCTGGCAACGGAGCTCTCCCCTGTCTGGTTACAGAAAAGGCCGGTGGACTGCAAGGCCTCGAGCAGTGCCCAGCACAAAGGAACGGCAAAAACAAGCCTGAGACCACCTCTCCTGCAGCCTTACCAGCTCCTCCAAGGCCATTCAGTTCAGGTGAGACGCCTGTGCGGCAGACGGCCAGCTCCACTGCGTTGAGAGGCGCAGGGCCCCACGTCAGGACACACTCTCTGCCTGTGCTTGGCCGCACAGACGTCTGGAGCTGTGCTTGTTTCCGAGCTCCAGAATCCGTGGTCTGGTGTGTCAGGGACCCTTCTGCACGCAGCCACAAAGCCTGCTGGCCCTGGGCTAAACTGCTCTGACCCTGACCGACAGACCCTGCCAGAGCCGGCCTGGGTGGGGGTCGCCGTCGCCTAGCCTGGCTGCACGGGGGCTCCCTCGTGAGGGGGCCCACTGAGCTCGCCTTCCTCTGGTGAGGCTGCAGAGGGTCCTCAGCTGGTCAGTTTCCACCTGGCCCAGTGACACCCCCCCACCCCCCCACAGACTGTCAGGCAAGTTACCAGAGCTCATGGGTGGGACAGCCATTCATTACCAACCACACACATTCCGCAGGCGCAAGGCCTGACACCTGGCCCCGAGGCAGGAGGACCACCACTGCCCGGCCTTCTCTGTAGAGCAGGGACACTTCACAGCTGTCTTAGGAGGCATCACAGTTTTCCAAACAAGGAAAGGGAGGCCTTTCGCAGGTTAAGCAGCTCCGCCAACGTCACCGATCTGAGAGGCGGAGCCAGGAGATTGGGTGGACCTCACACCAACTCACAGACTCACAGTTCAAGAAGGAAGGAGGCCTGGACTCGACCACTAAATAAATAATAAGTTAGCAAACACTAACTGGGCTCACTACAGCCCAGCGAGCACTGCCAGCCTGCCCAGGGCCCTCGGGGGCAGTGGAGAGGACAGGCCCTCTGGGCTCCCCAGGCCCTCAGTGCTCCAGGCTCTGTGCTGCTGCCCGCTCCCTGCCTCCAGAGCCCAGGGCTGCCAGGCTCCCCCCTGTAGGCGGCAGGGATTGACTGCTGAGCCACACCTGGGACCTGTCAGGACACAGGGCTCCCTGGGCCACCTCACGTTCACACGCTGGTTGGTTCCTGCAGTTCCTTCTCACGCTCTGTCCACACCCCCTTCCCTCTCCACTTTCCTGATCTAGCACAGCAGGGTGTCTCCTGCTCTTGCTCCCAAACTGACCCAGGACCAGGGCTTTCTTCTTTGCCACCATGGGACTGCTGGGCTGACAGTCCTGGGGAGAGGAGGCAGCCCCTGGTTCATAGGTAAGACGCAGCTGAGAATGAGGTCTTCTGCCTAGCTTGTCTTGAAGGATCGGTGTGCAGAGGAATCAGGAGGAAAAGCACTTGCCGAGGTCATCACTTCTAAATGCTTTAGACACAGAGGAGGAGAGACGGAAGAGAGGGTGCCTCAGAGGCCCCAAGGCCGACCCCACCCTCCTGAATTGGCTCATCCCTTTCTCCTTCCTCCTTCCCTCGCCACCCCTTCTGGGGGCCCCTCCTTCCTACCCTGATCTGCTCCTGCACCCTCACCCAGAGCCTCGGGCAGCCTCTGCCTTTTCTCCCCTTCCACTGCAGCTTCCCTCCTCTGCAGCCCAGGGAGCTGGTTGAGTGTGGGGGTGCAGGGCCACCTCCTGCTCCCCGCTCCAGTCCCCCTGCCGCTCCTCCCTCACCAGGGGCCAGCTCTGTACCAGACCCCTGCTGCACTTTGCTCCACCAGCTCTGCCTGGCAGAAGCCATCCCAGCTTCCACACCCAGTTTCCCTGTCACCTACCCATGGACACTTCCAGCTCCAGCTGGGGCCTCTATGCCAACCTCACCCTAAACACACTCACATTCACACACACTCAGTCACACACACTGTGTCCCATGCACACATACACCAGTCACGTGCACACATTCACACACACTCAGTCACACACACTGCACCCCATGCATACACACACCAGTTACTGCACTCACACTCACACTCAGGCACGCACACTACATCCCATGCACACACACCAGCCAAGTGCACTCACCCTCACACACTCAGTCACTCACAGGTACTCAGTCACCCGCTCACCTTCTCTACGTCCCCTCCTGTGTTGTCTTGAGCTCTTCCTGTGTGATAGAAATGATCCCCTGGCTCTGTCGCCTGTTTGTCCCCAGCATCTACCTTTGTCTCCCACACAGGGATTTGGACATGAGAAGTGGTCGATTTATATTCATCATCAAAAACAAATACAAAAGGGTAAAAATCTGGTAATCGCCTTTCCCAACAGCCATTCTGTAATCACGCAATTTCCCTAACTGCCTCATAGGACTAAATGCAATTCTGGTGGAATCAAATTTCTTGGCTGCTCTGTGTGTAGCTGACTCCTTCCTGGCTGATAGCTTTCTGGAACCCAAATTGCATGTGCAGCTGGAATTGGGGTGTCTGTTGAGAGGCAGCCGTCACTTCGCAACCTGCAGAACATCTCCACAAACACAAGCTCTCATTAGAGAGAGCTGATTCGCAGGATCTAAAACAGGAATCCTGGACGGCCCAACAGCTCTGCTGAGGACAACAGACGCAAGACAGCAAGGGCTGGCCTCTTCGGGGCCTTCCTTCTGAGGCCAAGTCAGGCACAGGGCATGGAGAACCTGGATGGCCGGAGGGAGGAGGGGACGTGGAGAGGGCCCTCCCAGGGAACCCACTCGATCCTGAGGAGTCAGCCGAAGCACAGCTCTCGTGTGTTCAGAGACAGCACCTCCTGGGTCACAAGTGTCGGGATGGAACCCAAACCCAGGCATGTGTCAGAGGCCGAGAGTTGGGAGGCCCTGCATGGGACTGCAGAGCACTCTGTGACAGTGTCACATAACCACTCGGGGGCACAGGACGTTGTTCCCCTGGCCTGCCGGCCTCCTGGGCACACTTCATTACTGAGACCTCCTCTCCCACATCCCACGTAGCAACCTTGGTGCCAGGGACTGAGCCCAGGGGTGCTCTTCCACAGAGCCACATCCCAGCCCGTCTTCACTGGCTTTATTTCTGAGGCAGGAGCTTGCTAAGTTGCTCAGGCTGGCCCAGAACCTGCCCTCCTCCTGCCCAGCCTCCCAAGTGGCTGGGATTGCAGGCATGGCCACCACCAGTGGCCTCTGAACCATGAGGTCCACTAACCTACCCTTTGCTGGCCTCTGACCTTTGGTCTCCAGAGCCTCCCAAGTTAGGATTCCTCAGGGCTCAAGATCAGATGGCCTTAATTCTCCCTCTGTCTCTGAAAATCCACAGCACTGCTGCCACACACCCCGCGGGGCTCACAGCTCTCTGGGGCTGAGTCAGATCCCTCCTCGCCCTGCGTCTGCTGGCCCGATACCAACCCCGTCACTCCTGTGAGATACCCACAGCATCTCAAGTCAGCCTGCACCAAAACCAAGTTCCCTTTCCCATTTCCCAGTCCTCCAGATGGGAAAGAACAAGACAGACAAGACTCGCCCCTCTTCCAGTGTCTCCAGACTTCTGAGTGACACCAGCCAGGTTTGACACCACCCGGATGGATAAGCAGGAACCTAGAAGCCCTCCTCAGCCTCCGCTTCTCCCTGCTGCCTCCCCTGGCCAGGACAGCACCACCCCTGCTCAGTCCACTCGCCAAACGTCTCTCGAACCCCTCAGCTCGCCACACACCTCCCCACTCCAAGCCTTTCACCTGCCATTCCACTGCCTAGAAAGCTCTTCCCTGCTTCTGCCTGGCTGCCTGGGTCTCAGGTGCACCATCACTTTCTGGGGAAGCCACGTGTGGCGCCATTGGGGTCAAATCCCCCTGTTACTGCTAGACTTCGTCCCCAGCTTAGCTTTGTTGAGTGGGGATTTGATTGATCTGTGCCTCTGCTAGTGACTCGGACCCGCTGCAGCACTGCCCTCTGACACCCGCCCTTCCGTAGGATGCTCACACTGCCGCGGGATGAGCACCCACCATCCTCCCGGCCACGTAACTCTTCGGCATTCCAGAACTCACTTAATGGACGCAGAAGCAGAACAAGTGCTGGAGCGCTTCCTCCCTGGATCTCCAGGAGCCGCCTGGCCACGGTTGTTCTGCAGCTGAAATGCTACGAGAGCAAGGTGAGAAGTGAGGGGCTCTGACCTCTTCACTTCCCTTATTAAAAAAGAAAAAAAGAGTACTCCGAGAAGTTCCTTGGGAAGCATTAGATGAACTAGGAGGTGGCCACGAAGAGTTTGATACAAAGTCAAAAACAAAAACAAAAAAACAGAACCCCGTCCCAGCACCAAGAAAAGGCTGTGGAGATTTATGGTCCTGAAGCCATGCTAAAGAAAAAAGAACAATTTCTTTAGGACGGTGCTCCCCAGCTCTTGGTCAACTCTCTGAAAACCAGCTCCCAAAGAGCCGACCCCACAGACTGACTTTTGGGCAGACTGGTCTCTCCAAGTAGCATAACCTGCACTATCGCCATCCAAAATGCCCACTGAAAACACTGTCCCGGACCAGGGACCCAGAACCTGGAACCTAGCACTGCGGCAGCCCTTGCAGGGAAGCTCAATTTAAAAGCAGGACCGGTCCTAGAGAGCAGACCACATGACTCGCACGCATCTTGAGCCAGCCCTCCCCTGCCTCGGGGCCACCCAGGCAACAAGAACCTGCCAAACCCTGCAGGGAAAACCTCTCTCCTGGAAAACTCAGGTATCCTGCTCTCTACATCCAATAGGAATAACTTTGCTTTAGAAAAAAAGCAAATTTGGGTACCAAGGAGGGTGGGGAAACAGTTCTCTCTTTGGATCTGAGTGCAGGGTACTGTTGCTAAGATCCCCCAGCCAGTGGGCTGACCTGGGAGGTGGGGCACAGCAGGCAGAGCCTCACAGGGTTTGGGCACCGAGTTAGGAGTGGCTTCAGCTGGGGACAGCCTTCAATCCTGGGCTGCAGAGCCTCCACATGGATGGAGAGTGGAGAGGAGCAGGGACCAGGGGAGAACCGCTCTCCCTGGCTTGTGACAGAAAGCCTCTTCCTGCAGTGAAATCCTGAGTCTCCTCTACTCAGGCCACACGGTTCCCTGTGAGGCACTCGTGGGTACAGGCGGAAGGCTGCCCACCTTGGAGGTAACCGTGGTGAAAATCTCAGATGCTCCCTGTGGCGTGGTCACTCTACACCGGGGCTCGGTGCTCGCGGGTACCATCCCTGCAACATCCTGAAGAGCAGATGGGAGCATTAGCACGACACAGAGTTCGAGTTTGAAGGGCTTTGTCATTTCCCCAAGGTCCTGTGCTTTTCCTGGGAGCCAGGATAGGGCCAAGTCAGACTTAGGCACAGTGATGCCGGTTGCCTTCCGCGTGCCCTCCACCAAAGCCACCTCGCCAGCTCACAGTGCTGCTTCCCTCCCACTCCCCGTAGGGCTCCCTGAGTCTGGATGTCCTGCCACGCTCAAGCCACAGCCATGGCTGGCTCTCCTCGATGATGAAGATTCACAGGCCTCTTGGGCCGTTCCCCAAGGTCCCCACTTCTAACCCTCTCTTCACATGGGGGGCTGTTTTTAATCCTTGCATGTTGAGATCTCAAGCTTCACATTCGTGCAGCTCCCTTTCAGCCTGCCTGAGGGGAATGATACCCTTTGCAACCGAGATGCACACACGCAAGCACCCACCTTTTACAGAAGCTCCATACGTGTCTCAAATACAAGTAAACAGTCTTTGCACTGGGCGCAGACCACGCGCATGGCACCGTGAGAGAGGCGTGAGACAGGAGCACCGCCCCGGGGGCACAATTTAATGAGGGTCTGAGCAAAACGTGCGTGACTGACAGCCGAAACGGAGAGCAAGAGCTGCCCAGAGTGGAGCCACGTTTCCACTGGGGTCACCACACCATCCTACTCCCGGCGAACCTGAATGTACCCGGTTCCCACTGCTGCCCCC
>JAJEJO010000806.1:920736-938387 GCA_020662805.1 Glaucomys volans
GCTAAGCTGTACTTCCTGGTCAGAAGGGTCGGTCGGGAGCTGCCTGTCAGAGGAGACCCATCTACTTGACCCCCAGGCACCCTGGGGACCGGAGCAAACACAGCTCTGAGGGGATGAAAATGTTCACCCCGAGTCTCCTGCCTGGGACTGACATCATCACTTTCAAAATGATTCTGAATTCCAGAACCAACCCAGCTAGGCAGTGGAGAGCAGCCATTTATTGAAAGTTAGGGAAGATTTTTTGGAATAAGTTTCTGCTCAAGAAATTTAAGTTTACTAAGGCTGCCCTCCCAGGGTGGAGGGATGTAAAGTGACTTCTTCTAACTTGGACCCCCTGTTCTTTATGCCACAGCCTGGTGCCCCTCTACCAGGTGTCCGGGAGCCTCCACTTTGCCCTTCCTTTCTCTCCTCATCCTTTTCTTTCCTCACATTCGAGGTCATCCCTGAGGAATCGGAGACCACCGAGGTCGGACGTGAGGAGGCTCCCAGCTGTCCCTTTTCTGTAATGTTCCTCCTCCCACCACCTTAAAGTCTCTGCTCAAACGTCGACCTCTGCGTGAGGTCGTCCCCAGTGCCCCGTCAGGATCTGAAGACCACCCCACCTCGCCACTCCGCAGCCCTTCTCGGCTCCCGGGGTCGAGGCCTGGCATTATTATCCTGCAGCTCTTTGCAGGTTTTGAGGAGAGTTTTCTCCCAGTTTTTTCGGTTGCCTTTAGTAAAGCAGCTGGCCAGGGGTCTGGTCCATCATCATCAGAACCGGAATTCCTTCCTGGGGACCAGGCAGTGGAGCTTGTTGACAGGAGAGAAATGAGCTCCTAACTTCGTTTATGCTGTGACTCTAGCTTTTGTTACCTGCGGCCAGATCTAACAACAGCAGGCTCCTCACACCGATCAGGGCACACGTAGGCTAGCTCACTGCACCCCCATATACATATAGAAGTAAAATCATCATCATCATCTGACTCTGCCCACGGCCCAGCAGCCACCAGCAAGCAGAGGTCCCCAGAGCTTTGCAACTTCCATAAGGAGGCCAGCATGGCCATTTCCACAGTTGCAGGGACACTCCCGTGCCTTAAGGGAGAGGGAACTGTTTCTTGTTCCAAACAGGGCATCCCCTAAAAGTGGTCTCCTCCTCTCTCCCAGCCCTCCTCTGCATCCCTGTGCTGAAGCTCCTCTGAGACCTGCTGGCCCAGCATCTCATGGTCCTCTGAACCAGAACCCATGAGCACCGAGGTTTCTCTGGGCTCAGCGATGAACTTCAATCTCAATTCGACAAGGAAAAAGCATAATCTGTGAATACCGAATCCTGCTGCGCTCCAAGGAATGGGGCGATGTGCTCCCAGGAACACTGAGAGCACCAAGATGCGCGCTGTGGAGGCTCTGGAATGTGCTGCTCCCTGTTCTCCTCACAAAGACGGCCATCAGCAGAGCCACTTCTGTTTCTTAATCTGTACTTTTTCATTTTAATATTCTCTTCCCAGACCCAAACAAAGTCATTGCTCTCAGATACTTTGAAATTACTGTTCTTTTCAAATATTCGTTCCTCTCCTGCTGACGACTCTTCTCCCCGCAACAGCGGCCAGCTCGCGGTGTTTGGCAGGCCTCCCAGATCCTCGAGCTTGCTGTGCCCTGAGCCTGTGGCCCTCAATCTCCTAACAGAAGGCAGCTTACAGCTCACAGCACACCTGGTTTGACCAGAAGGGAGAAAGGAATTAGAAAGACTTCAATTTGCTGCAGAGATTGAGGAAAATTATGTTTTAAGTCCTATTTGATTTTTTATTTTAATTCCGTGGATGATTTACTTTCTCAGATGCAGGGCAGTGGTGGTTATTTGTGGGAGGCTGGACTGAAGGACCCAGTGGGAGTGCCAGTAGACCCTGGGGTTGGAGGGAATCAGAAGCAGAAAGACCAAAGGAAAAAATAGATAAAGTCAAGGCTGGAGACGGCACTGCAGAACCACCATCCCTCCACCTGCCCAGTCCACCTGTCTTCCCGCTCCTCAGTGGCAGCAAGGCCTGGCCCCTCCCTTAAAGCCTGCCATACCAACTCCGCATATCCACTCTCCAGAGGACCTGTAACCTGGATGACAGTGAAGACAAAGACCATCAGATGGGAGCCCCCCAACTCCCGGGGTCCCCACCTACAAATATCCCTACTGGCCGGGCGTGGTGACGCACGCCTGTAATCCAAGCAACTTGGGGGGCTGAGGCAGGAGGATAGCGAGTTCAAAGCCAACCTCAGCAACTTAGCGAGGCCCTAAGCAACTCAGTGAGACCCTGTCTCTAAATAAAATACAAAATAGGGCTGGGGATGTGGCTCAGTGGCCGAGTGCCCCTGAGTTCAATCCCTGGTTCCCCAAAAACAAACAAATATCTCTATTCCAGGTCCACCTGGCTCTCTCCCATGCATCCCAGGAGAAGGGCTTCTCCCTCCCAGGATGGAACTCAGTTTGAGTCGAAGTCTGACTGCGCTCCTCTTGGCAGGTGGGGCCTGTGCCGCCGGCTGGTCTTTGCAGCAGAGGAGCCCTTCTCGGCGGCCAAGCCAATCCCAGCAGGGCCCCCGCCTCCACAGTCAGCAGAGCTGGCTTCTCTCTGCCACCACGGAGCGGCCTGGGCAGCCCTCAGTGCCACGGCTCTAAATGGCAGGCGATGCCCTCCAGCACTGCCACAGGGCCCAGCAGCTCACCGCCAACTTCTTTCTGAGTCCTTAAGTCACAAATCCAGAGAATGAAATTCACAGGACAAGGGAAGGCCACACGGGAGGCGAGGAGCTCAGGACGGTGGGCGCCCTCAATGGGGCAATGCTGAGTTGCTCAGCTTCCTGTCACCGGGACCAAGCGCTGGGGAAACAGATTCAAAGGAGGAGGACGGGTTTGCCCACGGTTTCAGAGGCTTCCCTCGGTGGTCACGGGGCCCATTGCCTGGGGGCCGCATGTAGCTGCTCACCTCACAGTGGCCAGGAAGCAGAGAGGCGCAGGGCCTGAGGACAAAGTGCACCCTTCAAGGCACACCCACAACAACCTACTTCCTCCAGCTGGGCCCCACTTCCTGTTTCCACCACCTCCCAATAGCCCAGCAGATTACGAATCCATAAGTGAATTAATCCATCCACGAGGTCAGAGCTCTCATGAGCCACTCGTCCCCAAAGGCCTCCACCTCTGAACACAGCTGCAGTGGTGGCCACGCCTTCAGCTCATGCCTGGGGGACACTTCGGACCCAAACCCTAACAGCATCCTTATGAAAGGGTCCTCAGAGCATGGGCTTCCCTCCTCCATCACGGAAGGACACGGGTTGGAGACAGCGTCTATGAGCCAGGAAGCAGGCCCTCAGGGACAGCCGCCTTGCTCTTGGGCTGGCCAGCCTCCGGGAACGCGAGAGGTGGGTCCTTGTTTCCCAGCCGCCAGTCTTAGGCATCCTGTCCCAGCAGCCAAGCAGGCTAAGACACCCAGGATGACACGCCCAGGCCCAGGCTCAAACACCCCAACCCGTGCTGCTCATCCACCTGCTTTCCTCAGAGGCCCCTTGATTCCAGATGTCCTCCGGGGCCTGTTGTCTTTACCACTCTCTGAACCTTGATCTCCTGCTCTCCCCCTTCTCAGTAAATGTTCATAAAATATCTCCAGTCATTGAGGCAGAACCAGCCTCTGCCTGAATCTACTTCTCCCTCAAGCCTGCGGCTGATCCCTCTCCACCTCCGCCCCGTCACCTGCCTCTAGCTATGTCCGTGGCCACCACCCACTAATGGCCAGCTGAACCAAAGGCAGGGAGCTGGCCCCATCCAACCCATTTTTCTGTGGAAGTGAGCAGATCATTATAAAAATGCAAATCTAAATCTCTCGCTGTCTAGCTGAAAATGTTCAATGGCTTCTCGGTGATCTTGGGAGACACACTCCGAGTCCTATGAGAGTGGAGTAGCAGCAGTCCTATTTTGGAACATACACACCCCACACCCACTTTTCTCTTTGCCTCACCCAAAAAAGTAAATTTCTCCCTAGATGGCTACAGGCGGCCATCTGCTCAGGGAAAGATGAAGATCGAAAAGGAGAAATGCAAAGCGGTTGGGGAGGAAGCGTTGAGATTTTTTACTTTCAAGATGGGATTTTGCAGCAAGCCACTGGCGAGCAGGAGAGGGTTTCGAACCTCGTCATCCTTTCCCTTGGCTTAACCCAGAATCAAGTCTGGCTGTCCGGAACATGGGGCTCCCCGGAGCACCCCCTTCCACGAGCTATGTTCTATGGTAGGAAACAGAACACTCAGGCCACATTCCTCGGCTCCACGGTCCCACCCACCTGAGAGCCACCGGCGTGCCGGGACTCACAGGAGCAGGGATCAGAACAGCAAGTTTCCGAGGCGCCAGGCAGACACTCAGACAAAGGCCGCTGCAGGCCCGAGGCAGAGGTACAGCGAGAGCGGAGCAAGGTCACCCCCAGGCTGCTGCTGGCTCTGCCCAACCTGAGAAGAGAGGCAAAGAACCTGGCCACCAAGTGCATGTGCTGCAGACCATAGCCACCAGCAGCAGCGGCACCAGGCTGGCCAGGAAGACAAGGGACACCACTGGCTGCAGAGCCCAAGCTGGAAGGCAGTCTGAGGCACTGCAGGGCTCCCTTCACGCCACCTCCGTAGTGTCTGCTCCGGAGCAGACAGGGTTTCTGAAGAGGACCAAGTCAGAAGGGCAGGAAGAGGAGGAGGAGGAGGAGGCAAGGCAGAGAAAGGAAAGGACCACCCTGCTCCCCCACCTGAGCCAACCTGCCTCTGGCCTGGAGGCTGCGGCCTGCTCAATCCCTGCCTCCCCACTCCAGTGGATCCTCAACCCCGGGGCTCCTTCCCTTGCCCAGCTCTGCTGAGGCCCTGCCACTCAGGCCAGCTCTGACTCCACCCAGGCCTCAGCCTGGAATGCTCCTCCCTGTCCCCCACCCCCCTGACCTGCTGTGCCTTTTCCAAGGCAGCCCGCCTGGCCTTCCCTGGCGGGGGGCTCCACCCCACTGGCTCAGGGCTCCCTGCCCCATGGGCTCAGCTCCCTGCACTCCGCCCTCTTCCCTGTTGGCAAAGCCCCTCTGCTTGTACACCCGATGGTTCTGCCTTCCCCTCGGACCACAGCCCAGCGCTGGCAAGGCCCCTTCGCTTCCGGAAGCATCTCCCAGGTCTGACGGTGCAGGCAGAGAGCTTGTCTTTGTTGAATAAAGGACACAAGTGAATAAACACATGAGCTATAAATGCCGTCCAAAACCAGAAGAGGCTGCTGTGTGAGAAAGGCCCTGCCTGGCCCTGGCACCTGAGCACCGTGAGGTGCAGGCCACCAGGGCCACCTTGGAAGGGCTGCCCACTCCACAGGTCACCCCAGGAGGCTCGTGCTTCTGCGCGGAGGGCTCAGAGAGCTGGAGGATGGGCCCTGTGCAAGGCCTCTCAGCCCACAGGTGCCCAGGGCAGGTGGTCCCCACGTGTGCCTGCCACCAGGGGCAGCTGTCACTGGGAGGACGAAGGGAGTGGACACCTGCCTGACCCTGGGGGCTTTCCGGCTGGTGCTCCCAACGTGGTGTGCAGTGAGGCTGGACAGACGGTGCACCAGCCGGAAAGACGTCAGGGGCCGAGCCAGGGCTGATGGAAAGGCCCCAAGCAGCACAGGGACCCGGAGGGTGAGCTCGAAGGGGCGGCTGCACAGACCCTCTCCCTGACCCAGCACTCGCTCCCAAGTGTGCTCCGCTCGACTGTTTCCTGGCTGTGAGCTACTGCGATTGCCTGTGGGCGCCACGGTCCCACCACCCACGATGACAATGTCAGCACAGGTGGATGCCTGCCACCCAGAAAGCAAGGGCGAGGCACCAGCCTCCACCAGCTGCCAGGGTGCCCAGAGTGGGGCGTACACACGTGTGTGTGGTGTGCATGGGGCGTGTGTGGGCGTGGCAGACGTGTGTCATATATGGTGGTGGTATGTTGTGTGTGCTGTGTGTTGTATGCGATGTGTGTTGTGTGTTGTGTGTACATGTATGGTGTGGGTGCTGTGTATTGGGCATGTGCATGGTGTGTGCATGTATGGGAGAGCTGTATTGTACTGTGTGGGGAGTGTGTGGTGCGTGGGTGGTGTTGTGGGTACATGTATGTGGTACGTGTTGTGGGGGTGTGGTATATGTGTCATGTATGGTGTGTAGCATGTTGTGTGTGTGCCGTGTGTGGTGTGTATATGGTGTGTACTGTGTGTTGTGTGTGGTATGTGTGTGCCATGATGGTGTGTGTGGTGTGTATGAGCATGGTGTATGTATATTGTGTGGTTGTGTGGTGCACATGTGGAGTATATTGTGTGTACATGTGTGTGATGTGTGGGATGTGTGCATGTGGGGGCGTGGGGAATGGCATGTCATGTATGGTGTGTGGTATCTGGTGCGTGTGCCACGCGTGGTGTCAGTATATGTGGTATGTCCTGTGTTATGTGTGTTGTGTGGGTGTGGTGTGTGTGGTATGCACGTGTGCTGTGTGCATGTGTGTGTGTGGTGTATGGTGTGTGGTATCTGGTGTGTGCCATGCGTGATATCAGTATATGTGGTATGTCCAGTGTTGTGTGTATGTGTTGTGTGTGTGTAGTGTGGGGGGTGCGGCGTTTGTGGCGTGTGTGGTGTGTGTGTGGCGTGTGTGGCGTCCACACACATGTGGTTGCACCTGGTTGGCCAGGGATGGAGACCCAAGCTCTCACTCACACCGAACATGACCTTTAAAGCCAGACGGGCAGCAGCACGGTGCAGGTGGGTGTTGCCCGCCAGCAGGCTGCCACCCTGGCCCGCTGCCCGACCATCCCAGGCTAACTCAGGATTCCGTCCTTGGGGTCCTGAAGTCGCTGGCCTCGTCCTCTATTAACATTACGATGTGTGGGAAGGGGACTGTCTCAACCTTCTGTCACCTGGCATTTGAGAGAGGATTAGGAAGGGTCCCTAAGAAGGGCCTGGAAACCCAGACCCCAGCTGTCCCTGGGGCACATGCTACAGGCCATCACTGGCGGGAGCCTGGGTCAGGTTCAGTGAGGAGGCGGCACTGGCCTGGCTGAGGGCCTCTGTGATGGACACGCAGCAGCGGGCGCCTGCGCAGCCCACACTCGCCGGACACGAGGGTGGAAAGCAGAGAGCACAGCAGGGCAGGTCACAGCTGTGTGGTGGGAGGCCAGTGGCGCCCGTCCTAGAGAGCGCAGGACACGTGGGCAGCATCCAAGGGACCTGGGGCGTGGGTGTGCAGAGGCAGCGGAGGATGGAGGTGGGGAGGCGGGAGAGGGCGGCCGAGCATCTGGAAAATTACTGCAGTCTCAGGACTCGGCTGCTTCAAAGCCAGGATGAGTCACCACTGGTTGCCTAGGCAACGGCTATTTTCCTCCTGCTGCTGATCAATCTCATCTGCACAACCGTCCCATGAAACTGAGCTGTGAAGATGATACACCCGAGTCACAGTGCTCTCCCAGGGAGGCCAGCCTTCCAGGTTCCGGGCCAGACCTGGTGTGGGGCAAGCACCCACCGGCTGCCCGTGGTCCCTCCCCTCCGCCCCACCATGGGCCGCAGCGAGGCTGACCGCAGTCGTGAGCTGCTCTCCTTGGACAGATGAAGGGCGAGGCTCACAGAGGCTGAGGTCTTGCCTAAGAACACAGGGTGCACAGTAAGAGTAACGCGGACACAGAGCCGCCAGGCGCTGAGCGTCGTGCTGGGAAGCTGGCCGGGGACTCGCGACACCTGACAGCACAGGCGACTTTTTCCAGGGAATCTGTTGAGGGCTGACACTAGCCCCAGAGAGAGGAAGCCGTGGCACGTCCTAATGACCTTCCTTTCCCCACGAAGATCAACGAAGACACTGTTCATCTCAGCTTTGTGTTGGCCAACATCCGTTCCATTTTTTTCCCTCCGTGCTGAGGATCTTTGGGGCTCAGTATGCCGTTTTTTCTCTGTAACCCCAAATTCCTGTCTCAGTCAGATTACCAGTGGTGGGGTTGCAGACCACAGCTGTAGTAACGGGGTCCGTACTGGACCATGTGTCCCTCCTAGGCACCCGCTGGGGTCACAGAGGGTTGTCTGCAGTTCTGAGCCCCCTCCCCGTGCGGATCACGCCTGGCAGTCTGCGCTGGGGGCCACGTGGCTCTGCTGCTCTGGAGCCAGGAGTCGACATCACACTCCACGGCTCAGAGGCAGACCCTGCCAGGACAGGGCGCGAAGCTGGTGGGCACTCAGGGGAGCTGCCACATGCAGCACAGCGCCTCTCGGCTGCCAGCAACTCTGAGCAGGCTCCACCTGTGAGTCCAAGGTCAGGCAGCCCAGGCCTCACTGAAGTTCACCACAGGGCCGCAGAGCAGACTCTGCCCGCCCCTCCTGGGCACAGCAGGACTCCACCTTCCAACTACCTCCCCTCCTCCTCTCCCAACAGCTCTGCCTGGCCCCTGGGAGAGCGATCAGCAGCTAATGCTCAGTAAGTGCTCATTGTGAGCCATGCAACATAAACTTGGGCATTCTTTGCCTGGCATTTCTCATTTGAACTCAGAGTAACCCTACGAGGTACAAATTAAAGGATGCTCAGAGAATGAACCTGACTAGAACCTGCAGCCTCCCATCCAGTCCCAGCCTCCTTCCCTGCTGCCCTCTCACCGGGCCTATCAGTACGGAAGACTAGCCAACTAGCCAGCATCTCTGCCAGTCTCTCCCTCAGTGCACCCATCCTTCTCTTAGAATTCCTCCTAAAACGCGCGTCCTCCCGAGTCACTCACATTCTGAAAACCCGCAAACCCTCCCCATTAGGTCCACATAAAGTTGGGCTGGCTGAGCCCACGCATCCCAACCAACGCCCTGCCCCGGGCACCGGCTCCACCGCGGGAGGCTGTCACCACCCAAGGGTCCCTGCTGCGCACCTGCCTGCTCACACAGGCTGCCCTGCCCTGGGCACCACGGCTGCCCTGCTCTCCTCCTGGCCAGAGTCTGTTCCTACTTGAAGACACAGTTCTGTGAAACCCCCAAGCTCCTGCTGGCCCTTCTCTGCCCTTCCTGCTGTGTCCAACAACCTTTCCCATTCTCGTCACTGACCTTTACTACATCAAATTGTGTGCAATTACTTGTTGGGGACAGCCACTCTGTAGGGCAAGGACCGTAATTCATTTTTCACCTCGCAATCCCAATGCCTACCACCGGGCCTGGAGCAGGTGGCTTATCAACTCTGCATTGCACAGGTGGACGGAGGAGTCGATAATGTATTTATTCATTCAGTTAGTTAATCACTTACTATGTGCCAGGCACCATGCTAGAGGCTGCGGAAGCGAAGATGCCTAGAGAACTCCTGGTGGAGCCCTTGGTTATGGTTCAAGGCTTACACAATCAAGGGCTTTCATTGCTTTTTCTCTTGATTCCCTTCCCAGAAAGCAAACTGAACTGCAGAGACTGCAAAATCCCACCTAATTTCATCTGGATACTAACTGCCATTCATCTAACTGCCATGCTGAATTAAAAAGAAAAAGAAAAAAAAAACCTCAATTGTCAGGTCAAAATCACAGCTTGCAAAAATAACTGAAGACAGATCGCCTGCAGCTCCCTTGGGGTCTAAATCCATCTTGATGTTAGTTCATTAAGTTCTATGAGTTCCATTAACTTTCCTGATTAATTGTGGATTAATTAACCAAACTCTGCTGACAAGAAAGTATGGAGGCACAGGGTGATTATGTTCTAGAGACGAGTGCTCACAACATTTGGCTGTCGTTCCATTAGATCCCCAAACTGGAGTCTCTGCTCTCTGCCTGCTCTGGACCATCCCAGTCCTTGGGAAAACACAGCTCAACTCTCTCAAATCACTTTCCACGTAGATGCTTTATCCCACCAATGTGGTGGTGACGTCAGAAGCACCTTTCAGGGTAGGACTTCACCTCCTAGACCCCCACAAACCAACAAGCACTGTGCTCTCCTGAACACCACGTGACCAAGAAAGTCTGAAACCCACCCTGTGCCAAGGAAGGAAAAGGGGCCCCGACGTGACAGGACTTGCCCAAGGCCAACGGGCTGAACCGGGATTTCAAACTGTTAATAAGAGCAGCCTGACAGCTGCCTTTATTTATATCTGCTGAGTTGAGGCCAAAGGCTGAGAAGCTAAAGGTCAGAATAAGGGACAGAAATTTTAACTCCAGGAACAAAGGGGGCAGACCCTCAGGAGAAAAGAAGGCGCAAAAGCAGTGCTGAGCCCCCTGGCTGCTGTGCAGACAGTTGCTGGTTTGAAAGTAGCAGTGCAAACCAGGGGGGAGGCTGGGAGGCAGGGCTGAGGTTAGAAGTCTCCCAGCCCCACGGAGACAATGTGGCCACAGGACTCTCCAAGAAGATGCTAAGAAATAGGCAAGATCCGTCTGGGGCCCCTTGGTTCTTTTCTTATTACAAGAAGTCACCACAAATTAAAAGATAAAATGACCTTAGTTTAGTCACACCGCTGTGCAGATTAGAAGTCTGGCGGGGGCTACTGAGCTCAGATCGAGGTGAGAGCAGGGCTGCAGGCCTTCTGGAGGATCCAGAAGAGTCTGCCCCTGCCTTTGCCAGGTCACAGAAGCTGGGGCACCCCTGGTCTCTTCCTCCACCTTCAGGTCACGTCCCCTCATGGTGCACCTCTCTGACCTCCTTTCCTGCCTCCTTCCTCTTTCAGGGCCCTGTGATTTCACCGGGACCAAGCAGAGAATCCAAAACAATCTCTGAGGGTCAGCTGAGGGTTCATCTGCAGCTTCAGACCCCCTTTGCCACGGAACCTGGCACCTTTGCAGGTTTTGGACGTGGGGGCGTGGACATCTTGGGATGGACATCTTGGGAGAGCTGTGCGCCCTTGAAGGGCCGTCTCCAAGGAGCAAAAGTAAGAAATGAACGACTCTCACAAGGCTGAAATGCAGCTGTGAGTCATCTCACTCCCAACGAGACTAAGGTGACGGCCCCTCGGGTGGCAGCCTGCCCCAAGTAAATACAGATCCTCTCTGGAGAAAGTCAGTGCTACCCAGAGCTTTCAGAACCTCTCATGTAGAAAGTCCGGGATTCTACTAAAGATTCTCAAGACCAAACGACCATGGCTTTCCTTCTGCTCCTCCCCTGGAACGGAAGCCCTGAGGACGGGACCATGCCCAGCCGTTCTGTCCCAGAGCTCATCCAAGCTGAGGAACAGGAGGGCCCGCTGCAAGTGCTGGTCCAGCGAATGAGTCCGGCCTCAGCCCCTAGGAGCCTGCCTTGGGCGGAGGCCGGAATGAACTCCAACTCCTCTCAGTTCTCAACCACCTCGTCCAGGCCAGCTCACAAGCCGGCCTGGGATCATAATAAAATTGAGGAGGAGGAGGAGAGGGAGGGGAAACTAACTCAGTGAGGCAGCAGCAGGAGGCGGCGACAGACATTGGGCTGGGAGGGCTGAGCTGAGGACAGCAGGGCTGGGCGGGCACCTGTGTCCCGAGGTTGAAGCTAAGACAATTCAGTCCCGTCTCTTGTCCACGTCGTCTAACAACCCTGCTGGACTTGACTCTTCCCTTCCAGGAAAGCTGCCGAGCCACTAGAGAAGCAGGAGGCAGGGGCGGGCACTTGGCCTCTGCCCTCTGCTGGTTCTGTCGCTGGAGTGGGAAGTGAACCAGCAGCAGCAGGTGAGCAGGTGAAGGCTGTGTGCCCCACGGGAACAGATGAGCACCACCCGAGGGGCTTCAGAAGCTCGTGTTCCTCTCTCCGTGGGCGAGGGGTGAGTGGGGCTGGTGGCAGCTTGGCCATTGGCTTTAAAGGGGGTGAGGGCAGAAGTGGACAATGGCCTGGGACCAGCCCGCCCAGCGGGGCTGTGGGCGTGACTTGCAGCCTCCTCTGCCACTTCATCGGCCTGTCGGGTGGGGCTGTAGGGAGGGGCTCTAGGCCAGCGCACCCCTTCTTGGGAAGGACCCCGTCCCTTGGAAGGACAGGAGAGCTTCAGGGAGAGCTCTGCTTGTGCTTGAGGGAGGCAGGTGGACAAGGAGACCTCGGGCTGAGGTGACACAGGGAGACCTTGGTCCAAGGCTGCACCTACAGTTCAGAGCACTGGACATGTAACCACGCCATGCTGGGAGCTCCACTTTCTGAGCCCCCAACAGAGGCAGAGCCAGGCCTGCTGCCTCCAGGTGTGAAGGCCAGACCCTCCACACGTCCTCTGCCCGGAGGAAGCCCACCCACCTGCCATGGAGTCGTCACCACGGGCAGAGCAGAGGCAGAGCTCAGCTAACGTCAGTCCTGGTCTATGAACACGCTAAGGACGGTTCTGAAGGAGAGATCACCTTTCACTGGAGCAGCTTGACAGCCACGGCGAGCCGAGCTCACAATGCATTACGCTTCTGCCCCTGAAGCCCCAGAGCGGCGCCTGCTGTCATCTCATCAAGACACTGAGGCTCAGCGATGATGGCCTGTGGGTCAAGATCACACAGCCAGGAAGTGGTGACGCCGGGGGTCAGTGTGGCGCACACCCCCGTGGGTCTGTGGGTCTGTGCCGTGCCTCGGCCCAGCCTCAGCCTCCGGGTCCTGTGAGCCGCTTCCCAGATGGAATCCAAACTTCTAGCAGCTCAGAGAGCAAGGAAGCAGCACTTGCTGAAGGCTGTACCTGAGGAGTTCTGGGCCCGAGTAGGGGCTCTCCCCTTCTCCACTTGGTGGTGCCACCTCCAGTCCTTCCAGAACCCTCCAGGGCTAGAGCGGGCGTCACAGGTGATGGACAACATAACTCAGCCACAGTTTTCCCCGGAACAGGTGGGAGTGGAGGCTGCTGGAGGGTAGACACAGTTTCCTGTTCCCGGGATGCAGGTCTTGGTGGAAGGGAAGCATCCTGGTCCCCACTGAGCCCCAGGCCCCACACCACCCTCTCCCGCCAGCTGCCTCCCCCACGCGGAGAGCCCGAGCACTGCAGTGTCCTCAGAGGCGGCTGCTTTTTTGGGATAATGAGATTCGTCTTTAGCTCTTCGTCTTTAGCTCTTCGTCATTAAAGAAGAGAACCTTGGAATCAGTGTGTGCCCAGTGTCGGGATCAGGTGACGTTGCCAAGGAAACACAGCTGCCTCCTGTCACTGAGGGAGACACCCCCGCAGGACAGAGGTGGCCTCCCTGCCCTGGTCCTGGCTTGGTCAGACTTGCTGGTCTTGCTGCTTCTCCAGAACTTCAGAGCCTCCTCCCCAGGCGCCCCAGGCACAGGAAGGGAGCCTGCCTCTGGGAAAGTGCCTTCCCCTGTCACCTGTCCTGGAGAGGGAGGCAGGGAGAGAGCCGGGAACACTCCCCGTCAGAATGTACCTGTGACTTCCAAAAATGGACTGGAGAGGGAGACGGGGGAGGGGTCTGTCGCACTCAAGAGCAGCAAGAAGCAAATATGGCCAAAGAAAACTTAAAACCTCTCCTTCCCACCCGTCCCCACCAGCCTTGGTAGCAGTTGTGCTCCCCCAGAGGACCTGTCAGTCAACGAGGAACCACACACAGCAAGGGGTCCCACACAGTCATGTCTCCAGTGACACCGCAGCCATCTGAGCAGAAGGCACTCTGTACGGTCCCACCACCACAAAACTGCCCACCACGAATCTCTGCAGGGTCTCCCTGCTAAGCGGCACAGGGCCTCGAGGGGTCTCCCCCCCATGCCAGTCTCAGCTCACTGCCCACCAGCTTTAGTGCCCTGCTTCCATGGTGGAGAGCGGTTTTGGAGGAGCAGCTCACCAGCCAGGGACCACGCTTCCCAGCACCCCCTGTGTACGTCCCTCTCGGTAACAAAATGCTCGAGGCAACTTTTAAAAAGTTTGATTCAGCTGACAGTTTGGGAGGTCAAGGTCAGAATCAGGAGGTTGGCACTCTGGCAAGGTGCCAGATGGCAGCAGCCGGAGCTTGGCTTGGAGCAAGTGTCACATCTCAAACCAGAGATGAAAGAAACGGGCAGAGTCCCCAGTCCCCCGTGAGGGCGCACCCCAGCGGCTGATCTGGACCTCCCTCGAGGCCCCAGCCCGCACAGCAGCACCCTGGGGGTCAGGCCTTTAACACATGCGCCTTGGAGGGGCTCTGCCCATGGAAACCACAGCGCCTGCGCCCAGGCCCACGTGGCCAGTTCCTACAAAAGAAGGGAGCAGGACGGATCATTTACCCAGCAAAGGAGGCCACCTCCACCCCTGTCCCCTGCTCTTGCCTAGGGTCACCCGGCAGAGCAGGAAGAGGGAAGGGGCTGGGTCCCTCAGCCACCACCTTGAACACAGCCCTCTCTGCTTTTTGGGTCAGAAATAAGCCTCTCCTGTGCTGGCAGCTGGCATTTCCGGGTGTCCGTGCGGCAGCAGTGGTCATGGCCTACGAGGCCTGACCACTGGCAGAGTTGGGCCAGCCCCAGGCTCTGAGGGGCCCACGGAGCTGGATCAGAAGGAAACACCACGGGTTGGTCCAAACAAAACCCCACTCTGCCCAAGCAAGACGAGATCAAAGCCCTCAAGGCGGCTGCTCTCGTCTCCAGGACACGGGAGGGAGCACATAGGGCATGGCGGGCACAGGCAGAGGCCGGGGAGCTGAAGGAAGATGGGCTTCCTGAGGCCAAGGCCTCTGCTTGGTCCTGGCCAAGTGTGTGCCTCCCTGAGCAGGACACGGGGACCGACATGGAGGAGCCACCAGGCACAACCTGCAGGACGGTGGGGACAGCTGCACAGGTGACCGCCAGAGGCACACAGAGGAGAGGCGTGGGGCTCGGGAGCAGCCTGGCCCTCTCAGACCCGCAGGGCGTTCTGGCTCGGAGTCGAGGCCGCCTTCAGGAAGGCCAGGCTGCAGCCTCCTGGTACCATTTTCAGATGAGCACGAAGGTGCGACCTGTGTCTAACTGGCACGTGTGGTGGCACTGCACACGGCCCACACCGAGGCATAGACTGCTGCTGGCCCCACGGAGGCCAGGCCACAGAGCTGTTGCCTTCAAACCAGCCTCCACAAGAGGTCACATTCAACAAAGCAAAACTCTGGGGGCCGAAATAAAACTGAAAACCTCATTCCCACCACCGAGAGAAAAACATGCCACCCCACCCCTCCCGGTCTCCTCTCCACTGGAGGCTCATCCACACCTCGCTCAACTGCTCCCCAGCCTGCGAGGGACGCCCGGGAGTCAGAGCCCCTCAGAGCTGCCGAGGCCCCAGTGAGCTTCTGAGAAACAGAACCGAGGGCTCAGGAGAGGGCGCAGCCCAGGCCAGCAGCCAGCGGAGAGAAGCAGGTGCGCCTGGTGAGGCAGAGTGCAAAGAGGAGGCCCCGTGAGACTCCAGGAACAAGGCTGGGGAGGCGACAGGGGTGAGGCCCTTCTTGCCATGGGGTCCTCCCAGAGAAGACCAGCGCGACACAGGAACCTGGCAGAGGTCCAGGACACAGTGACGCTCCAGGCTCATCACGGAGCAGGTGTCACCATTCACAGGCAACGGGATGTTCCTGAGGTAGGACATTGACACACCTGCTTCTGGAAGGCAATCTGGGTCTATTTTAAATTAAAATATTCAAACCTTTGGGTCTGGTAAGCCCAACGAGGGGCTTTATCAACAGAGCTATTCCCACGCTTGGAAATTCGTAGAGAAATCCTCATGAAGATGATCGTCGCTGATAAGATGTGTGTGTTTTGAGGTTTTGCCCGTGAACTTTCACCAACCTTTTTCTTTGATGAGAAGCATCATGAGGGGATTACGCACTCAAGAAGCCCTCGCACCTCGTACAGGACCACGCCCCGGCCTGTTCCTCCGTTGATACAGGTGTGAGGACCACATCTGAGTCCCCGTTCATCTGCGGAGCTGTCACCAGGCCCAGATCCAGCGTGCGCTCAAGTGCTGTTCTCCGACTTCGTGATTCTCCGGACATGGAGGGAACGCAGGCTGCTGCCTTCCTGAGCCCAGCGAGCCGGAGCTGTGCTCCAGGCTGCATGGGTGCCACTTCCACTGGGCAGTGCTCCCTGCTCTGCAGCTGCTGGATAGGGCGGGGACTAGGATGGTGAAAAGGTCCCAGGAAAGGCGCCAGGGTGTTAGCTGGTTGTCCGCACTGTGAACACTCTGAAATCACGTTCACCCCTTTTGGAGGGAATTTGTGTGTGCCTTTCACGAACTTCTCACGAATTCATGACACTGCATTGGTCAGCTTTTTGTTGTGACCAAAATACGTGACGAGAACAACCGAAAGAGGGAGATTATTTTGGCTCTCAGTTTCAGAAGTCAGACGGTGGCCGGCTGGCTCCGCCACTCTGGGCCCAGGAGGAGGCCGACCGTCTTGGTAGAGGGCATGTTAGGGGAAAGCTGCTCAGTTCAAGGCAGCCAGGAAGCAGGGAGAGAAAGGCAGGAGCCAGGGACAACGGGTACCCCAGAGCCCATCCCAGCGCCTGCATCCTCCAGCCCCGCCCCACCTTCTACAGCCCCCCCCAGCAGTACAGGCGAATCATTAATGCACCCATGGATGAATCCGCTGCTCAGGCAACAGCTCTCATCAACATCGTACCTCCGAACACGAATGCAGGAACTTACAGGGACACCTCGTATCCAGATCGTAACGCACACAAAATGTGACTCAGTCACCAAGCCAAGGGATTTTTGTCTCAAAGATGGAATGTGTTCAGAAAGCCTCTACCAAGGAGAAATACACCAAGGTGGCTGAGAAGCCAGGGGGAAAAGGCCAGCGTCACAAGTGGATCTACAAATGACGCTGTAAGATAAATCGTCACACTGGCATTTGGTTTTCCTTTCACAACCCTCTAATAGATTTAAAGCACTGCTGTTTAAATGGTGTGTATTGTTGGCTGCAGCGGCTCACACCTGAAATCCAGAGGCTCAGGAGGCTGAGGCAGGAGGATGGCAAGTTCAAAGCCAGCCTCAGCAACTTAGTGAGGGCCCTAAGTGACTTAAGCAAGACCCCGTCCCAAAATAAAAATAAAAAAATACAAAGGGCTGGGGGTGTGGCTCAGTGGTTAAGCACCCCTGGGTTCTATCCCGGTACCAAAAAAGAAAAAAAAGAAAATGGTGTTTATTATAAGTTGTCCACCCAACTCAAACGTTTATATTGCTATGTGACCTAGTAAAGTATGAAAAGGCATTTTCCAACTTTTAAAAAACCAAGAGGGAAGTAAACCTCAGAAATGGACAAAGGGAGGTTTAGAACAACACCTATAAAAATCATAACAAGGGACCAAGGGACACCTCACTAAGCTCACCGTGGTCATGAATTGCTTTCAGGTGGGGAGTCAAGAGCCACTGGTTTGCTGTGACATCTTTCATTAACCAGCAAGTGACGCAGGAGTGCCACTAGTTTGTTTCCTAACTCCTAGGAGTCCCGCTTCCCCACCCAGCACGAGCACTGCGAGGCCACCAAAACAGCCATCAGTTCAGTCTCAGGTTATTTGCTTTTGAAAATCCCTGCTACTCAGCCAGCTTGACTGCTTCTAAGGTATCTCTGGCGTCCCTAATATTTTATAATGAACCAAAGCGACATTGCACAGAGAGAAATTTTCAAAACACTTTCATGATGTGTATGTTAGTGCAGGCCAGGATTAAAATAAAGATTTTATAAATGCCATGGATAGACACTGTGGCCAAACCCCAAAGGCAAGGTCCAAGGACAGATGCCATGGCCAAGCCGCAGCTCAAGACCCAGGGCTAGACCCCAAGGCCATGTCTCAGGGTAAGGCTCAGGGTGAGACCCCAAGGCAAGGCCCAGGGCAAGGCTCAGG
>JAJEJO010000806.1:938397-957169 GCA_020662805.1 Glaucomys volans
CAAGGCTCAGGGTGAGACCCCAAGGCAAGGCCCAGGGCAAGGCTCAGAGCTAGACCCAAGGCAAGGTCCAGGTCTAGACCCAGGGGCCCCACCTGGGCCAGAAACCTCAAGCCACAGCAGTCACAGTTCTGCAGCTGTTCCCAAGCCTGCCCCTCCACCTGACCTCTCGCCAGTGGGCTCTGCTGGTCCCTCCAGAGGCTCTCTGGGCCTGTAAGCCCAAAGTGCCAGCCTCAATTTTCCCAAAAACACAGCCAGCTTTCTCACGCCACTTCTGAGGAAGGCCCCGCCCTCTCCCATTGCTGGAGCCGAAGCCCTGCAGTCAGCGGGTCCTTCATTCTCCTCCCTTCTCTGCCTCCCTGGGACCACGCCCTCGCCTTGGACAGCAGGAGCTCTCTGGGTCCATCCCAGCCCCCCAGCCTCCTGCCACTACCTTCCACTCCCCTCAGGGCCTGGCAGAACTGTTGCGCACTCTCTAACAACTGTGTGATGGGATTCCTTAAAGCCGGATGCAAAAAGGGAGGGAACCCTCATGCTGGAGGGAAGGTCCTAGTAGAATCCACACACTCCGCTACTATTGAAAGTCATGCAATAAAACCAATTGTTGCTCAATTAATATTTTTAAGCAAACGAGCACATTCATGAGTGAGTATCCACGAGGAGGGAGCCCGTGGGGAGGGGGTGCACGGGTGCCACCGCTGGCTGCAGGTCCCTGTGGTCCTGCATGGGGCAGGTGGAGGACAGAACGTGAACCGCACCCTCCTTCCCGCCGGCGGCGCCTCTCACGGTGGTTTCCCTAGAGACGGCGCCTCTTCCTCCGCTCGCTCCCCTTGCTTCTCACTGAACTGGGCAATCAGGCTCGACTTTCTCTCACCACCGTCTTACCAAATGCTGAAGGTTGGCGCTCCTCTTCTGAAAGAGAAGGGGTGCAGGTGACTGATGGATGCTGGAAAGTGGGTTGACGTGCCCAGAGAGAAACAGAAGGAGGACAGTCGCTGCAGGGAGGTTTCCTGTCTGTGTAGAGGGGACTCGCTGCTTCCTCCACGCCGACTGCGATTCATTCACAGGATTTACACGAGAGCCATGGGCATTTCACTCTTGGGAACAAGGCACTGATGGATATCAGGAGTCACTGTTTGGCATGTGTCCTTCCTCAGTTAAATTCTCTAAAAGGAAGGCAGGCGTGAGCCTGATGGTCTCCCCGGGTTCCGTTCTCCTTCTGGGGCGAGTGCGGGTCCGGAGTATCGTGGGCCACGTGAACTCTGCCACGTTTTCGTGGCCAACTGCGTAGCTGAATGTGAGTCATCGTCATGAAAGTTGGCTTCTTCGAGGCCGGTGGCCTCCTGGGCACCTTTCCAGTCGGCAGAGGAGAGGCAGAGCAGGAGCAAAGAACTGACAGCCGCTCCTCCTGCCACCCTGCCTGGCTGGCACGGCCCCTCGCTAACACAGCCCCCGGTTCTCCTGCCTTTGCTCAGCCTCACAGGAGCCGGTTCCCTGACCCTCCTCTGTGACCCTCCGGAGATAAGGAGAGGAGGCGGGAGGACAGAACTGAGGGAGTCAGCGGGACGGAAACCCCGGCATTCTGCATCCGCTCCACTCCCGCTCTTCCCACCTGGAGTGGAGGCCCGGGGCTCAGGCCTCCGAGCTGCACTTGGGTAGAAGGGACTCTGTTCTTCAACACTCACTGTTCGTTCCACTGACCTCATCAGGGCTTTTGTAATTTCCTAGAACCTCTCTGAAAATTCAAATATCCCTGAGATGGAGAGGCTGAGGACATGCTAGGGCACTAGGTGTCCCTGGGTAGAAGATGGCTCTGGTCACAATATTTCCAGGGTGATTTACAGTGGACGAGGCACTGTCACAGACAGAGCCTCACATCGGCTCACTAACAACCCATGGCGTAGAGAAGGAGGAAGTTTTGCTGGTGTTATAATTTGCCTTTTATAGACTCCTTATGATGAGAAATATTGTCCCTGCCCGGCACTGCCATCCTACCCATGCTGCCCACAGACCCAAACCCAGGTTTCCACTGGCCCAAGAACAGAGCTGGCCCAGTCCTGTCACCCTCAGTACTGCCCACCCCCCCGTTGCCTCTCTGGTCCCACCACTGACGGTCCCCAAGTCTCATCTACTTGAGCCGTGCTTTCTTCATATGCAGTGGCCCCTTAAGTTTTCCTAGGGACACCAGTAGGTCTTCAGGACTCCTGTGCAGGAGAAAGCTGAGTTCTGAGCACTATTATCCAATTCTTCAGGAACTAGATGGGAGCCCAAAAGCCAGGCCCGCCTCTCCAGCAGGCACTCAGCAAACTTATGAAGTGCCTTGGGCAGCAAGCCAGCTGGGCACTAGGCACCTGCCTCCTAACATCCAGCAGAGCACTCGCTGTTCCAGGGCCTCCTCATTCACATCCACACAATCAAAATGGACCTGGGTGCCTCCTGCTTCATCAGCCATCACCGAACACCAGCAGAGCTTGCGACCTGCAGATGGCTACATCTGAGCTCTTGCAATCTCCACAGAACAGAATCAAGCATCACCCAGGCTGAGGGTGCCACACGGAGCAGGGGGGACTCCACCAGCCAGTCTCCTGCACAGCCGGGCCCCTGGGAAGTGATGCACCTCAGATCTGCCCCTCTTGTTGCCCCTGAGCCTGCCGCAGCCGACGACCATTCTGACACCCCCACACAATGATAAGCCGAGAATGATCTTGGGAGCTGGCAAAATCCCCAGCTCCAGGCCAGGGCCGTCTGCTGCAGATGACATGCGAAGGATTCCAGGACAGACACAGGGGGCACAAACCCAGATGGGGCCACCTGCAGGGCTTGGGATTCAGGGCCAGCAGACAACACACCCAAGGAGAAAAGCAAAGAATTTTCTGCAGACAGTGTACCTGCTAATCCCTCTTAGGAACGTGATAACAGAAATAAAATCCTGTTTTAAAAAACACGTTTAGAACCATCCTGCCCATCAGCAGGCTGTAACTCCTGCAGTCTCAAAGCAATGAGTCAGCCTGCGGCAGGAGGGACCGCAGCCGCAGTGTGCACCCCACGGCAACCAGCACCTCACCTGGGCTTTTCTGCAATATGAGTCTTCAACCCAAACAGGCCACTTCTGTTTCAAAAAGAAGCATATCCCAGAGGCTTCCCAACCATGAGTGGTTGTGGCCTGAGTCACAAGCAACCGTCCCCCACTCTTACCCAGGCTGCTTCTCCAACTGCAAAACTCTACACCTGATCCCTCTGCCTGTCGGTCCCTCAGGCCTTCAGGACTCCCAGCTGTAAAATCTGACTTCCTGGCATGCGCTGGGGGCCAGCCTGCAGCCCTCCCCAGTGCTGACTGAGCGTGAGCTGCGTGCTCGGCCCCGGGACAGGTGTTAGAGAGCTCAGCTATGAACACGGAGGCCCAGAGTCTGTCCTGCCAACACCCATTTTCCTTCATCTTCCCAGGCTGATTGCTGACACAACTGCCCTGGTGCAGGAAGGCCCTGTCTTCTCTGGGCCCACTGCCTCCCGGAGTGACTCCCAGAGGCCCTGCCCAGGAGCCAAGTATGAGTCAGGGGCAAGGTGGCCTCAGTGAGGCCAAGCACGGAGGGGCCTGGAGGGCAGGGCTGCTCACCACCCTGACACCACATCTCGCTCAGCACAGCAGCTGATGCCCCCCAAGGCTGGGCATCCCTGGCTTCCCCTGGTTGCCCCCATGTGGCCTCTCCCAGCCCCTTTACTGGGCCCGTGCTCCTGAGCCTCTCTCCCTTGGGTCCAAGGCTCCGAGCCCGCTTCTCTGCACCACCCCTCCCCTGCTTCCTGTCCACTGAGTAGTTCCAGAGCTTCCCATCGCAGCCCCCTGCTTCCACGTCTCCGGCACCTCCATGACTTTCACTGGACACCTACCTGCCTGCGCATCTACTCCAGCCGCTAACAAGCCTCAGTGGGGGAATCAGGAGGCACCCTGTCCACACCAGGCAAAGCAATCTCACCTCCAGATTCCGCCGCAGCAGTGCTGGGGCTGGCAGAAGACCAGCGCATTTTCTCCAGCCCTGCCTTCCTCAGATGCAGCTCCTCACAGCCCGTGTCCCTCACCTGGCCCAGGTCTTCCCCTCCAGTGGCCAAAGAGGCCTAAGACTTCTGTCTGGATTGTTTCTCTGTTTAGAGCCCTGGAAGGAGGCCACAGGGCTCAGACTCTGCAGTCAGACTTTCCGACTTCAATCCTGACTGCCATTCCTGCCGGGTGACCCTGAGTCTTGGTTTCCCATCTGTAAAGTGGGGGTGATGGAGATCCTGTCCTTGGAGTTCCTTTAAGGGTGGCTGAGGTTGGCAAGGGCTTAGAACAGCACCCAGCAGAGAGAGCGCTCTGTGCCTGCTCCTCCCACCGTCCACACTTTCACCCAAGACGGAAGGAACTCAAAGTGCCCTCACTGTCCCCTCCCTGAGCTTCACAGCCTCATCCCCCAACCCCCAGTCAGCACGGTGCCTCCAATACTCAGCGGCCGGCGGGCACGGTGACGAGGTGCACCTGTCTCCCTCCCCGCTCCTCCCACTCCCTGCCCTACACACACTGGGTCCAGTGGCTGCCCCTCCGCAGCTCCATCTTCCCTCCCTGGTGGCACTGACTAGGCTGTATTCTAATGGGCTAATTCTCAGTAGCCAAAAACAACCAGTTGTCTTCTCTGCGTGTGGATTACCTAGTATGCATTCAATAAGTAATTGATGTAGGGACCAGTGTCCAAGCTGGGTAGTAAGCCAATCTCCAGCCTCACTGCCAGCTCCCCAGCCGTTCTGAACACAACTACGGTTTGGACTTAGCACCAAGAGGAAGCTTCCCTTCCAAGGTTGTCCAAATCCCAGAGGGACAGCAGGGACCGGGTGGGGGTGGGTAAGGGATCAGCAGGAGGGAGCCACAGCCAGCAGGCTGAGCTTTATCTCCAGAGCCAGACTGTGCCCCAGGGCGGGGACACGGCAGGGAGCCTCTGCAGTGCAGATGGGGGGCAGACCCGCTGGCTGCTGGATGGCCAGACACCCCACAAGCTCAGGCTCCTCTGCTGTGAGGGGAGGGGTTTGGCTCTCACGCTCTCCACCGGTGCTTCCAGCTCTGCGACCAGGCCCGGGGCTGGCCAGCGGGGCTGTGGGACGGGTGCTCCCCGTGGCCCATTTGTTCCCAGCCCCGACCTGGCCTTCGGCTGCAGCCCTCCCCTGGGCCCCCGCAGCAGGCCTCTTGCTTGTCCCTCCTTCAGCTGGTTGTTCATCTGCCCACGGGGTTTCCTCTTCTCAGCAACTCGGGCATCCTCCCCTTTGCAAGGCCCAGCTCAGGCCTGAGCCCTTCCTGCAAGTGTCCTGGCCATCCCAGCATGGGGCCTCGGCCCTCCTTGCTGGTCTCCTTGCGGCCTGGACCCATGACAGCATGTCACTTGACCTGTTGCTCCAGGAATCCAGCCTTCCCAAGGCCAGGCCACCTTCCCTTCCACCCTTCCCTCACTGGATTTGCACTGTCAGCAGAGGGCTGTGTGGAGTGAACCCAGGTTGGCTGAATGAGCACATTTCTGCCTAGATCGTCACCACCTGCGAGTTCACAGGTGTTCAGAGATTGGCGCTAGCTGCCCTGCCATCTAGCGAGTTCTGATTTATCAGCCAGGAGAGTTCCCAATCACGGGATGCTTCTGCTTCCTGAGTAACTATGCAGCCACCCCCAGGGGACCCTGCGGCTCCTTCACCTGGGGGATCTGCACGTTCCAAACTCCACTTCCCCCACTAGCACCCCTCCTCACCCCCATGATCCTTGTCCCCAGGACTGATGCTCTGAAAATAACCACAGCTGGGAGAAAACGCAAACAGGGAGACCCTGCCAAATACCCCAAGCCCTCCTGGGCCCTGCCTGACTGAAGTCCACATCCGGCTCCTGGACCCCGTCCACTTCTCATGACCAACTTCCACCTGAAATAAACCCTCCTGGCTGGTCATTTCTTTTTGACATTAATGTCTGAGAGGCATTTATTTCCTCACCCAGCGGCATCTCCTCCAGTGAGCCCAGAGTTGCCAGCTGGGCCTGACTCCTCCAGGAACAGAGGATCTGGCGGCGGTACTGGAAAGTCCACCCAAGATGCGGCCTGGCTGGTCTTCTCCCTGACCTGACCTGGGTCTGGACCCACACAGCCCAGAACTGCCACTGCCCCCAGCTGAGACGAGCAGGAGGCAGAGGAGCTGAGCTACTCACCCTGGAGGACACGAAGCCTGTGTCCTTCAGGGCCGTGTCTCCACCTCCGGGCAGCAGTGGAGAGCCACAGCGCACCAGGCATCCAGCACCTTCCTGGGGGCAGAGATGTGAAGGGCCAAGGGCCCCTTGGTGTCTCTGGGGCACCTCGTAGAGGGCAGATGAGAAGTCCTGTGTGTGCAGCAAGGCGATGGGTGGTTTTCACTTGTTCTGAGGCGCGTGGTGACTGTGGCCACGCTCTGGGTGTCGCCCACACAGGTGTGATCAGTGCAGCCAACAGTTCAGACCAAAGGGTTCATTGGCAGACGGAGGACCCCAGACCACAGGCCCCCAGGGGACAGATGCATGGCCTCCTGCTCTGGTCTTTAGGTCCATCTCCTCCTCCCCTTGTTATGGCTTCTCTCCCCGAGCCTGTCTCCCTGGACCAGTTTGCCTTCTCAGCAGTGAAGGAGGTGCTGAGGACACAGAGGCCGTGTGGCAGCGGTAGCCCAGCCGAGACTCAGCCACTCTGAGCACTGTCTTGGACACTTCTCCTCTCCAGGGCCACCCACTTCTGCTGTATGGGAAGGTGGAGCACAGAGACTGAGACTCGGCGAGAGTCCTTCATCAGGTCACTGCTGGACTTGAAGCCCTTCAGTGGCTCTCCTCTGCTGACTGCATGCGATGCCTCCCTATCCTGTCCTCCCGTCTGCAGGGCTGGACTGCACAGCCTTACACCCGGAGCTCTCTCTGCCTCTTGAAAATCGCCTGGGAGTAAGTAAATATGGTGGTTCAGTTGCTAACCTGTGCTAAGAAGAAAACCACAGTAGAGAAAGTGGTAAGGAAGAAAAAGACTGATGGGCTGATGTTTCGGTAGGATGCTCAGAGAGGGCCTGTTAAAATGGAGTCACTGTGGCTGGGCCTGGTGGCACATGCCAGTGACCCAGCTACTCAGGGGCCGAGGCCGAGGCTGGGCCAACCTGGGCAACTTAGCAAGACTTTGTCTCAAAATAAAAACAAATGAAAAGGGCTAGAGGTGTAGCTCAGTGGAAAGAGCCTCTGGGTTAAATTCCCAGGAACAGAAAAGGAACTACTGTGAACCAAGAGGGTGAGGCTGGGAAGGTGGGCTTAGAGAGCTAGCTCTGGTTTGATGCCACTCAGACCTAGTGCATCCCACTCCTAATTAAATCTTCTCCAAGATTGGCAGATGATTTTCACAGCCCCGTTCTCTCCTTTGCTTTTCCATAAGGCACGCCATGATTCTGTGCACAGCTGTCCTCCAGCCTCTGTCCTGGAGGTCGGCTATGACCAGCCCTCCGTGGCAGGCTGAAGAGGTCCCAGGACTGGCAACATGCCGGCCCACTCAGGCAGGCGTCTCCCCTCCAGACCCTGCCTGCCTCCGTGTCCCCATCGCCTCCCTAGCTGTGCTCTTCTTACTCCCAGATCTGCTCCCATGAACAGTCCTCAGGCTCTTTTTGGGCAATGGCTTTTTCCAACAACAGTGACATTTCTTCACCCCACCGTTATTCCAGGATTCCAAATGGCTTTGAAATCCCTGTCCTGTCATTATTACCAGATTTCCTCTCAGCTTTGTCTCATCTGCTTGATTACAAAACATTTGTTTCTTTGTGTCATGGACAAAATTCCTGAACAGGGCAAAACCAAGTCTTCTGCCTCAACCAGACACCACCCCACGGCTGAGAAAGGGGGCTGGGTCCCGGCAGGCCTGGGCACATCTGCCGGCAGGAGCACCGCACATGCTGACCCATCTCTACCAAGAGCAGGGCACACACACTCCTAAATGCCAGGCAGAAACGGCAACACACTTCATCCACAGGGTTCCTCAAACCTGCAAATTGCCTGTTTTAAAAGGTAGAATGATGTCAATTTCTTATGTTTTCTTCCTGTAGGAAGTGGTTACTGCATCCATTTCAAATGATCTCTTTCAGAAGAGGTTTTTTGATGTTTGGTATCAGTAGCTTATCTGCCTGCAGCTCTGTGGTTTCCAGCCCTTATCTGCAGAGCCCGGAAGTCATCTCTGCAACCCAGCTCACACTGCCCAGGGAGGGGAGCGGGGAGAGCGGCAGCCTGTTCTATTCTCCCATCTGGAGAGGGGAGCTTGCGGTAAACTGTTGGGGATGTGTTGGGGAGAAAGCATGGAAAGGGGAACAAGAGATCCCAGACTCGTTTTTAAATCAATGTGTCTTGAATCAATGTGTCTATTCAGTGAGGATTTCTGGATCCAAACAAGATTTCAAAACCCAATCTCTTGCACACAGCCTTTTTTAGAAGTCCCTTTTCCCTGGCCCCTGTCCTGTCTTGCTTCTCCCTAAACATGAAGTCTGGAATCTCCTCTTCCTTCCCAGTCCCTGCTGCAGGCAGCACCCTGGATGCTAGGGTCGGGGCATGGAAGCCAGCTGGTTCTCGCCAGACCTGGCTCCTCCCTGACTCTGTGTGGTCTGCTTTGAGTCA
This sequence comes from Glaucomys volans, assembly GCA_020662805.1. Lineage (NCBI taxonomy): Eukaryota > Metazoa > Chordata > Mammalia > Rodentia > Sciuridae > Glaucomys > Glaucomys volans. The sequence continues at coordinate 947,045 of JAJEJO010000806.1, forward strand.
CTGGTCAACTTCAGGCCATCACTCTCCAGTCTGCCAGCAGCTGCCCACCCGCTGCCTGTGTATCTTCAAAGAATCTGGTGGACGTCAACAGCTGAGTTAATGATTGGCTACGTCCCCTGCAGTTAGGGAGAAACAGCAAAAGGAAATAAAAAAGTGTCTTACCTAATTAAAACCCCACTGCCACTGCTGTTACTTACTGTCAGCTGACAATGGCCACTGAAGGGCAATAAACTGCTTTCCCCAGCCATTTTTAAGATTTTATGAAAAATGAAATGACACCTTTGGAAAAATGGTAAAAATTGTAACACCAAATTGTAAAGCTCGTAAAGGTGGTGGGTGGCCAAAAAGAGTGCACTCGCCAGGCGGGTTCACCAGAGTCAGACAAAAGTAGTAGCTTGAGATTTATTGGAGTCTGTGTCCCGGGCAAAATCTCCAGCCCCCTGGGGTGAAAGTCGGGGTGGGAGAGCCAGAAGACATCGCACGTGGCTTTGGCTGCTCAGGGTTTTTATACAGAGGAAAGGGGTCAAGGGTCCTGCCCAGGAAAAGGTGGACCCAAGGTGGACGTCAGGGTCAGCAGGTCTCCCTCATTGGTCACTTCTGGCACAGTGTGTTACTAGGTGACCTTGCTCCCTCCCCCTGCAGCCGCCCAAATTCAACTCGACACTAATATTGAACATATGGCAAAACCAGTGTGCTCGTCACAAAATAAACCAGTACAATTATTTTGGATCATTAATGCAAATCAAGGACCAATAACAAATTTACATCTTCAATCCGTTCATCTCACTCCAAGAAACTTACTCTGAAGAAATAAAAGATGACTGGAAAAAAATATTTATAAATATATATGCTTCAATAAAATATATAAGTGCATATATGTATAATATCTATAGGCACAAGAATATTCTGTATAACATAAACGTCAAAGTCCTTGCATCCCTTGCAAAGTCCCAGGTACATACTCAGAAATTTGTAGAAAAGTAAGTCCAACAATCTTATTTGATTAAGATTTAATAAATATTAGTACTTTTAAAAGAGAAAAATTAAAAATAAATCTAATGGTGTAGCTCCTAATTGACTCTATTTGCCAATTAAGAATTGGACAGCAGTCTGGGCTAAAAACAGTCTGTCCCACCAAGTGGGAAGGTTGCATTCATAGCCAGAAAGGGAAGTGAGGAGTAAGGAAGTAAGGACAGTCCCACAGCCCTCCCGCTCCCTCCTCCAGGAGCATGGTTTGAATGGCTGGCCACTCGCGCCTGGCTGAGCCCGGGCAACCTGTTACAGGTGGGTCGTGGTCCACCACGCAGCAAGTTAGGTCACAGTGCAGCGTCCAGAGAGGCCGTAGGCAAACCACTCAATCCAACAGCACCTGAGCAGGACGGAATGTTGCACAGATATCCAAATTAGGGGACATGCTATGAAAATGTGGAGATTGCTCAATACAAGATTAAATGAAAGTACACTTTAAATACAAAAATTGGTTGCCATTAAATACGTATTATACAAAGTGAGAGAACTAAAAGCAGTATTTATAATTTCATTAAATTTACTTTAATCCTGTTGTACCCCCTTTGCCATTTCAGAAGTACATTTTTTACCGAAAGAAAAATATGTTGCCCAGGAAGACAAGAGACAGCAAAGTTCTTTGGGATAAAGTTTCTCCATGAATCTTGTTTTTACTGAGGTTACGGCTTGACATGTAGAGAGCTGCACATCTCAGAGGGTTCAGGGATAAGCACGCTTCGTGGCACCGTCTCCGACATCAGGTCACATACTCGGCACCTCCCGAAGCTTCCTGCACCCCTTGGCTATGACCTCTGACCCATAAGCTCTGCCTTCCTGGCGCATGGCAGTGCAGACACGGCTTCCCACAGCGAATCTCCAGAACTCTCGGCTCCTGCCCACGAAAACTGCACACCCTTTAGCCGTCCCTCCTCTGCCCTCCTGGCAGCCACCATCGAAGCCCCTGCTCCTGTGAGTTTGACCCTTCCAGGTTCTCCCTGTGCGACTGTGAGCTGCCGCTCTGGTCTGGCTCGTGTCACTCAGCAGAGCCGCCAGGACCGTGGGCAGAGCTGCAGGGCGCGGCTTCCTTCCTGTTCACACACCCCGTGGCTGAACCCTATGTTTTCTCCATCCACTCATCCAGCGATGGACACCCAGAGGCTGATCTTGGTTCTCCTTAGTAATACTGCCAAGAACATGGGGGTGCAGATGACCCTTTGAGATGCTGGTTTCAGTGGCTTTGGAGAAACCCCAGGAGCAGGATTGCTGATCATCTGTCTGCTTTAGTTTTTCAAGAAACCCCCATACTTTTCCACCTTGGCTACATTTCTTTGGGATGAAGCATGAGTGGTCATTTTGTGTAATTCCTGGAGGGTGAAGCTACCCAGAGAAGATGCGTGTCCTGTGGGAGGCGTCCCAGGTCTCACACGTGGCTGCTCAAACCTGACTCCTCCCGACCCCTGTCATTATTAGACTTTGTGTCTCCATAGAGTGAAGCCAAGCAGCCACTTCACCCTGGCCCACACTGCTTCTGAAAGTCCCTCCTCCCTGGGCTGGTTTTATACTAGGCAGCAAGACCCTTTTTCCCTTCCAGAAAGTCACAAAAAGGAGTGGCCCTTGTTGGGCATATTGCCAGGGCAGAGCAATGTGCAGGACACGGGAACCTGAGATAGGGTGCTGTCAGGATGAGAGAGTGGGGTGACCTGACACTGGCTCAGAGGTCTTCTCCCCACCCATCACACACACACACACACACACACACACACACACACACATACACATTTTAAATTACACAGGCAATCATCAGAGGGGATCCAGCTAGGGAGGCCAGGCAGAGTGAGGCAGTAAGAGGGACACTTCCCGTTCTGAGCCTTACTGTGGGAGGGAAGGCAGGCAGGGGGCAGCTGGCACTCAGGGTCCTGGCCTAAGAGGAGAGGCTGGCTCCCGACCCAGTTCCCGCCAGTTCTGGCTGAAGGAGCGCGGCCCTCCCTAAGATTTTCAGGTGACTGCATGATGACCTAGCAGCTGCCGGACACTAGACAGGGGCCTGGATTCACTGAGAGAGCAAATTAGGTCTGCAGTCTCTGAGTTATGAAGTGCATGCCCACATTTTGGGACACCGTCTTTTATACACTGATTTACTTCACACTCACCTACCAGCTCCTCACCTGCACGCCCTTTGGCAAGCAAAGGCAGGACACGATACAGCAACTCCAGACGCACGGAGAAATGGCGAATTGGGCAACTCAGCGTAAATACCCAGATTCACCAGAAATTCTTCACATTGTAAGCAAATAATTATTAATTTTGGTGCATGAGTTTAGGGGACTGATTACTAACCAACTCTCATTTGTGAGTCCAAGAAGGTTTCCTGAAGAAGTAGGGACTGAGGATCTTCACAGCCAGAAAGGCAGGTCTGAGATGCACCCAGCAGGCTGAGGGTCCCTCCCTGGGGTGAGACAGCAGTGGCCTCGTCTCACCCCAGGGCCCAGACTATGAGGAGAGGACAAGGGTGAGAGGGCCACACCTCCCTTCCACTGTGAGTCACAGGAAGACCTGGAGAGGTGAGGAAGCCAACACAGAGCCACAGTTTCTTATCAACTGTAAACCTGACAGTCTCTCCTGCCCCTGAAGTTCAGGACTACTTAGAAGGAGACGGGGAAAGGGGGGATCTATCAGGGCTGGCCACCCTTGTTCTGATTAGGGCGTCCACTCCTGTCCATTCATCTGTTTCCTTGAGGTCACTACAGCTCCATAAATAGCTGGAAAACTCAGTCTTCAGCAAGACCATTTGGCCAGCATAACCGCCTCTGCCGAAAGGGGTCTGCTCCTTAAAGGACTCCACCGCACTCCAGAAGCAAGCCCTGTGGAAGGCGCAGCTTCTGTGGCAGGGAGTGGAGAGCAAGGGTGACTAAATTCCTGGGCTCTGCTGGTCTCATGGTGCTGTGTCCCTGGAGACAGGACTGAGGTGCTCCCGTCCCTACAGACTCCTCCTGCTTCTACTGCCCTGCCCGTCTCCCAGGGTTACGTCGGGACAGGCTCAGTCACCAGCCTTCCATAGGCTGCCTTAGAAGCAGACGGAGTCCTCCTCCTCTGAGAATCCTTGTTAGAAAGCTCCCTGCTGGCCCATCCTGGGCCTGGCTGGGGTCCACATGTTATCTACAAGACACTCATTGATGTTCACAGGCCCCAGACACAGTTCAGAACTTGAATGTCAAGAAGGACCACTTTCTCCAGGAACAACAACGTTTGAAATCTTCACATTTCCACTCAAGCAGCCAGAAGGGGAGGATCTCAGAAAACCACAAGCTCTGGCTGGGCCGTGGTAACCCAGTCTGTAATCCAGCTACTGGAGAGGCTGAAGCAATAGGATCTCAAGTTCAAGGACAGAAGGCCACTTAGCAATACTGTCTCAAAAGAAAAAGGGCTGGGCATGTAGCTCAGTGGTAGTGCAGCCCAGGGTCCAATCCCCAGGACTGCCACACACACATGCAGACACACAAAAATGTTTCGGTGCACACCCTCCCAATGGGAAACTGCCAAGCTCCACAATCCCAGAAGCAAACAGCATGACCGTCTCCTTGCAGAAGCTGCATAAAGATGGTGGACGAGTTTTGGTTGGTTGGGTTGTTCTTTGTTGTTTTGCCCATCGTGGGCAGGAGGCAGCTCTGGCCCTGCATTTCAGTGGCCGCCGTGGCTGCTGGTTTTGCACGGGCAGCGCTTTCTGGAAACGGAAAACCTGCAGGAGCACTGCTTCCGGTTCTGCCGCAGACAGAGCGCGCGGCGCGGCGCGGGCGAGGCGGGCTTTGCTGCCACCTAGTGTCCGACCCGGGGCGGCGCGGGGCCAGCCGGCCGCAGGGCCCGCGCCTGAGGCTGCAGCTGACCCAGCCTGCGCTGCGGGGACTGGCCACTAGTTCTGGGGCGCATAGGGCTCCGACGAAAGGAGGCCGGCCGCGCACACCGGCAGGCGCAGAGCCCCAGGCCGGGCCGCCCTGCCACCGCGCCCCAGGGTCACGTGGGCCGGACCAGCGACCCCACCCCCGGGCACCCAGGTGATTCCTCCTCGATCTGAATCCTGCACCTCTAACCGCAAGGTCGCTTCCACTCCTGAGAAAACAGCGTGAGGAGCAGGAGGCAGGAAAAAACAAAGCAGGCGATTTTCTCTGTCTCCTCAATCTCTTACAGAGATCTCTGAGCACTTGTCCCACAATATTGAGAGACATCTCAAAATCCAAGCGCCAGAATCTCCCAGAAGTGCAAGCCGTTAAGGTGCCCTGCCTGGCCTCCAAGAAGCAGGGGCTGGAGAGGGCCCTGTCCTCAACTAGAAGCAAAAAAAAAAAGCGATTCTCTGGAAAAACCGTTCAAACCTCCCTGGCTCCTGGTGTGTGCTGTGTGCTCAAAACTAGGGACACTCACCTAAGACTTCTTCACCCTGAAATAATAAAGCTGTGAGTTCAGCTCATCAGAAGGGACGGGGCAAGAAGGTCCGAGAAATTTCATTTTCTAGCTGGGATGTAATGGAGGAAATGCCTCTCCCCCCGGGGAAAGTGGCTTCTGGTGGTTGTGACTTGGGGCCTCCACTGTGCTCTGGTGGACATAAGAGGACTGCCAGATGCACTCAAAAAATATGACATGGCACCTGCTGGGGGGGCTTGATCATGCCTACGGGGCTCGAGTCCACCAACAGTACTCCCAGGGGCTCATTTTATCAGAGAACTGGGAAGTTTTGTGGGGGGATTTTTGTTGTTGGTGGTGGTTTTTCAGGTTTTCTAAGTTGACCGCACAGATGCAGAATGTAGAAACCTGGCTGAACGGCAGTGAGGAAAGAAAACCCAGGCCTCTGGATCTCCGGCACAGCCAAGGAAAGGCCCACAGCTTTGGCAGTGGTGGAGAGGCCAGCGTGGAGCAGCCAGGGGGGTGCTGCTGAAGGAGATCACAGCGCTGCGTCCCTTCTGCTGCTACCGCACAAAAGGAGAGGAGCCACCCTCTCCCAGGTTCCCACAGAATCTGGAAAGCAAGTCATGGGAGAGAATCTGAGGTTGCCAAGGGTGTTTAGGAAGAATGGAAGACCAGGGGCAACCCAAGAGCCCTATGCAAACGTGACAGGTTGCCATGGCAACAGAAGAAGTTTGGAGCTGTTAAAAGAGAAACTTTAGACAAAGCAAATGCACCAGAGCTCCCTTGAGCAAAGAACAACTTGTGAGTCTGGCGGCAATTGGAACCAGAAGTTTGGGTTCTGCTGCAGCCACCAGGCAGCGACCTGTGTGGGCTGGACTCAGAAGGAAGAAGAGGGAAGATCCTGGTTAGAGGTCGGTGGCTTCTGGAGGTAAAGGCTCCTTCATTGCACTGTTTATACTGAGCTTTAGTTTGCTCTTGTAGGAATCTAAAGCCCTGGAGCCACCTGCCTGATTTGCAAATATGCATATTTTTAGCAGAATTTTCTAACAGTTGTTCAAAACAATCAAGCAAATTGCATTGGGAGAAAGTGGAGGGGGCATTCCATAGTTGCAGAACTTACCATTTTGTGATGTCATAGACCTAATTCCTGTCCTGGGTGAGGGGCTGGCCTGACCACACACAGAAACACACCAATAAATGTCTTTTTCCGGCTCAGCTGTTTACCAGCTGTGTGGCCCCGAGTTCCTTTACCTCTCTAGGCCTTAGTTTCCTTGCCTGTAAGAAAATGATGGCAATTATGTCAAAAACCAGTTGTAGAACTAAGCAAGAGGGCACAGCTAATGCTCCGCCCCTTCCCAGCTGCTCAGTAGGCTAGTGACCTGAAGTTCCCCGGGGGGAGCTGGAGGGAGACAGCACAGTGGGAGACCACAGGCTCCGGAGGCAGACTGCCTGGGGTTCAGGCCCAGCGCTGCCACCATGTGATTTAATGGGCTTCTCCGTTTCCTCATTCTGTGAAAAGATCCTAAGAGTCCTGCTTCCCAGGCTTGTTAAGAGGATTGCACAAGTTAACACATGTGAAGTGTTAAGAAGGCCTACTATGTGTAAGTACTACATGAGGTGGTTTCACAATGGGATGGTTGTCTCTAGGTGTCCTTCCCTTAGAAATCACATACAGGAATCCTGATATAGGGGAGTGGGGAAGCAGGGGAGGAAACATCTTTTATTAACAGAGTCAACTTCTGGCATTTCCAAAGGAAATGGCTGATGTCCATCATGTTAAAAGTAACTCACACAAACTTAGAAATTAAAGCTATGGAACAGTCAAGCTCATTTTCAAATGATCACTGTGGATTTACATCTCTTCCTCTCGTTATCCAACTGTCGGCCCTTGTAACAGCCTCTCGGGATCAGTCCCATGCTGCCTTCAGACCCACTGGCAGGAGTCCTACCTTGTCCTGGGTCTTCACTTGGCCTACATAGTCCAGCCTGGGAGCAGGGGACCTGGGAGTCTTCCCCCTGGAACACTGGAGTGATGTGTACTAAACTGGCCCCTCCCCGCAGGCTAGCAGGCCTCCCAGCCCACGGAAGCAGCTCATTCAGTTGAGCAACTGACTCACCTGAGCCCAAAGCCATGCATTGTTGGTCTCCCCAGCAGCTCTGGAACCCTGGGACAATCCCAAATCCCCATGGCACTGAGGCTAAAGCAACTGCCCAATGACAAAGACATTAGCACAGGATCTGAGGAAAGGGTCTGGCTCTCTGGCAGGGGGTTCTCATTCCAGGAAATGCCTTTCCAGCAGGTTCCATTGGCCCTTGGTGCTCATGCTGTCCATGCACAGGGCATGCTCATTAAAGGCACTCCGTGTACATGAGCTCCGTGTACATGAGCTCACTTCGTGTACATTGGGCTCCTGCTCCAGGAAGCCCTTGGGGGGCTGTTCCACCAGTGTGGGCCCACACCCCAACATCTCTTATACTCCTCCCACAGTGCCATTCCCTGCTCAGAGGTCCTGAGAGTTCCATTTGTGCTCTGAGCCATGGCAGGCTCTGCTCTCTGGGAACCACCCCACCTCCCGCAGGGGCTGGAATTCATGACCAACCAGATGGCTGGATTCAGGCTCAAGTGTCCCTCCAGTGGCTACAGAGATCGAGATGAACCTTACCCCCCAAGACCCCAGCACAGCTGCTCCGTGGACGGAGCCTCCTGATCTGCCCATCACCAGCCCTCAGTGTGCACGTCACAGGCCCACCCACTCCAGAGCTGGTGTAGCATGTTCACTAGGACGTGCCTACCTCTCTCCAGGTGTGAGAGAATTGGGTTTGCTCAGCTCAGTGTCCCCAGAACCTGTGCATGGCAGAATGACACACTGTACTGACCTGAAATGAGCAGTGTCAAACAGGAGACGCAAAGTGACAAGTCACATATTCCCCCCTATTTCAGTTCCTGTGCCTCTCCTGGGCAGCTGTCTATCCACTTTTACTGAACTGAACTCTCACAGTTCTGGCTGTAAGCTTTCCACCTCAGGATCAAAAAGCCTTGGTGGCGTGTGTTCATAGCAGTTATGGTGCATCCCAAGGCCACTGGACAGGAACTGACCAATGATATTCTTCCCAGTAACACAGCTCAGGCTTAATGTGAACTTGGGGTGAATCATCAATGGCATTTTAATAGAGTCCAACTGGCACTAGAGATGAACTGATCTCTCCAGAAGAGTCCCTAATGGTCGTATCCAAGATTCCCTGAGATGCCACAGCTCTGCCCAGACCACAGTACCCAACACAAGGAGCACCGTCCACCCCTGAGATCACAGCCCACTGAGCACCTGAAATCCGTCTCCATCTCATCCTTTTCGTTTCCAGGACTGTTTCCAGTGGGGTTGTGGTCCTGCCACTGCCTAGCCATTCTGTGAAGGCCTGGAGTGGGATCAGTGCCCCTGTTTAGAGCAAAGACCTTCCTGGGGACAGAAAACATCCCGAGAGCAAGAAAGGAAGACTGGGCTGCAACGTCCAGGAGGTGAATGCCCCTTCACTGACTCTTGACGTGGAGCCCACTGCCTTCAGTAGGCAGTGTAGAGTGAGCCACGGTGCCCTCCACAGCCACACCACGCCACTAAATCTAAAGAAGGGCAGAGGACAAAAACAGGCTTTTCTGCAAAAATACGTGTCCCTTAAACACACGTTCAGCATCATTAACCACGGAGGTATGCAAGTGGCCCTGGGTCCGATCCTTAGCACTAAAAAGATAATAAATAAATGCTAGAAAACCAGCTCTCATGCACGGTGGTGGCGATGTACAGTGGTGCGACTGCTGTGGAAAACGGTTTGCCCCTTCCTCAGGGAAGTAACAAGGATCACTTGGTCCAGCAACGCTCCTTCTGGGTAGACACTTAAACGAACTGACAGCAGGGTGCACACAGACTTACACACCCAGGTGCACCATCCGCAGCAGCTCGGAGGTGAAAGCAACCCAAGTGCCCACTGACAGAATGAGCGTGTATTGCGGGATGTGTAGCGTGTGCATGCCCGTCTGAAGGACAGGATGGGACAGCACTCAGCTTTAAACAGGAACACTGTCACATAAACTCGAGAGCACGGTGCTAAGTGAAACGACAGTCACAAAATACCCTGTATGCCTGCACCTGCGTGAAGCAATTGGAAGAGTCAAAATCACTAGACAGGAAGTAGAATGGTGGTTTCCAGCAGCTGGGGAGAGACCGGGGAGCTATGGGCCAACGTCTCCCGTCAGGAAACAGACTTCCGGTAGTGCCCCAGGCCCTCCTCTGCCTCAGCGGTGGGCGGGGCTTGTGCACCTACAGGCCTCTCCCGCCAAGAAAGGCGGTTCTAGTGGCAGCCAATCACAGCAGGGGACACCTGCTGGCATCCTCATGAAAGGTCACAGCCTGCAGAGCCCAGTTCCTCCCTGGAGACCTGCCGCTTCCTGTGGCAGCTGTGAGCCTCAGAGCCTTACAGACCTCACTTCCGCAGCGCCCCGGTGACAGCTCTGAGCCCTGCGGCACTGGGATGGTTGTGCCGCAGCGCCTCAGCGGCTCCTGCAGCAGTTCAGCGGTTACAGCCCCAGTGTTGCAGCTGTTCCGACGCTGCTGACTCAGCATTGCAGCCTTCCAATGCGCAGCCCTGCAGTGCTGCGGCTCCCTCAGCCCCGGGCCCTCTGCAGTGGTGCGGCTCCCTCGGCCCCGGGCCCCCTGCAGTGCTGCGGCTCCCTCG
>JAJEJO010000807.1:0-39013 GCA_020662805.1 Glaucomys volans
CCTAAGAAATCATGCATAAAGATTCCCTCTACAGGTGGTTGTCAGCTGTAGCAGTTTTTGCTCTAGCAATGGAAACGGTTTTTTTGTTTTGAAATTGCATTTCACCCACTAATAAGGCTTTTAACAAAAACTATTTTGCTTATACCCACTAAAGACTTACCATTTTCTCCAAATAGTGGGAAGTGAGAAGATTAAATTCTCTATGCAAGAAATCTTATCACTATCATCACCACCACTCTGCCCTGCCTCCCTGTATCTCCCCACATTTCCCCCACTTTGCTCTGACTTCATGAAACCTTTCTGGAACTCAATTTTCACGTGCAAAATAATTACAAGAATGAAAATGCCCAGTGAATGAGAATCAGTCCAAAATATGGCAAAGTAGAATAAGCACTTGCCCACTACAGAATCCCCCTCCAACCTCCCATTCCCACACCACAAAAACTGGTGGTGGGGGGGCGGGTGGCAGCACAGCATCCTTTCCCCAGTTTAACACCACAGGATTGTCTTCCAACTGGCAAGCCTCCTGCAGAAACCACACACACAAGACCCCAAGAAAGCCTGCCCAAAAAGTCTAGGCAATTTGTACAAATATTGCCATTTGACTAAAAAGACAGTAATCATGACCAGTCAGACAGATCTACTCCTCCAAACATTCACCAACTGACATCATAAACTTTGCAAAAGCCAAACACAAGACAGTGCATGGTATAACCTACCTTGGCGAGCTCCTTCACTTTTTGTGCAAATGTTTTCCCCTCCGCATGCTTTACACAGATTTCTAGGGAAATTTGGAAGGACTGGTGAGGGGGTGGGAGAGGTGAGGGAATGAGGGTAATATAAATAAGGAAGCATTTTAAATGCACCACGCAAAAAGCTCGGGATTTCACGTTATGTGTCTGCACTCTTCCCGGAGCAAAGCAAAACAGTTCGCGTTCAGTGCCAGACTTGGAGGGAGAGGGAGAAGAGAGCGGGAGGGGGAGAGAGGGAGAGAAAGGAGGGAGGGGGAGAGAAAGAAGGGGGATGTTGAAGGAGAGAGAGAGGGAGGGAGAAAAGAGAAAGGGAGAAGAGGGGGGCGGTAAGGGGAGGGAAGGAGGGAGGGAGGGGGAGGGGGGAGGGAGAGAGAGAAAGAGAAAGAGAGCGAGAGAGAGAGAAGGGAGCCACAGGGAAGAAGGAGAGAGGAGGCAGCCCCCTCCCACGCTCCCACCCCCACACAGTCAGGCACCTCCTGAGTAACTGATCAGAGCAAAGAACTCATCACCCACGTTCGAAAACCCCGATCAGGGACCAAGTCCCGATGCACATACTCGCGGGTCTATTTATAGACACACCCTAATGATATGCATTGCATTCTGAACCGTAAATGTGTGCGTGCACGCCGATTACATACGGTTTCTTTGACAGGTATGAATTTTTTTTTTTTTTTTTTTTTTTTTTACTGCAGTGCGACTGATTATATCTGTTTGGATTTCCTTTTTCTTTCCTTTCTCTTTGCATCAGGAAAACATGCATCAGTTTTGAAGACGTTCTGAAAAAATGGTGGGGGTCTCAATGCTTACAAAAACGGTGGTTTTCCCCCCTTCTGCAGCGCTGGGATATTTGCAGAGTTGGGGCTGTTTGGAAAGGCTCCAGCTCTGGCTCGGTGTAGCACGCCCAGTTCCAGCCGTGTGTGCTATTGACCTGCATTGACGTCAGTGCGTCATTAGGTCTCCCTTAGAAACACTGACTTTCAAAAATAGTATCAAATTAATTCAGTTGGAGCCTGGTGAAGAAAGGCTACTAGCTAGAATCAGCCATAAAACTCCAGAATTTTCAGCCCTAAATCTCTTCTTCTTTTTCTAGGAGCCAAATAGAAATCAGATTGTATGGAAAATGCCATTGATAGGGATTTTTTTTTCCCTTAAGAAAAGGGACCAAATTAGATTGCAAAATCCAGAACTGTCTCTCTCTCTTTTTTTCTTTCCCCTCTTTTTTTCTGATCTAAAAATAACTCCCTGCTTGAGCTGACTGCGGTATCTTTTGTGTTGCAGCCCTCTGTTTTTAGCAGTCTGGCCCCGGTGAAGGGTGGAACACAAGCACAGACATTGATCTATTGATATTTTTGCAAAGCCAGAAATTAATTTTAATAAAACAGGTGTGCCCTTATTGTGGTGATGGGTATTGTGATGGAGGGGTGCCTTGGGGGAGATTTATGTCATTCACACTTTCTCAGTTTCATTTCTTCCAATTCATTTTTTTAAAGACATAATTCCCACCCCACGTGCCTCACGTGGCCTCTGACCAGCACATGCAACCCCCATTCATACAAACACAAAGCGCCGGTGCATTCACATTTAGCAGAGGTGGTACATTCATAAGCAAGGACTCTGATGTGTTCATCCCCTCATGGCTGCTAGGCAGAAAAGGCACAGCAGCCCCCCTAACAGGATTAGGCTTTAATCTGGGGGATTTAAATATGCAGTCTGATAATTAAATTGTACTATTATTAAAATATGCATTTATTAAAAATCTGCTTTTCAGGGGGGCATTGCCCCCTTCCCATAGCTCACAATGTAGGTTTAGGTGTTCTATTTTACAAGCATACATTTTTATATATCCTATGACATATATGTGAATATAGAGTGTCCCCCTCATGGAAGTCAAGCAGGTGGGACATGCCACTTGCAGGCCTTTGAGGGGGGTGTTAGACCTGTTTTCAAAGAAAGCAGTTTATAATTGTTTTGTGATCTGCATTTCCCACATTCTTGCTCTCCACGCTCCTTCCCTGACTCACCCTCCTCATATGGACTGCACTTGTGTCTCTGGTTGATAAAAGAATTTGGTTTCTCTGACCCATTCAGTCTTTGGCTTCTGCTGAGACTGTTAATGAGGGGACTAATTAGGACCATTGTATACAGGGGACCTCCCAGAGGCCTCTTGGATGACAAGGGATGTGGGGGGCCTTGGATGAAGGAGGGGAGCCAAAAAAAGTGTTTAAGTCTGGAGAGTTAAAATCGAGTGGACCATAATTTTATGTATATTTCCTGACAAGATCAGGTTTTCAGTGAGTAACCACCCAATAATTTTTGCTTGTTACTATTTCCTAAAAGAATGAGGCCCTTCCTTTCATTCTGTGGGATCTGATTGGGAGACAGAAGAGGGTAAGCTCTTGTGGACCCCAACATGTCAGACAAGGACAAAATGTGCATCATTCCACCCTGCCAGGCTAGTAGGTTGGGGGAGTGGAGGTCAGAGAAAATCATATTCCAACTGCTACCCACCTGCCCTTGTCAGCCCCAATGAAGAACCTCAAGGGCCAGTTGGGAGGCTGTGGGGATAGAGTTTATCTAAGGACAATTCCTGGTGGCTGCAGGAGACTTCAGCTGATGACAGACTGACCATGTTTTTCCCTTTGCCTTTCTCCCCTTCCTTCTCTGGGGCTTCAGGGAGGACAAGGCAATTGCCACTGCTCATAATGCCAAAGCAGCAGTAGTGTCATGAGTGAATAGAATATTTCTCTTCCCTGCCCCCAACCAAACGCTCACAGACTTTGGTAAAGACACCCTATCTGTGGATGCTTCCAGACAGCCAGGCACCTGCAAACCACTACCCCAGCTTGCAAGGGCTCCCGTACACCCTCCATCACAAATGCATTCATTCACAGAAACTACAGTCATTCATGCACCTGCACACAACCACGTTCATTCATATTTTAGCCACAATTGCAGTCACACACTTGCCTGCAAAAGCTGGACCAAGTGCACACAGCAGGAATGTGCCTTCAGAAGGTTGCATTTCTACTGCCTCCTGCCCCTTCCACAGCTTCTTTCCCCCAGGGGGTTTCAGCTCTGAAATGTACAAAATCCTGGCAGGAATAAATTTCTGCCATTCAGACACTCAAATCCCCAGCCTGTATAAAAATCCACTGACCTTGTCCATGATTAGATCACGGACACGATGCCCAAGCACTGGCAGAACTACAAATGCCTAGGTAGATGAGGGGGGCCAGTTCTTTTTCTGGCCTGGTTTTCCTCACTTGGCAGCCCAGTGAATGAAGAGAGGGCCAAGGGAGGGGCTCGCAATGTGGCCCAAGACTGCACAGTGTCCCACTTGGCCAGTTTAGATCTTGTCCTTTAGGGAGAGGTGAGAGCCGTGTGAGCTGTCAAGCACTGCCAGAGCCAGGAGCTGGCATTCCAGGGCCTGGGAATTTTTGTTGGTCTGTGCTGGTGCTGAGGATGGTAAGCTGGGGATTCTCCATTTGCCCCCTTAAATCCACCTTGCATTCGCTCCACCTGTTTTGTGCCCAAGAGCTTGACCTCTAGGGACTGCATCAGCAGACTGTCTTGATCTCTGGTTCAGCTAAGTGGGTCCTTGGGAGGAAATCCAAAGATGGGAGAAGAATTGGTAGGATATTTATTTCCCCAGTTCCCTTCCTGACAAGCTAGGGTTTGTAAGTGACTGGGTCCCCCTACTAAAGCCACAGCTCCTTTCAAATGGCTCTCTTGAGCAGCTATGGTAACAACTTTTTCTGTGTGTGTGTGTGTGTGTGACCATTAGACCACTGGATCTCAAACTTTCTAGGTCTGTGAAACTCTTAGGCAGGACAAAAGTCTGCACACCTCATTGATCCCTGCTGGCCGCCTTAAAACATGTCTCCCATCAGAATGCTGGGTGAGCAGTTTATTTTCTGACATAAACCAACGGGGAGCTTTTTCAGTTAAGTACACAAAATCAAAGAATAGATGCTGCTGTGGATATTGCAGAGCGGTGGTTAAGGAGAGCTCTAGAAGTGGGCCATTGGCTTAGCAGTTAACCAGCTTTGTGATCATGGGCAAGGTACTAACTGCCTTAAGCCTCAGTTTCCTCCTCTGTCAAATGTGAATAATGGCACTCTAAGACTTGTTATGGGAACTTAATGAGATAAAGCATATGAAACTGTCTGACACACTGCCTGGCACAGAACTAACAGTCAATACAGGGAGCTTCTTAATTATTAAAGCTGGGTGCACACCCATAATCCCAGCTACTCTGGAGGCTGAGGCAGGAGGATTGTAAGTTCAAGGCCAGCCTGGGCAACTTAGTGGGAGAGACCCTATCTCAAAATAAAAAGAGGTGGGATGCAGCTCAGTGGTAGAGTACTTACCTAGTATGTGAGAGGCCTCTAGAAAGTTTGAGAATCATTGCTCTAGATGTAGATACACACATTTTCATTCATTCTCTCTCTGCACCCGCCTCAATAACCATCTATGGGGGACTAGGACTTTCAAAGTTTTTGGACCAAAGTCAACAAAAAGATATTTGTTTTATATCATGATGTAAAGATTTATACACATGCCTGAAAGAAAATAATACTTAGCCTAAAAACTTGCAGTGCACTCTGGTATTTCCTCATTAATTCTATTTCACCAAAGTAAGTGGGTCACAACCCATTGATGGGTTGAGATCCACAGTCAGAGAAACAGTGACCTGGCCAGAACTCCCAAGGACTAATGTGACAAAGACTGGGTCATCCTGGGGAGATAGAATAAGTAGAGACCATTTCCTGAGGTCTCTAAACAGCTGTTTCCCTCCTAGCTATGATTTTGCTTTCTGTGGTTTTAGCTTCCTGTGGTCAATTTCAGTCCTAAAACATTTTAAATGAAAATTTCAGAAATAATTCATAAGTTTTAAAGAGAGCTGTTTGGACCAGCATAATGAACTCTTGCTCCATCCTGCTTCAGATGTGACTGTTTGGCGCATCCACTCTGTGGATGCTACCCGCCCGCTAGTCATCTAGCAGCCACCTTGGTTGTCAGATCCACTATCACAGTATCATAGAGCTTGTGCTATGTCACATTGCCTGTATCATCGCCTCACTTCATCTCATCACAGAGGCAGTGTGTCATCTCATCATCATCACGAGAAGGGTGGGTGAAGTACAGTGATATATTCTGTGAGAGAGACCACAGTGATATTACAATATATTGCTATAATTATTCTATTTTATTATTGTTGTTCTTAATCTTTTACTGTGCCTAATTTAAATTTTATTATAAATATGTATGCATGAGAAAAAAATCAGAGCATACATAGGACTGAGTACTACCTGTGGTTTCAGGCATCCATTGGAGGTCTTGGGACTTATTCCCCAAGGATAAAGTGAAACTCTGTAGTTACATTAAAGCGGGGAACAGCTGGGGAAGTTCTCTTCAGAATGTGAAATTCACTTGACAAGCATTTGAGTGTACTTACCTGGAAGAAAGGAGGACCTGGAGAGGGGGAACTCAAACGCCCAGAACACGGTGTTTGTCCTCAGGGAGCTAACAGCTTAGCAACAGAGTTAAAATTAATCCACTCATTTGCACATTAATACACCTACTACGTGTGAGGAAGCACTGTTCTACATTAGTGGGTGAGAAGGAAGTTCCCGACCTCACAAAGTTTACCTTCTCGTGGTAGCGAAAGACAACAAATAAAAACCAAAATAATACAGTATGTTCAAATGGTGGTAATAATGGCTTTGAAGAAAAAGTAAGGATACAGAGAGTGACTAGTAGGAAGGCCTTTCTAGATAAGGCAGTCAGGGAACGGTTCTCTGAGGAGAAGCTATTTGACCAGAGACATGCATGAAGTGAGGAGTGAGGCATGTAATTCTAAGAGACATGCACTCCGTTAAGAGGGGCCAATAAGCACAAAAGCTCTGAGGCAGAAATGAGCTTGGAATATTCCAGAAATAGGAAGAAAGTCAGTGTGCCCAGAGCTTAGTAGGCAAGGCATCTGGAAGGGCATGGGGCCAGATGACGAAAGTTTTGACCATGATGCTAAGTTCTGAGTAACATCTGGACGTGATGGGAACTCATTACAAGGTTTTGAGGAGTATAGTGACAAAATCTGATCTATATTCTAAAAGGATCCGTCTTGCTGCCAGTGGAGAACTGACTGAAGAGGGCAGGAGGGAAGCAATGGGGTTGCTCAAGAGGCTATCGCAGCAGTCCAGGTAAAAGATGATGGTGGCTTGGAACAGGCTGACAGTGATGAGCCCATTGGCTCATAGATGGAGATGCTAAGTGGCCAGATCAGTGGTATCTACTTCGAAGAATGATGCCTCTACATATTCATAACAAAACGTAGAACGTGAGGTGCCAAGATGAGTACACGATGTTGTGGGAACTCAGATGAAAATTACATCTGGCTGGGGGATGAGCTGGCACTTGAGTTGTATTTTCAAAGATGAGTGGGCAGAAATGGCGAGGGAGGAAACGACATTCCAAAAAAAGGGAAAGGCCAGGGAGTGAAGACTCACAAGGAGGGATGTATAGGGCAGGCTGCCACCAGGGGCCATGTTGTGGATACGGTGGGCCTGAAGGGTGGACTGGGAGATGAGGCTGGGCAGGTAGGTTTGGAATAGATCATAAAGGGCCTTGGGTGTCATGATAGAGTTTGGACAATAGCCACTGAGGTCCCTGAGAAAGATTTCATGTGATCAGAGCAGAGCACTGGGCACCTGAGCAGGGGGTAGGGGCTGGTGCAGGAGAACCTGGGAGCCTGTGCTTTGGGCTTCAGTAGACTGTACCATCAAGATCTTTAGCCCTCCCAATTCCAAATCCTTCCTTCCAGACAAATCAGCCTTCTCCCTGACCAGTGGACTGACCACAATCAACCCTTCCACTCATGCCTTTGCTCATGCATAAAGCTCCTGCCCTCTTATCCAAACCTTCCCCAGTCCTTGTCTCCTTGGCCTCTACTGCTCTCTACCTTGTATCAAAACCCTTGTCCACCATTCATGTTGGCTCTTAACCTCACATACAGGCACTTCCCTAAGCATATATTTGGAGAGCCTAAGATTCCCCCATGGAATATAATTCCCTTTGGGTCAGGGTCCATACTTGGCACTCCCTTTGGTTTCCCAAGGTGCCTGGCACTCCATAGCCATTCAATTACGCTGACCACCGTAATTGAGTAAGTGTCCAGAGCCAAGTAGGCTCCTGGAGAGCCAAGGGGAGGAGGGCAGGTGTCCAGATACACAAACACCTGCCAAAGGGCACTCATCTCCCTGTTCCCAACCCTTTCCCCATCCCATTTCCTGGCCATCTAAGAAATTAACACTCTAAGATCAGGCCACACTGCCTCCCTACCTTCCATAGAAGGGTCCTAGGGGAATATAATCTACATGCTAACACACCAACCCTGTGATTTCCCTTAGGGAGACAAGGAAATGGGCCTGTGTCAGATCCAGTCTTCCTTGAATCCTCGTCCTTCCTCCCGGTCATTTGGGTGACAGGTGGCGTCCCTGGCTCCTGGACCCCAGGTTATGTGCCACACCATACATGGCTTTCCACAGAGACACCTGTTTGCTTTGTGAGCATCTGCTGTGGAGTCCTTGTCTCAGGCAGTCCCTCCACCTCATTTCACGTCATTGGAAATACCTACCAGTGCAGACACAAGTTTCAAGATAGCAACAAGGCTGTGTGACTACCTTGGCACCTGATACCTTGCAGAAAACGGGTCACTTAGGGACATACTGCCAAGGCACTGATGATGGGTTTCCTTCTATTCTGTTGCTGTGGATACTCGATTTGGTGCCTGTCCTGTCCTTGGCCTCCATTCATCACCGATTCTTTCCAAACCTGTCTGACGTTTCCGGGAGGGAGTGGGGTGATCAGTGCAGTCAATGACCCGGGAAGGATGAAGGTGCTGGATTCCTGCTCACGCCCTGAGTTCTGTGTTGAGCCCAGGTTCCAATAAGTCTGCACCTTTCCCACAGCCGGGTCTCAAGACGGAACCAGGCAGGCTGGCCAGCTGGTGGATGCAGTGATGTGGGCTGAAGACCGCGGTGGGGACCCCAACCCCCAACTTCACGTCTCCCTGCTTCCCTCCCAACCTTAGGTGTAAGAGTGGGACCAAGTTTTCATTTAGGGAAGAGTCTCCCTTCCCTGCTTCCTGCTCCCATTAGTGGAAGGCGGGCCCGGAGGGTGCCTGGGAAGGGCGACCTCTTTTCACCGACTCCCTACCCCTTCCCCAAATCCACGCCAGCACAGAGCTCAGCCCTTTCTCCCCCTCGTCCCTCAAACGCTGGGCAAAAGGGGGAGGGTCGCAAGGCCTGGGGCGAAGGTGCGGTTGCAGAAAAAGACGTCCCCACCCCCGGCTCCACAGCTTCCCTTCCCAGTGTGGAAGCCGCGCTGGGACTGCGGGTCACGCGGGTGGCACGCGGCCCTGCGCCGCGGGCACGTGAGGAGGCGGGGCCCGCGCCCAGGATCCCCTCTCGCGGCTGCTTACGTAGCAGCCGGCACCCGCCCCGCCCCCGTCCGCTCCGCCCCTCCCGGCCCGGTGCTGTCGCCCACGCGCCCCTGCGCGCGCCGCCCCCGCCTCGAGAGCTGGCGCGCGGGGGCGGGCTGCGAGCCCGGGGAGGAGCCGGCGGCGGCGGCGGGGGGCTGGCCAGCGCGTTGCGAGACGCCCCCGCCCGGAGCCCCCTCCCCAGCCCCTCCGGGGGCCCCCCCAGGCCTTCTGCACTTTTTTTTTTTGGTTAAGGTTAGAGGCGGGGAGAGGCAGGGAAGCGGGGTAGAGCTGCGGGCTGGTGGAGGCAGGGGGAGCGTGCGGTTGGAGGTGAGGACCTGGTCCCAGTCCGCCCACGCACGCGTGCTCGCCCGGCGCTGATGATGTCCTGCCCGCTCTGCTGCTCCGGCTGGGCTCGTGACTCTGCTTCGTGCTGGCAGAATTCCGCAGCGTGCACTTGGGCATGGGGGCGGGGATGGCGCCAATGTTACCTCTAGAGTCCGTCCACTCTGGCCTGCCAGGAGGCCATCCCAACTTACCTGCCCCTCCACTATCGTTCTTTGGCTTCTCAAGCCAGGTCATTCCCCCCCGCCCCCGTTCTTGTCCCCGTCCCTTCTCCTCTGTCTAGTCTCTATCGTGCACCTAGTTGCTCCATGGGCGTTGGGAAAGCGCCCATCTCTTCCTCTAGACCTTCACAACCTCACTTCTGGAGCTGACAGAAGAGGGGCGTGGTGGGATCATGGGGCTACACACGGACTGTCCACAGGGCCCCTTCCACTGACAGCTTGTAACAGGGAGGCGGAAAAACAAACAGGAACTGTTGAACAGGAGGACATGGAGTCAAAACATCGGCTAGTTTCCACCCTCCTATGTTGATCACACAGCGCGTGTCTGTCACTGGGGTAAATATTGTGGTTTGGTTTTGCTCAGCACCGAGAAGACGCACTCGCTGCCCCTGGTAACTGGGCAGCAAAGCCTGGCCCAGGGTGCTCTCCTCTGGGATGCCGTGTTGCTGACGCAGGGTCCAAGATAAGGCGGTTTGTGTTGGACACATAGAGAAGTAGGGGGCGAAAATAAATATTATGAAAAGCAGAAGATGCTGTACTCAGAAATCAGACCCAGTGCACTTCCTGAGGGTAAGCCCCTGCCTGCGAGAGTGCCCACGCACTCCTCCCCTAGCCTGGGGTTGATTTGGGATGTAGCCTGAGAGCTGGAGGCTTGGGGCCCTCTTCTCTAAGTGGTGGGTTGCCTGGGCTGAACTCTAACCAGGAGAAGGGCAGCAGAGCCAAGCTTCTGAGCTGTGATTTGAGAATTTCAGGTTCCAGCAATAGAAGCTGTCTATGAATGTGACCTGAAGAGGCCTTAAAACTGCTTCGCAAACAAACCCTATCAGCTCTCAAGAAGTCTGAGTAGATGGCTGAGTTCCCTGTTCCCCCCTGTGCTGCGCCTAATGGATGTATTGAATCTGGTTGTCTTCAACGTTAGAAACTTAAGTACATCTTCAGAAAGCCTTCTGCCTCCATGCCGTGTTGGCTTCTGAGAAGTCCTGTTACTCAGCCCTTTCATAGTTTAGCTGCAACTTGCTTTTTTTAAAAAAATTTGAGTCAATATTGTCACCCAGTGTCACCTTGAAAACAGGGATTATGTGCAAGGGGCCTCAGGAGAGGGATGCAGTCCTTGGGGAGGAAAGGACAGTATAGAGTTTTAGGATCCTTAGACCATTCATTCATAGTTCTGAGTGTCCACTGTACCTTGTGCAAGATATTGGGGGAACAGTTCAAATCAACAACAGCTCTGATGTTGGGGACTTCTGACTCTACTTTGAAGAAAAGCAGTACCTGAATATGTCACAGTGAGGCAATTGATATAATTGAATTGTTCCTGAAGTTCAACAAGAACAAAAGGGAAAAAGCTGCAGAAGTCTTCCACAGAGAGTGTATCAGTCAGCATGGGCAACATTATGCTGCAATAACACATGAGCCCAGCATCTTATGGCTAAAAACAATAAAGATTTTATCTTCTTAACATTTGCATCCACCAGAGGCCTCCTGTGATTCTCTTTCATGCTCTCGTCCTTGTGGAACCAAAGGTAATGTTGCAGTCCCTGCATGGAATTGGTTAGTGTTATGGCAGATGGGGTCATGTAATGCCTTCTGTTTCAAAGTAGCATGTGTCACTCCTTTTCACATTTGATTGGCCAAAGAAAGTCATGTGATTTTAAGTTGTTCAGGAAGAATAACCCTTCTATGAAGTCAAGCCAATAATAAGCTGCCTACCACAGCTTCCTGGAGAAGGTGAAGCATGGCTCCATTGCATATTAGACCTGGAACTGGCAGGTGGGCAGAGAAGGCAGGAGGAAATTCTGCAGAGTCCTGTTGGCCATGTCATGGAGCCATGAAACTGCCTGGTAGATTCTGGACAAACAGGTCATTTCCCACTGAACCATCTTTCCCCTAAACCTACACAGTTTAGGGATATGTCATCACCCTCACCTGCATTGTTGGATCCCTTCTAAAGGGCTTGCCCTGGCCCTCTTTCTTTAGCTGTCAGCTGAGGGAGAGGATGCTGATTGGATGTTGTACATCTTCCCATAGGAAATGGACCCAAGGGACCACGAAGGGACTTGTTCTCCATGAATGCTGGAATATTAGTCAGGGAGATGCCCTTAAAAAGACCCCCGAATCAATAGGTTGCCTTGGTATTTTAATCCTTGAAGATGTAGAGTCTAGTCTGTGGGTCTGGATGTGGTGGGGATGGACGAGGGGCTGCTGAAGCAGATTGAGGGTTCTGATGGCTGCCTAGGGCTCGGAAACCCGGCCTCTGTGTCCTGTAAGCCTGGTCATGAAAGGCCTCGTTCCTTTCCCTTCTTCCTCTTTCTATCCTGCTGTGTCAAAAGAGGGACATCTCCTGGCCAAGATGCCTTGGTGGCAAACACCCCCTTGAATGCAAAGCAAGGACAATATGTGCTATTGATTCCTGAACTAGGGTTGGACAGTTATTGCTGTTTTTTTCTGCCATGATTCTGTTCACTTTCCCTGATCCCCTGGTACCCTGGGTACCATAGCTGCTGCTGCCCCAGGAAAATTTATTAATGGGTCGGTTAGTTAGAATGCAACCAGCCTGAGTCATGAATCAGTAGCAAGTGACGAAAATCCAGCCTAATGGGCTTACATTAAAGTGGCTCTTTTTTTTTTTTTTTAAGTTCACATGACTGATAAGTTCATAGGGCAGATTCAAGTTCAGGTATGGCTTCACACAGGGACTTAAACACTTGAGATCTCTCCCACCGCATACACACACACACACACACACACACACACACTCTGCTTTCTTCTTGGTTGGCTCCATTCTCAAATGGGCTCTTTCTATCTGGCTCTCAAATGACTGCAGAACTTCCTCTCTTCCACCCTCCTGCATTCAAGTTCAGTAGGAAAGAGTGTCCACATGGGCCTCCCTCAGCATTGCTGGAGTAAATGTTACTGGGCATAGGACCCTCTCGAACCAGTTGTGGTGGTCACTGGGGCCTGCAGTGCTTAGGCCTAAGGGCTGTAGCCTGGGGTGCAGCCCTGCCCACAGCAAGGGGGTGAAAGGTGCAGAGGCAAAGTTTCCTCAAGGGAATCCCGGGGCAGTGAAGAGAGGAAAGGAGAATGGAAGTGGTAGAAGAAGGGGCAGAAGCAGCAAGGGTCCAATTTCCTAACAATCTGCATTGCATTAGGCATCCATCTATGGTAATGCCACAAAACAAATCGCCCCGGGACCCAGAGGCTTACAATAATAAGCATTAATTATTTTCTCATACACAAGTCTGTGGGTGGTTGGAGTGTCTCTGCTTTGGGTGACTCCAGGTTAGCTAAGCTTGATCCTAGGATGTGGGCTGCGTTCCAGCCTGGCCCATTTCCTGTCATCCTCCTTGAAACAGGAAGCACCTGTGGCCTGTTCTCATGGCGAATGGGGAGAAAATGTGAAGGAGCAGGAACACACTAGATCCTCCAGGTCTGGGCTGGGACCACCCTACAGTTAGCTCTGCCCAGACTCCTGCGGCCAAAGGGGGTCCCATGGCCAAGTCCAACATCAGTAGGGCTGAGAAATATATGGAAAAATAATCCAGTTACTACAGAGTCACAAAAAGTGAGATCTGCAATTAGAACAGGCTGCTCCCAATTTTCCAAACTCCACCTGCCCGTGGCTTCGTTCACAATTGTCCCATGTCCCTGTCGACACACAGAAAGGTCGTGCTGGGTAAATCCTACACCAAGTGCTTTTGTCCTCCCCCATGTCCTCTGACCCTGGCCTGACCTTCGGGCTGCCTCAAGATTTTCCTGAACCAACTGTGATTCACTTTGCCTCCCTTTGAAGCTCTGAGGGCAGATCCAGGAGCTGCGTTGGTGGGTATCAAAAACAAATGAATGGTCACCTGTCTGGAATGTTGTAGAAGGCATTCTTGCCCTGTGTGGGGACTGCACATGATGAGGTTACTTTTTGGCCTCCTTTCCCAATCTAAGGTGCTTTGACTCTGGGGAATCCTATTTCTGACCTTATATAGTTGTATTTTAGGATACAGGGTTGGGCCTGTAACTCCTTTTCGCTCCCAATGACCTTAATCTGGAATCCATCATGGCAGAAGACTACAGTAGGTCGAGATATCCTGAGGACCCCTGGTCTGTCTTTCCTAGGGAAACTGCCAAGGAATTGGAAAAAAAGCAAGATTCCCAGTAGCCTTGTTTCTTTGTACTATTTGCCTTTGCCTCTGAACAGTCTTAGGTAGGAGAGCAATCCTGGAAACACTATTCCCCTCTCTCTTGTTCTTTCTCTCTTTCTCATTGATTTTCAAAGAAAAAAAGGAAAGAGGCGAAGTGTCGGTGGTGAATGCCTGCAATCCTAGTGACTCAGGAGGCTGAGGCAGGAGGATCTCGTTTGAGGCCAGTCTCAACAATTCAGCAAGACCCTGTCTCAAAATAAAAATAAAAAATAAAAAGGACTGGGGGTGTAGCTCAGTGACAGAGCACCCCCCGATTCAATCCTCAGTACCATTTAAAAAAAAAAAGCAAAGAAAAGAAAAAAGGAAGAGAGGGAGGGAGGGAGGGAGGGAGGGAGGCAAGTCCTCAACAACAGGAAGTTCTGCTTCATGTTTAATTTGTCCCTCCATGATTGTGGTTACAGGCTATCCCTCCTCCTTTCTCATCTTTCATATTTTTTTCATATGGTACAGTCTATCTCTAATGCTAGTGTTATGGAAACCTCTACATTTTGTGGTTCCAAAAGAAAAAAAAAACTGGTATTGTTTATTTCACATCAATAAACAATTGTTGAGTGAGGGTGATGTTCCCATTCTGGCTCTGCCGCTTACAAGATTGTGACCTTGAACAACTTACTTAGCCTCTCTTCCTTACGGTCTCCTTGTCTATAAGATGTGGTTATGATAGATCCTCTCTTGTGGGTTCTCACGGGGAGTAAATGAGTTAATACCTGTAAAGGGCTTAGAATAGTGTCCGGTACATATGTACTCAGTGAGTGTTGGCTATTATTATCCTCACTTTGAGATGAAAAATTTAGCCACTGTCCTCAAATAACTCAGACTCCAGGGAGAAAAATGGCACTGGCCACACGGAGATACAACTGTTCCCTTGTCTTGGGCGACAGGGGTAAGTGGGTGGTCATGGGAACAGAGTGAGGGAAAGTTACAAGGTGGTGGATTTTTATTTAAGACAAGATCTTCCTAAGCATTAGAATTTGTCAAAAAGGAAGTAACGAGCTCCCCGTAATCAGAAGCATTCAGGCAAATTCTGAAAGCTCATCTAAAACTGGAGACTTGAGTTTGCAAACCCGTGGTCCATGGACTGGATCTTACCTGCACAGGTAGTTTGAATGCAGTGCATTTTTAAAAATTTCAATTTATCCCCAACAGATTAGGAGATTTTTGTTTTTAGACTTTTGTCATCTTTGTTTGTTGCAGAATCGGGAGGGCTGGCAACTCCGAGCCTGCATTCTGCATGTCATTAGTGGCGCGGAGCTGTGCCTGTTCGCTTATGAGTAAGCCTACATTACAATAGTTATGTCCTACGCCCTCTTCTAGGACTTTGTCTTTCAGGAATGGAGCTCACCTGGCTTCTCTCCATTTTTGCATTTGGAGCACCTGTTGCAGAAGATTTGAATAATGGGTGCAAATCTCAATAAGATGGTATTGCCTCCAATTTTGCACCTGATGCAAAAATTACTTTCTCCTTATTCTGAGAGTCTGTGCTTAGACAGATCTGACCACTGGTGCAGAGCCATTCATTTATAAATCCTTTGCCCCTACCCCTGTAGGAACTCTAGGAGACTAACCTGAGCCTCTAGGGGCCCTATTTTGTATATGATACACACATACACCTGCATACTGATGCAGTAGTTGTGATAAATATATATGTATATGTATGTATGTGTGTATATATATATGTATATGTGTATATATATATAGGTGTGTGTGTAACAAACTTTTCCATTTTTAATTGTACAATTTGGTTACATTAAGTACATTCATAATATTGTACACCCATCACCACTATTCATTTCCAAAACATTTCCATTCATAAGAAACTCTACATATTAAGCAACCCCCATTTTTCCTTCCTGTCATCCCTTAATCTCCATTCTACTTTTGATTTCTATGAATTTGCCTATTCTAGAAACTTCTTATAAGAGGAATCACATAATATTTGTCCTTTTGTGCTTGGCTTGCTTCATTCAGCACAATGTCTTTAAAGTTTATCCACGAATCTTGTAACACATGTCAAGATTTCATTCCTTTTCTTGGCTAACTAATATTTCATTGAATGAAGATATCATGGTTTGTTGACTCCATCCCCTGTGGATGGTTACCTGGGTTGTTTCCACCCTTAGCTTTTGTGAATTCTGCTGTTATGAACATGGATGCACAAGTTCCCATTGAAGACCTCCTTTCAAAACTTTTGGGTGTTGATGCTCCTCCCATGCTTGAATTTAAGTTAGATAATCATCTCCCAGGTCTTTCTTCTTCTTAGTAAAGAGCACCTGGCATTTCCATTTTAGAGATGCACAAACTGAGCAGCAGATCGGGGATGGAGACTTGGAAGCCATGTGTGTGGTGCAAGGTCTTCATGCTAGTTGGGAATCTCCCAGGGACAAAGGTCATGTCCATTGTTGTTGCATCTCTAGGAAAAGTGACCGGAATGCAGTCCATATGTTTTGAAAGAATAAATGAATCTCTGTGTGTGTTTTTACACTCTAACAGAGCCTTTTGAATCAACTCCTGGTGTCTGCTACTCTCATTCTTCTCTTTTTCTAAATGTCCTTCTTCACCTATTAGATCCACCATCACCCTTGGGACCTGGACAAACTGATCCTGATCCATGTCTTAAATAATAACAACTTCAGCCTCCGTACAGCCTTTGCTTTCCAACGTGCTTCGGTCTACAGTCCCGGAAATGTGCACTTCCCCATCTAGTGTGTGGTATCACTGGAGCTTCAGCCGGCGGAGCTCAGCAGCAGCCGGCTTCTGGCTGGTGTGAGAAAAGCACCCATGCTGGGGGTCTGGCATGGCGATTTGAATGCCTTTAAACCAGATTTGGCCAGAAAATTTCTAATGTGCTGCTAAATATAAGTGTTGTGGTGTCTGGGGCCGGAAACTCCTGGCCAATTCTCTTTTGTTTAAAAATTGAAATAAATGTCGTTTGAATGGAGCAAAGTGGAAAAGTGCTGCTCTTGGTAAACCACACTGTGGACTTGGCCATGGATTCAGAAAATGGGGGCTCCAAAAAGGATTCCCCACGCTCTCCTCCTTGGAGGAGCCCCCTCCCGACTCTCAGAGGAGGTAAGGGGTGTGGCTTCAATCATCGGTGTCCTTTGTCCACTGCTTCGTGCCTACCTAACAATAAAAGCTGTCATTAATGGCACAAAGAGGGAACGCAGAAGGCGCCCTGACTGCCTCCCGCTGCTGGGGAGAGTTTGTGCAAGAAAACGCGGGGATCCGCTGCATTCTGCCCTGCAGCCCGTGGGGCTTGATTCCAGCTTCACTGGGGACATTTCTTTGCCTCTCTGGGGTGGGAAGCGGTGCTGAGGCACGAGGCTGGGTAGTGGGCGCAGGGTGCAGGTGAGCTTGTGCAGATTTGGCAAAAATGGAGAACTAAATCCACGCCTGAGTAGCCGGGCTGCGAGCAAACGACCTTCCCTGGCCCCTTTGAGAGTGGGCAGGGCGGAGCCAGCAGGGGAGAGAGGTGAGCCAGGGAGGTGGCGCTCCGCGGGCAGGACAGGGTTAACACCCTCCCCGCCCCCACCCCGCCCCCCGGGCGCACAAGGACGTCAGAGCGAGTTCTCATCTCTGGCTCGGGTGGAGAGCTTTTATCCCTTGTTATGTTTCCTGATGTCTTCGCTTTTTATTGTGTTTTGATTTTCGAGATATGGCTTCTTCTTTTTAATATTTAAAATATTTAGAGGGGATTAAAAAAATTCATACCAGTGAAAGGAAAGCAAGCAAGCAGCCTGACTGTGGGCTGTTGGAGGACCCCTTGGGAGTCCCTGGTTCAGCTCAAGAGTAGGACAGCCACCCTGACCTGGCTCCCCTCCGTCCCTCCATTCCCCGGCACCCTGAACACTGCCACCTGGGCAGTGGGGCTTCCGTCTTGGAGTCCCTTTCATCTACCAGTCTGCTGTGACCAGCAGATGGACAGCTGTCATTAATGTGGATGTATTAATATCATTAATATGGACAGCTATCACTAACAGAGACCTAGCCCCCTCCTGAACAGTCATCTGAGCCTCAGTTGGGGTAGGAGACAGGAAGATCCCAAAGTCCCCCTTTCCTTCCTCTTTTGCTAACCCAATGATGAAGAGCCTAGAGGAGAACAGTCTCTCTAAAGGCGAAACAAGGAAGACTGAGGACATTGGGTTAAAGAAATGAGGGTAGAAAGGGTTGGGTTCACTCAGTGACAATTTAGAGCATCTCAGACAGCCGTTTATAAGATCTTTTCAAAAGGAGATGTCATAACTTGAGGGTATGTTAGGTTTTCATCACTGTGACCCAAATACCTGACCTAAGAACAGCTTAGACCTAGGAACAACGTAGAGGTGGATAAGTTTATTTTGAGCTCACAGTTTCAGGAGTTCAGTCCATGGTCAGCCACCTCCATTGCTCTGGCCCTGACATGACAGAACATCATGGCGGAAGAGCAGTGGTGGAGGAAAGCTGCTCACTTCGTGATACCAGCAGGCACAGAGAGGACAAGGCACCAGGGATGAAATATAAACCTCAGCTGCACACCCCAGTGACCACCTTCTCCAGCTACACCCTACCTGCCTACACTTACCACCCAGTAGTCCATTCAAATTATTAACCCATCAAATGGATTAATCCATTGACTAGGTTACCACTGTCCTCATCTAATCATTTCACCTCCTGCGTTAACAAGGGAGTTTTTGAGGGACACCTCATATCCAAAGCAAAACAGGAGGGAGGGCATGGTTAGGTTATGGTCATAGGACAGAGTTACCCACAGCCAGTGGGCTCCATATGAAGAATTGTTCGTCTGAAGCAAAAGGTGCTGAGCTCTAAGGTAGGTGAGAGGAAGGCAAGGCAACATCTTTGTGTGACATCTTGGAGCCAGAGATTGAGACAGAGATGTGGAGACAGAGCGCTTGAAACCCAGAATGCCAGAGATGGAAGATGTGCATGAGGGCAGCCAGGGGCACCCGCTCCCCAGAGCAAGAGTAAAAGTCATGTTGGCCCACGTTGCTAAGATGGAAGCATCCAGTTGACTTGCATACTTTGGGTCCTAGGGAGATGACTGAGGAATGGATAGTATTTACTTCAATGGAATTGAAAGGCCTGGGAAATTGCAGGGGTGATTGGGAACTCCAAGGCAAGACCAAGTGGCATTTACATCTCTCAGTTTTTCACAGTAGCAGTAATGTGGACAGAGATCAAGGCATGGTAGGTGACCAACTAGTGTTACCCATCAGAACCAAGTCTTCTGAATTAAGATCTGCATTTTGTGAAATGGGCTTTCTGCCAAGGACAAAACATTTGATGGAGATCACGACGATGGTGTTTGGGAGAAAAATCTCCCGCCTGATCAATATAACTTAAAATGAAAATTTGGAAGGAAGTTTCAAAAACAAGCCCAGTATCAGTGAAAAAAAGAAGAAACAAAAAGTGATAATCCTGAAACAATAATCCTGATGGGGTCTCAGGGTCGGGCTGGATGTCCTTACTTTCACCAGTGGCTCCTCTCCATCAACTTTCTCCTGTCTCTATGCCCCGAGGCTGACCATAATGGATCCATCAGTGGGTTCTCAGACCCTCTGGCTTCTCTTGGATTCAACCAATTAGAATCAACCAGCATGAGAGGAAGGTGGGAAGAGGGTGAAGGGGGGATATTTTATTTTCTCATCGCTCCCAGCTGGGTCTCCCGTGCCCTTCTCAAGTTCTTAGCTCCAGCCAGGTGGCGCTCTGCTTCAGCAACCTTCTTGGTATCTACTCCTCTCCTTGCTCCTCCAGGGCTTGGAATGCTGACAGACCTCCATTGTCGCTAGCTCCATCTCTCCCCAGCTTCCTTTAACCCTGCCCACACTATTAACCAGTCCTTTTATTATACTCTCCTCAATGACCCCATCTGAGAGTAACATTTGCTTCCTACTGGGACCCTGACCAACACAGTCATCAAATAATATAAAGTTGAGATTGTAAGGTGGGGTAAATATGGATGCAAAGTCATCAAGAGGACTTGGATGAGTTGTATAACATGGATTCTATGGTGGTAAGGATCCCCTGCATCCAAATAAATAGGTTTGGCTACACTGTGTCAGGGAATAGAACTCTGCTCATTCATTTATGCAAAGAAATATTGAGTGTCTACTTTCTGCCACGCACTATATTAGGAACTGGGGAGTCAGTGGGAGGTCAAAATGGACAAGCCTCCAACCTTCAGTCTAGTGGGATTTTCAGTCTAGTGAGGGTTATGAACATGAATCACATAGCCACACATATAAAGATATGGGTAGAAACTATGATAAATACTTGGCAAGATAACTCTGAGTTTCTCTGAGAGCATCTAATGAAAGGCTAATAAAAGGTGAAGCATCAGATAAAGCTTGGAGCAAGAGACACTTGAGCTCAGCCAGGCAGAAAGCAAGGGAGGGGTGGGGGAAGAGCATCATAAACAGAGGGAAGAGATTGGCTAAAGATGCTGAGGCAGAAGGGTCTCACAGGTGTCCAGGATATCTAGGAGGAGAGGACTTTACATGCTGAGATTTGGTTTTAAGGGCCATGAGAAGGCATTACTGAGTTTGGTGCAGTGGAGTAGCATAATTTTAAAAATTTGTTCTAATTAGTTATACATGACAGTAGAATGCATTTTAACATATCATACATAAATGAACTATAACTTCTCATTCTTCTGATTGTACATGATATAGAATCACATTGGTTGTGTAATCATATGTGTGCACAGGGCTATATTGTCCGATTACTTCTACTATCCTTCCTACCCCCATACCCCATTCCCTACCTTCACTCATCTATGCCTAATTCAAAGTACCTCTATTTTTCCCTGTCCCACTCTTATTGTGAATTAGTATCTGCATATCAGAGAAAACATTTGGCCTTTGGTTTAATGGGATTGGGTTATTTTGCTTAGCATGATATTCTCCAGCTCTATCCATTTACCTGCAAATGCTGTCATTTCATTCTTCAAGACCAAATAATACTCCATTGTGTATATATACCACATTTTCTTTATCCATTCATCTATTAAAGGGCACCTAAGTTGGTTCCATTGTTTAGCTGTTGTGAATTGAATTGCTATAAACATTGATGTGGCTGCGTCACTCTAGTATCCTGATGTTATGTCCTTTGGGTATAGGCCAAGGAGCGGGATAGCTGAGTCAGATGGTGGTTCCATTCCAAGTTTTCTGAGAAATCTCCATATTGCTTTCCACAGTGGTTGCACCATTTTGCAGTCCCACCAGCAATGTTTGAGTGTCCCTTTTTCTCCACATCCTCACCAACATTTATTTTTGCTTATATTCTTGATAATTGCCATTCTGACTTGAGTGAGATGAAATCTCAGTGTGGTTTTAATTTTCATTTCTCTAATTGCTAGAGATGTTAAACAATTTTTCATTTATTTGTTGACCATTCATATTTCTTCTGTGATGTGTCTTTTCAGTTCCTTTGCCCATTTATTGATTGGGTTATTTGTTTTTCTGTTTTTTTTTTTTTTTGGTGTGAAGTTTCTTGAATTCTTTATATATCCTGGAGATTAATGCTCTATCTGAGGTGCATGTGATAAAGATTTTCTCCACTCTGTAGGCTCTCTCTTCCCATTACTGATTATTTCCTTGCTGCAAAGAAACTTTTTAGTTTGAATTCATCCCATTTATTTTATTTTTAAAAATTCGTTCTAGTCAGTTACACATGACAGTAGAATGCATTTTGACATATCATACATAAATGGAGTACAACTTCTTCAGGTTGCATGTGATGTAGAGTTACACCGATCATGTAATCCCATACGCGCATAGGGTCATCCATCGCATTTGTTGATTCTTGATCTTACTTCTTGAGTTTTAGGAGTCATGTTAAGGAAGTCATTCCCTAAGCCAACACGGTGAAGGTTGGGGCCTACTTTTTTTTCACTAGTAGGTGCAGGGTTTCTGTTGTAGTGCCTAGGTCCTTGATCCACTATGAGTTGAGTTTCATTTAGGGTAAGAGAGAGGGGTATGATTTCATTTTGTTACATATGGATTTCCAGTTTTCCCAGCACCATTTGTTGAAGAGGCTATCTTTTCTCCATTGAATGTTTTTGGCACCTTTGTCTAGTATGAGATACCTGTATTTATGTGGGTTTGTCTCTGTGCCTTCTATTTTGTACCATTGGTCTATGTGTCTGTTTTGGTGCCAATACCATGCTGTTTTTGTTACTATAGCTCTGTAGTACAGTTTAAGGTCTGATATTGTGCTGCCTCCTGCTTCACTCTTCTTGCTAAGAATTGCTGTGGCTATTTTGGGTCTCTTATTTTTCTTATAAATTTCATGATTGCTTTTTCTAGTTCTATGAAGAATGTCATTGGGATTTTAATAGGAATTGCATTAAATCTGTTTGAAGTTTTTGGTAGTATGACCATTTTGACAATATTAATTCTGCCTATCCAAGAGCATGGGAGGTCTTTCCATATTCAATTTATTTAGTGTTCTGTAGTTTTAAATGTAGAGGTCTTTCACCTCTTGTAGATTGATTCCCAAGTTTTTATTTTTTTTTTGAGACTATGGTGAATCAGGTAGTTTTCCTAATTTCTCTTTCAGTGGATTCATCACTGATGTATGGGAATGCATTTGATTTATGGGTGTTGATTTTATATCCTGCTACTTTGCTGAATTCATTTATGAGTTCTAGAAGCTTTCTGGTGGGTTTTTTTGGATCATCTAATTATAGAATCATGTCATCGACAAACAAGGATAGTTTGAGTTATTCTTTTTCTACTTGTTTCCCTTTAATTTCTTTCATCTGTCTGATTGCTCTGGCTAGAGTTTCAAGGATTATGTTGAATAGAAGTGATGAAAGAGAGTATCCCTGTCTTTTTCCAGTTTTTAGAGGGAGTGCTTTCAATTTTTCTCCATTTAGAATGATGTTGGCCTTGGGTTTAGCATAGATACCTTTTACAATGTTGAGGGATGGTCCTACTATCCCTAGTTTTTCTAGTGTTTTGAACATGAAGGGGTGCTGTGTTTTGTCAAATGCTTTTTCTACATCTATTGAGATTATCATATGATTCTTGTCTTTAAGTCTATTGATGTGATGAATTACATTTATTGATTTTTGTATGTTGAACTTACCTTGCATTCCCTGGGATGAACCCCACTTGATCATGGTGCACTATCTTTAAAAATTTTTTTTTAAGTGCAATTTGCCAGAATTTTATCGAGAATTTTTGTGTCTATGTTCATCAGGGATATTGGTCTGAAGTTTTCTTTCCTTGATGTGTCTTTGCCTGGTTTTGGTATCAGGGTGACACGAGCCTCATAGAATGAGTTTGTAAGGGTTTCCTCCTTTTCTATTTCATGGAATAATTTGAGGAATATTGGTGTTAATTCTTCTTTGAAGGTCTTTGTAGAACTCTGCTGAGAATCCATCTGGTCCTGGGCTTTTCTTTGTTGTTGGCTTTTGATGGTGTCTTCTATTTCATTACTTGAAATTGATCTGATTAAGTTGTGTATGTTCTTCTGGTTCAGTTTGGGTAGATTATATATATCCAGAAGTTTTTTTTTTTTTTTTTTTTTTTGCAGTGCTGAGGATTGAACCCAGAGCTTTGAACTTGTGAGGCAAGCACTCTACCAACTGAGCTATACACCCAGCCCTAGAAGTTTGTTTTTGTCTTTGAGATTTTCTATTTTATTGGAGTATAAATTTTCAAAAGCTTCTAATTATCTTCTGTATTTTAGTAGTGTCTGTTGTGACATATCCCTTTTCATCATGAATTTTAGTAATTTGAGTTTCTCTTTTTCTCTTCATTAATGTGGCTAAGATTTTATCAATTTTATTTATTTTTTTCAAGGAACTAAATTTTTGTTTTGTCAATTTTTTGGAATTGTTTCTTTTGTTTTAATTTTATTGATTTCAGCTGTGATTTTAATTATTTCCTGTCTTCTATGCTTTTGGTGTTGACTTGTTCTTCTTTTTCTAGGGCTTTGAGATGTAATGTTAGGTCATTTATTCATTGACTTTCTAGTCTTTTAATGAATGAGCTCAATGCAATGAACTTTTCTCTTAGCACTGCCTTTATAGTGTCCTAGAGATTTTGATATGTTTTATTGGTACTCTAATTTACCTGTACGTATTTTTTTAATTTCATCCCTGATTTCTTCTGCTGTCATTCAATAGCATATTATTTAGTCTCCACGTATTGGAGTAGCTTCTATTTTTTATTTTATTATTGATTTCTAATTTCATTCCATTACAATCTGAGAGAATGCAGGGTAGTATCTCTGTTTTTTTGTGTGTGTTTTCTAAGAGTTTCTTTGTGGCATAAGATGTGGTCTATTTTAGAGAAGGATCCATGTGCTGCTGAGAAGAAAATATATTCACTCATTGAGGGATGAAATATTCTATATATGTCTGTTAAGTTCAAATTATTGATTGTATTTAGTCCTATAGTTTTTTTGTTTAGTGTTTGTTTGGAAGATCTATCTAGTGGTGACAGAGGTGTGTTAAAGTCACCCAGTATTATTGTGTTGCTGTCTGTTTGCTTCTTGAAATTGAGAAGCATACATTGTTTGATGTATGTAGATGCTTCATTGTTTGGGGCATAAATATTTATGATTGTTATGTCTTGTTGATGTATAATTCCCTTAAGCAGTATGAAATGTCCTTTTTTGTCCCTTCTGATTAACTTTGACTTGAAGTCCACGATATCTGATATAAGAATGGAAACCCCTGCTTGTTTACGCAGCCCATGTGCGTGATATGTTTTTTCCTATCCTTTCACCTTTAGTGTGTGGCTGTCTTTTTCTAGGAGGTGAGTCTCCTGGAGACAGTATATTGTTAGGTCTTGTTTTTTAATCCAATCTGCCATTACATGTCTTTTGATTGATGAATTTAGGCCATTAACATTCAGGGTTATTTTTGAGATATGATTTAATTTCCTGTTCATTTTGGTTCATTTCTGGGTTTTAATTTGACTTAGTTTCTTCTTTGTCTTTTCCTTTAGTGTACTTCCTCCTTTTGCTGGTTTTTGCTTTTTTTTCATTTCCTCTTCATGGAATATTTTGCTGAAGATGTTCTATAGTGCAGACTTTCTAGTTGTGGATTCTTTTAACTTTCGCTTATCATGGAATGTTTTTATTTCATCTTCAAATCTGAAGCTTAATTTTTCTGGATATAAAATTCTTGGTTGGCATCCATTTTCTTTCAGAGCTTGGTATGTGTTGTTCCCAGACCTCCTAGCTTTGAGGGTCTGGGTTGTGAAATCAGCTGAGATCTGAATTGGTTTCTCTCTATATGTGATCTGATACATAATCTCTTGTGGCTCTTTAAAATTCTATCCTTATTCTGTATGCTAGGCATTTTCATTATAATGTGCCTTGGTGTGGGTCTGTTGTAATTTTGTACCTTTGGAGTCCTTTAAGGCTCTCGTATTTGATTTTCCATTTCGTTCTTAAGGTTTGGGAAATTTTCTGATATTATTTCATTGAAAAGATTGTGCATTCCTTTGGTTTGTAGCTCCACACCTTCCTGTATCCCAATAAATCTTAAAATTGGTCTTTTCATGTGATCCCATAATTCTTGGAAGCTCTGTTCATGGTTTCTTACCACCTTCTCAACTTTATTTTCAAGATTATATATTTTATCTTTGTTGCCTGAGGTTCTGTCTTCCAAGTGGTCTAGTCTATTGGTAAAGATTTCCATTGAATTTTTAATTTGGCTTATTGATTCCTTTATTTTGAGGATTTATGCTCGATTTCTTTTCATAATCTCTATGTCTTTATTGAAGTGATCTTTCATCTACTGAAATTTGTCTCTGATTTCCCTCCTTACCTCATCTTTTATGTCACAGGTCAGTTTAACTCCATACATTCTGAGCTCCTTCTCTGACATTTCTTCTACTATGTTGTCAATGGGTTCTATTATTGGAGCACCTTGGTTTGTTTTGGGCACTTTGTTCCCTTGTTTTTTCATGTTGTTTGTGTGTCTTCCCATCTAGCAGTGCAGATCTGAGGCAGTATATTTTCTATCCTGTAGGCTTATAGTGTTCCTGCAGGTCTCCAGTACCTCGCATTTGAGGAGGTGATAGATATTTACAGCACCCAATGCAATCAGTATTCAGCCTTTAAAACCAAATAGTTCCCATCAAGATGTCAGGCACTTCTCTCCCAGGCGGTCCTGAGGGCTGAGCACTGGGACCTGTGCACCTGTTGCAGAGAGCTGTCCTGTATTGGGCAGATCAGGACCAGGTGCTGAGAGCTGTGGGTTGACCACATATCTGTGAGCATTGGACCAGGTTGGTGGCTAGGGAGGGGTTTGGAGACTGGGACTGGGGAGCCAGAGGATCCTGTTGGGTGCTGGACTGATGCTGGGAACAGGGGATTGGTGGATGCCAGACTGGGGAGGGAGTCAGGGACTCGGCCAGTGACTGGGCCTAGTAAGTGCTGGCCCACATGGGTCCAGGGAACCTGATGGGTGCTGGTGAACCAGGAGCAAGATGCTCTCACACCCTCTTTCTACTGTCAGATTTGCTGTAGCCAGCCCCATCCATCCCCATGTGCTGCAGGACTCACAGAGCTGGGGAGAGACCAGTCTCTCTCCCACTCTGCAGCAATATGGTGGCTATTAGAACACCCAGCAGGAAGTCCTCAGGTGTATCAAACCTGCAGGCACCTTGGTAATGGGCTTCCAGGCCTCAGCCTCTTGAGGTGGCAATGGTGGTAGCAACAGTGTCCCAAGATGGAGGTGGCTGTATTTGGAGATGGGGCAGTGGTGGCCAAGTAGCATTATTTAATGTCATGAAAGTTGGTGGTCCCATGGGGAGCCCTTGTGGGCATGAAAGGAGAAACAAGTGACATGGCTGTGTTGGGTCTTGACCCCCTGGCCTGGCTCATGGTGATTTGCTGCTTTTTGGATATGGAGTTGCTATGGTTTAAATATTAGTTGTCCCCTAAAATTGAATGTGTGAGACAATGCAAGGAAGCTTAGAGATAAAATGATTGGGTTATGAGAGTCTTAACTTAATTGTGTGCTAAGCTACTGGATAGTAATTGTAGGCAGGTAGGGTATGGAGGAGGTGGGTCCCTGGAGTGTGCCTTTGAGGTGTACATTTTATCTTGGTTGAACTGAATGCTCTCTCTGCTTCCTGGTGCTGTGTCCCCAGCTGCTTTCATCTATCACACTCTCCTACCATGATGATGGAGCTGGCCTTCTATGGACTGAGACCTCTGAAACCATGACCCCCGCAATAAACTTTTCCTCCTCTAATTTGTTCTTGTCAGGTCGTTAGGTTGCAGCAATGAAAACAAGAGCCAATGTTCCAAGCCAATTTGTTCCAAATTCAAGGATCAACACTCATTGACAGAACCTAAGTCACTATCTAAACTCTAACTGTGAATAAATCTGGAAAGATTTTGGTTGGGAATCTTTACAATATACTAATGCCCACCTTTATTCCCTTAATTCTAATCAAACAACAATAGCAGCAGCATGCTCCTACCTATCAGAGTAGGATGGGCTGATGAGGGTATAGTTTCAGAATCCCATCACTCCACCTCTGCATATCCCTGCACAAACACAAGAGCTTTGGTGGGACACCTCATATCCAAACCATAACATGAGGTAATGTCAAGATATCATGATGACAATTCTCATGAGCCTTTATGAATTGATTCCTGCACACCACTGGCTCACTGTTATGGTTTGGATATGAGGTGTCCCCAAAACCTCCTGTGTTAATGCAAGAATATTCAGAGGTGAAATGATTCGATGATGACAGTGTACTCTCATCGTCCATCCTAGTTGGAATGAGCTGAGTGGTAACTATCGGCAGGTGGGGCTTGGCTGGAGGTGGGTCACTGGGGGTGTGCTCCGGAAGGATTCATCCTCCCTGAGGTCGCTTCCTTCTTCCCTCTGTCTGCTTCCGGACCCTGCCATGAACTGAGCACTTCAGCCATGTGACTCCACCTCACCTCGGGCCCAGAGCAATGGTGTTCATCCACCATGGACTAAATCTCTGAAACTGTGAGCCAAAATAAACTTTCCCTCTAAGTTATTCTTGTCAGGTATTTTGGTCACAAAGACAAAAAGCTAACACAGTCACCAATATTGCATTTTCCAAGTCTTCTGTGCAGGCATTAATCTCCGTGATTGTCCTAAAGAGACAACATTGGTTTTGATCCACTACTTTATGAGGCAGGGATTTTGCCAGGAGTTCTCACAGGTGCTCCCTATCATGAGAGTCCTTCATCCATAGGTCAGGAAGTCAATATGGAGATTCAGTTTACCACTGAGTGTGTATATTCCACCTATGCGTTCAGGACCTGGAGAAATAGCTGAAGAATTGGTATGAATCGACTTGACCCACTATGAAATGGTTTGGGCTCAAACTCAGTTTATTTCCTCACTCCTCTAATTTCCCTCTCACCCCATGACTGGCATCAACTCAGTCAGTCATAAACCCAGAAAAGTCTGTTATTTCTTTTTTTCTCAGTGTAAAGTTCCTCCACTAAATGACCACAACTCGCTTGAGGGAGAACTGGGAGGAAGATTTATAAAATAAACTTGTAATATCATATGCTACAGAATACATAGGTTTTTCTCTTCACCTGACATAGATCTGGGGATTTAGTAAAGATGCATGACCCTCTGACGTCCTCAGACTATTTGTCAGATCTCTAGATCTCCAGGGTTTTTAAAAAATGATGATTCTACATAGCAAGAAGGTCCCTAATCCAATGTTTCATGTATTTTAGTCCTTGGTACCTGTGTGATCAATTAGCTGCCACCAAAGATCCCTATGTGTCCCTCTATTCTGACTACCATTCTGGCCCTGCTGCCTTCTATGTCCACTTTACTTGTGGCCACTAAGTGTTACTACGTAGCCAATGCTGGGATCTCATTATCCTTGTTAAAGCCCAGGAACACGTTTCCATGCCGGTATTTTCTACCATCATCTCCAGCATGCACACTATCCAGCAACTAGAGTACTTTCAAAGGGGCCAGTGCCCTTCCCTCCCTTTCCCTCCTCCTGCCTGTTCTTCAGGTTTTCATTGATATATCAATTTGTCTATTTTGGCATGTGAGCATCTTCTGGGTACAGCTTGACAACTGGCTCCCTGGACATAGAGATTGTCTTCAGTGATGGATGTGGAGGATGAGTGAGGTATTGGGGACAGAGAAAAGCCCTGGAGTCTTCAGGAAAGGCAGGATCAGCCTTACTAGGTAGGCAAGAGAGGTAGGAAGGGTGGTTTCTATTGGTGAGAAAAGTCTGATGGAGTTCTTGGAGGTTTCAAATTTAACTGAGTTCTCCTAAGTACCACCATTCTGTTTTGGGACTTGGTCCTTTCTAATCATTGTTCCAACTTGCACATGGGAAATCCGGTGAGGTTTTGAATTCAACTTAGGTTGTAAGTCAGCAACCTGTTGGATAAAAAAATCTACATTTGATTTTTGGCCACATCAACTGACCAGATCTGGGATCAGATGTTATTTTAGGGCAGTCATAGGATGCTCTTTCAGGACAGTTATAGGAAGTCTTTGGTTCTTTGGATCTCAAGTCATGATTTAAAAACCCTGGGCTTGTTACATTACTTTAAATACTCCTGGAGGGTCACAGTAGTGATTTCCTCCACAGTCTTTATATTCCTCCTGGGGTGGACCCATGCAGGTGAGCACAGTCTGGAGCGAGGTGGGGTTGAAGGGGATCCTGGGGGCTGGTTTTTAACATGGGGCTCAAGGTGGGTAGGTGGTGATACCCATGGAGGACCTGGTTTCATAAGGAGACGTTGACAGAAGAGCCTGGGAATAGTATGGGTTCGGAAGCATCCCACTCCTCAAACGTCTGCACCAGGCACAGGGTCACCTCTGTTAGTGAGCTTTGTGAATAAGTGACCTCCCAGGGAATTACATGAAGGACGTCTGTCGAGCGCATAGTGCTGGGGGTTCTCCTGCCACATCCCATGTGGATGAGGGAAAGAGTTTCTGTTGGAGGACGGGATGGTGCTGGCTATCAATTAATCACCAAGAAACTCATCTAATCAATAAACACAAGAGCCAATAATCTTTTCAAATGGAAGGGGGTGTGGTGGACTGGGACATGCCAGATCTGGCCTCTGACAAAATGGAGAAGCCCACCTTCAGCTTTATTTATAGTCACACAGGTAAAGAGGGACCAGGAGAGGCTTCTTCTGTGAGGAACAGGATGGGGTGGAGTTGGGCAAGCCATTTGCTTAGAGAATTAGCATTTCCTCAGATGGTGAGCCACCTCTGTACAGGGTCACCCCCCACTCCCGGCTCTCTGAAACAGTCTCTCATGACCGCCAGTTCCTGGGAGTCAGACCTCTGTATCCCTTGGCTCAGCCAAGTCTGATTCTGGTAGATATGGGTGGCTCCCCACAACAAGCACTGTGAACTCTGATTATTATAAAGTGAGTGATCAGTGGAAGAATAGAAGACGGGTTGATGGGGGTGGCAGAGAGAGGGAGAAATCCTTTCCATTCCCGTCTCTTCCTGCCCCACCTCATCTCCCACCTTGTCTTTTGGTAACAACTTCATCAAGATATTTCACATACCAAACGATTTGCCCATTTAGATGGTATGATTCAGTCGTTTTGAGAATATTCCCATAATTGTGCAACCATCACCACAATCAATTATAGAACATTTCAATCACCTCATACAAAACAAAATAAAAACTCCGGTATCCTTCAGCCATCACCCCCAATCCCCATTGCCTCTGGCTCTAGGAAACCACTAATCTGCTTTCTGTCTCTATATGTTTGCCTATTTTGGACATTTCACATAAATGGAATCAGAATGCATGATAAGCAAATTCCTTTCTTCATTTGTTTTTTATTTTAGCTGGAATAATGCTTCACGAAAGAATGAAGCACTAATGGTGGACTGGCAGGTACTAGTAACAGGTGTGTGTGTGTGTGTGTATGTGTGTGTGTGTGTGTGCGTGTGTGATGGCAGGGGGAAGGGGTCAGGATTTGGAGATGTAGATCTTACCTCCTCTGTGCGGAATGCTATCCTGCTTGTTTTTCTCTTATAACGTGCTTAGAAGGGAAAATGTCAAAAGCCGACCAACAAGAGAATCCAGGAGGCGGATAGTGAGTCACTGGGGTGACTGAGGCCCTGCTGAGCTCTGCATGAAGGCAAGGCTGGGAATCTCTGCCCGTGGGCTCCTCCTGCCCTTGGGGCTCCCCTCTGGAGTGGAGACCAGCTGACTGTGGAGGCACAGAAGGAGGAGTCCAACCAGGGCTGATCAGGAGGTGGCAGATGGGGTGGGGAGAAGGGATGTTAGCGGAGCTCACGGTCGATTATCATGATTACACGAAGGGGTCAGTGGAGGGGACAGAGGACCACAAGGAGAACTGTGCATGAGGGTCATCTGAGGTCCCGACCTGTGCAGGGAGGGATCAGGACTCATGGGTGTTTCTCAGTGTTGGTGTCAACTGTGTAGGCTCCTGAGAGGGGGTCAGGTGGCTCTGTGTGGCAGCCCTTGCATAAGGTTAAATGGAAAACCAAGAACAGTTCCTTTTAAAATTCTCTTCCAAACCTTCCAAATCAAAGGAAAGGAATCAATTTGATGTCTGTAAGGTTCTACATCTCACTAGTACTTGCTAATCTTCCTTTTTAAAAACTATGCAATTATTTTTATTTTTAATGTCCAGAGTTTGTAATACCAGGGCCAGAGTTTCCTACTTGATTCAATTTTA
The DNA here is from genome assembly GCA_020662805.1 of Glaucomys volans. Lineage (NCBI taxonomy): Eukaryota > Metazoa > Chordata > Mammalia > Rodentia > Sciuridae > Glaucomys > Glaucomys volans. Next base: position 31,664 of record JAJEJO010000807.1, read on the forward strand.
CGAATTCTCAGTGGGCTGGTGAGGCCAATAGGGATACTTCTTCTTGTCTAATTTGTTTTCCGGGAAGAACTCATTCAGGTCCTCAATGGTGTTACATCACTCATTTTCTTTAGCTGTTTCTCATATTCCTCAGTCCTGGCCTTTGACGAAGTCCAACTTTGTACAACTTCCTTTTCTGCAACATCCACCTGGGCAGTGTCTATCCTCTGGCACAGAAACCTTGAGGGATTGAGCTTCTTTTCAGTCATCCACCAAGCCCACCTTGACATCATTGGTCATGTAATAAGTCCATTCAATAGCTGGTGGTTTCTCAGGTAGAGTAGCCAACCTGGAGGAGAGGGTCTCATTCTAGGATATCAGGGAGTTAGCAATAGCCTTTTGGTTTTGAGGAATGATCTCCCCAAGAGCTACCCAGTCAGTGGTTATCACCTCAAGTTTGCCCTCCGCCATCTTTACTGACCCCAGAAGAGCACAGTCCTCACCTGAAGTTGCTAATTTCCCTTTTATCTAAAGAGAATGAATCTTAGGATACAGACTCCATGGCAGCAACTGTATCACCTTAGAATCTCATAATGTTGTTCTGTTTACAATGAATGCATTTTATGATATAAAATACATGCTATGGATATAAAGTTAAATTTATTTACATTGAATTTACATTGAAGCAATAGTGCTTCAATGTAAAAAGGAAAATATCAGTTAAATAACAGCAGGTGGGATGTAGATAAGGCACAAAGGGTGATGGCGGTGCATGGAACCACCAAAGATAGGTGGGAACTGAACTGGAAGACTCTCATGATCCATTTCAGTTCAGACAGTGTGAGAATCGGTGAGTCGGAACTTGAGAAATGCCATCAAGGCCAGCTGGAGGGGGTTCTGACTTTAACTCAGTCACAGACACCAGGTGAAGAGACTGACTGCTCCTAGCACCTGGATCAGCTCCCACCCCTCCGCCTTGGAATGGGCAGTTCACCTGCCGGCCCCTCTGAGCAGACGTGGAATGAGACCTCGTTCTCACTATGCCTGACGTGGCCTCTGGCACACAGAAGTCCTTGGTGCACATTTACTGAGTGTACAAGTGAGTGAAGGAGCGAACCGGTGTCTGCTGGGTGATCGCCTAATGCACTGAATGGTTACCTAACACCCATATCCCTTCCCTCCCTGCAATACTTACCAGGCAGCTGCAATGTGCAAGGCACCCTGCCCTTAACTTCCTCATAATGGCTTTATTTTTAGTCAATAATCAATCTACTTATTGTGCACAGCAGTAGGTCCAGAGGCTCAGTTGTGGGGAGAACGTGATCTCTTCTCTGCTTTAGGCAGGGTTGCTGGAGCCGGGCAGGCCCGAGACTGAATCCTGCCTCTGACACGCAGTGTCTGAAGCCTCTTGGTCTGTGTACTTCTTGAAGAAGTTTTGCAGGTGTAATGTGGTTTTAATAGTATTTAACTGGCCAGGTGGCCCTGAGTTCTCTCGGTGAATGCTATTGAAGGAATGAGAGTCGGAGTGGGTGAATAGGTGAGGGTGAGGCACTGTGGCCCAGCTCAGATGGGCACAGCCAGGCTCTTCTCCCATAGCCAGGGTCCTGCCTGCTGTTTGGAAATTCAAAACAGGCAACAGAAATGCTAAGCCCCAAGCTTCGTTTAACCAAGCAAAAATGGAGCAAATTGGGTCCAAGATCTAGAAAAATCCTCTCCCAGAGTGGACCCAAAGGCTTGTGGTTGGGCCAGTGGCAGGCGCCCTCGGGCAGGTGACCCAAGGGACACACCAACTGCTCCCTAGACTGCTGAACCTCTCCTTGGTCCCTCCCTCCCCCTCCCCCTCAGGGATGTGGGCAGTGTGACGTTGGCATGGTGACCACTCAGCCTGTCTCCCCCTCCTCTGCATCCTGAGGTGACAAAGAGGCACTGAGGAGAAGAATGGGGTCCTGTAGCTCCACTGGCTCGAGAATGGTAGGGAGAGCCAGTCCGGGGACTGAGGGGGCCTGGCGCTAAACTGCGGCAGGAACAATGGAGCCGTTACCCTGGCAACCAATGGAAGCCTCCCCCTGGGCCTCTAGACTGAGTCTGGGCAGAGGTGTCCTAAGAAAGGGAGGTGGGAACAGAGGGGGTGTGCTGTTCTCAGAGCTGTGTGTCCTCTCAGGAAGGGCAGCAGGGGCTCCTTCCAGAGAAGCCGGTCAGTCTGCGGCCCATTCTCCAGAGCCACGGAGAGAGGCCCTTGTGTGGACACCTCAGTGCTGGGTCTGATGAGAACCTTTCCCTCGTGCCCACCGCCCACTCCCAGGCCTCCTGAGGGCTGATTAGGGGCAGGGATGTGAAATCAGGACTGGGTGCTCTCAGCACAAGAGCTGTAACCTCAGGGTGGTCCTGAGATCTCCGGGTTGTGTGGATGCTGAAGGTTCAGGCGAGGAGTGCAGAGCTGGGTGGACAGGGGAAGGCTGTGTTCTCAGGGCCTGGGAGCAGAACCCTGCTCTGAGAAGCCTGGGGGTCTGCAAGGTCTCGGCCTCTGGGAATTCAGTCCTGATTTCAGATCTTGGCAATATCACTTATGCTGCAAGGCCACCAGGAAGTCATTCCAGCCCTCAGAGTCCCTTTTCCTCGGCTGCAATGCAGGAATAATACCAGCCAGGGGATGCTTTATTGAATACAGGAGACACCCTTGTCCCCCTGGGGGCACAGTGGGCCAGTTTGCCTCTGCTTCCTCCCCCCAACACCCAGCCCACTTCTGCCTTCAGGCAGCTGCGGCTGATGAGCCTGGAGGTGCCTCCCGACACCCCAGTCGCACACACAGGTCCATTCTTCCTGAAGGTTCTCCTGTTGCTCACCAGCCTCTTGAGGAACAGTCTATAAGGGTCCTGGGAAGGACACCCCATGCATCATGATGATGGGGGTGCTTTGAGAAGGGACAGTTCCAGGTGTCCTTTGCCCCTCTCGATTTTCTCACTTCCCCTTTGTATCTGGGCTTCTTTGACCACAAAGAAACAGAAAGTTAAGAGGGGATGCAGAATGCTTCGAGAAAAGACTGTGAGCTCAGAGGCACTGGGGGTGTACACCCCTGGCCCAAGGGTGTCCTGGGCCTTCTGCCCAAGACGCCCCTCTCCAGGCAGCAATCTATTCCATGGTGGCCCCCTGAGCCCTGCACCGCCGCGCCGCCCACCTCCACCGTCAACACCAACACCAGGCGGGGAGCTTGCGTGGGTGTTGGGGAGGAAGGCGGGAGACACCACCACCACAGCCAGGCTTCTGGTGCTTTCAGAGCACATGGCTCCCTCTTGTGGCCGCGAGGCCTCATGGCCGGCAGTTCCCGGTCCTGCGCCCTTGTCACGGCTAACGGGCAGCCTCTGTGACCAAAGGCAGAGGCGCCCAGACTCCGAGCTGGTCTGGCCTTGTCCTTGGGTGCCCCAGGTAAAGACAGTTCTTTGCCTGCCCCTCTGAGTTGGATGGGAACCCCAAGACTTTTTCCTGCTTCTTCCCAAGCAAGAGCCCTGCTGGGGTGGAGATGAAGCGGTTCTGAGAAGGCAGACTCCGGGGGGACCGTGCGGCTGGGTGGAGAGGGGGCCTGAGGGAGGCGCTGGCCCAGGAAGCTCGTCTGCAGAGGTCACCTCCGAGTGAAGAAGATCGCACAAGGACTGTTTCTGGAAACCTGCTAGGCCACTGCCCTGGCCTGGGCTGGGCTCCTCAAGGTGCCTGTGGGCAGAAACCAAGAAACAAGCAAACTGAATTTATTGCTCCCTAGGGCCTTAGACTGCTCATGGGCTCATTCCAAATAGAGGCCCTTATCCTGGAGCCCACGGGCTCCCCAGACTACCAGCTCCTGAGCGCTTTCACCGGGTGCTCAGATTAGAAAGACTGAGCCTCCCAGCTAAAGCAAACGAGATCAGAATGTTCTAGTCCTGTGGCACACGGGCCCCTTCACAACAGTCACCTGGGGAGGGGCAGAAGTGCTCATAAGACATTGTCTTTCTTCCCTCTGGGTCCCCTTCGGGCTGTCCTCAGGGACAGATTTAAAACTATGAAAGAATCTCGGGCTCATTTCTTCCTACCACCTTTCATTTTTGTCCCCAGTATGACCCAGCTTGATCACCCACCTTAGTCACCAGCTTTGGATCCAAATGACTGTTAGCTGTTTCCAAAAATTCCATCCACCTTAACAAGGCAAAGATTTGTCACCCTCGAGAGTGTTCAAAAGGCATTACTGCAAGAGTTCTGGAAACTTCCTTCAGAACCCAGAGTACATAAAAGATTATACTTTTATGTATAATCTTTTGAGATGACTACTTTGTAGGGTCTGATAGAGTTAGTAAAGAGTCAGCCATGTAACTTTGTAACCATGAGTTGTAAATACAACAGCCTATCTAGAAATACCCAGTAGATGAGATAAAGGGTCAAAAGACGGTGCAGAGGAAGTGAGAGAATGGAGAGGTCTTGGTGGCCTGGAACTGGCCACCATAGAGCACTCAAGAGATAGCTGTTGACATCTACTCTGGGACCCTGAAGAAGAAGGCAGGAGTTCCTGGGACAATCCACAACCAGCCATAGGGCCAGTGGGGTATGATGCAAAAGAGGGCACTAAGTTCACTGAGGAAGTGACACCCCAGAAGTTCACTGCATAAGTGACAAGTCCTTCTGGGGTGGACAGAGAGTGCAAAGCCAGTATCCTGTTTATCCAGTCCTCTGGAGGTGCAGCTAGGAAGAAGTTGCCGTAGATAGGGTCAGTGGCCCCCATTCTCCACCCCTCTCTGTAACCGCACCTGTTGCTATAGGAGATTAACAGGCATATGACACAAGATGAGTCTTGAAAAGGGCTCAGATGATTCAGTTTGAATGATTCTTCAGAGTCCCTGCCATTGCCAGGAGAAGAATATTCTGGGCTAGCTTGCTGGATTCTAGAAGAGAATGAGAGAGACATGAGTGGAGTTATCCCAACTAGGATGCCAAGCCTGGAGAAGAACCTCCTACCAACCACCAGAAGAAGCAGAAGCCACAGGTGAAATCAACACAACCCTGACCCTCCCTTCTTCCATCCCATTCAAGCCCAGCTTTGTTTCCGTATGACTTGTCAGCCCTGAAAAATGTAAGATATGATAATAAATGACTGTTGTTTTAAGACAGTAAGTTTTGGGGTTATTTGTTACACAGTGATAGCTAACTGATGAAAAACCCCCCCGTATTACAGATTTCAACATATGTCCCCTTACAAGCTGTCTGAAAGGCCAGAGACCTCTTGTAAAGGAATTTCATTCATTATCCAGTGAATATCACTGAACACCTACCACCTACAAGTTCAAGGTGCTATGGCAAGTAAAATGTCAGTAAGAAGTTTGGTGTCCAATAGAGAAGATGATGTAAGAATATAAATATGGAGAAGGTAGAATATGATTAAGGCATCACAAAAGATCAGATGGGGCAGAGAGAGTTAGAGCTGTTATTTGCAAGAAATGCAGATAATGTCATGGGCCTAGGAGAAAAATCCCCCTTGATCGTTAATTCACCCATGAACTTTCAGTGAACATGGTGCCAGGCACCAGGGACTCAGAGGACTAGAACCTTGCCCTGAAGTCCATGGATCCTGGGAGCTGGGATGGAGAGGTGGACAGACACCTGAGCATATGATTATAGCAACGGACAGGTATACAGCCAAAGTGAGAACAGGCCTCCTGGGAACCTGGAGGAGAGAACGTTCTGCTCTGCTTGGTGAGGAAGGCTTCCTGGAGAAGCAGACATGAGAGGGGCTGAGTCTGGATGGACAGAGAGGTGTTTTCCAGGAGACACAGGGCGAGAGGATGCTGCTATCTCTTGGGATGCCCTGCTTGGCCATGGCTGCTGCTTGTCCAACTGTCTCCTTACCCCCTGCTTCAACCACCCCTAGATGTGGATGGCTTCTCAATCCATGTCCCCTGGGAGCTTCAGAGCCCTGCCAGCTGCTCCCCACACCTCACCACGTGGGAGCCCAAGGCACCTCAAACTCAGCCTATCTGAAACAGAACCACCTTTCCCTCAAGCCTGAATTTCCCTTGGAAATTCTTTTCTCACTGAATGGCTCCATCTCCTTCCCAATTGAGCCGAAAACATGGCACTGGTTCTAGACTTTTCCTTTTTCTTCACCCCACAGTCAGTGGGTTGAAAGTCCTCTTGATTGGTCCTCCCTCTTCTTGACTGGTCCTTCCTTCCTCTTTCCCTCCTCTCTCCTCTCTGTCTCTGTCTCTGGTTTGCCATCTCTTGTGGGAAAATGCATATTACATAAAAGTCCCTGTCTTAGCCATTTGTAAGCATAAGGTCAGTGACATTAAGTTGATTTATATCCTCACTGCCCATCTTCCTTTCCATCATTCCGTTATTCTATGCTGAAGCTCCGTACACCAAGCCATAACTCCCATTCACCTTTTCTTCCAGCCTTGGTAACCTCTGGTCGACTTTGCCTGTGACTTTGGTTATCCTCACATATGCTGAATCATACAATTTCTGTTCTTTTGTGTCTGACCTATTTCACTTAGCATGACATCTTCAAAACCCATCCATGTTGTACCTTGTGTCAGAATTTCATTTCTTTTGAAGGTCGAATAGCATTTCACTGTATGTCTGCACCACATTTTGTTTATTCGCCCATCTTGTCAATGGACACTTGGGTTGCTTTCACCTTTGGGCAGGTGTACACATATCGATGAGAGTCTGCTTTCAATTCTTTTGGAAACTTAATTCTAGAAGGAGAATCGCTGTATAAAATGGTATTTCTTTGCTGCATAAAGTGGTAGATTTAGTTTTCTGAGGACCTGCCATACTGATGTCCTCCATTTTGTATTCCCACTGTCATGCACAAGGGGTCCAATTTCCCAGTGTCCTCCCCCTGCTTGTTTTTGGTTTTGCAGTTACTGTTGTTCCATCACCTCCATCCTAGTGGGTGTGACGTGCTGTTCCATTGTGGCTTTACTTCACAGTTCTCTGATGGGCAGTTGAGATTGAACAATTTTTTATGTGCTTATGCACCATTTGGTCTTGGATGTTTCCTCCTCCTCCTCCTCCTCCTCTTCCTCCTGATACTGGGGATTGAACTTGGGCACTTGACCACTGAGCCACATCCCAGCCCTACTTTGTATTTTATTTAGAGACAGGATCTCACGGAGTTGCTTAATGCCTCCCTTTTGCTGAGACTGGCTTTGAACTTGTGATCCTCCTGCCTCAGCCTCCCAAGCTGCTGGGATCACAGGCGTGCGCCACCACGCCCCACTGGATGTCTTTTTTAGAGAATCACCTATTCAAGTTCTTTGCCCAATTTTGAATTAGGTGGGCTGTTTTTTTGTTGTCACGTTTTAGAAGTTCTTTAAGTATTCTGGATGTTAATCCTTTATCAGATAA
>JAJEJO010000807.1:49619-146658 GCA_020662805.1 Glaucomys volans
TTGGTACCAGGGATTGAACCCAGCAGCATTCAACCACAGAGCCACATCCCAGACCATTTTTTTTTAACAGATATTTTTTATTGTAAGACAGAGTCTTGCTAAGTTGCTCAGGACCTTGCTAAATTGTTGAGGCTGACTTTGAACTTGCAATCCTCTTGCCTCAGTCTCCCAAACTGCTGGGACTGCTGGAGTGCACCATCGTGCCTGTCTTGAAGAAAAACGCTTAACAGAGAGGAAAAGGTAACTTATTTCTAGAGCTGGGTAAAGGTATGGTGGCAGGATGAAGGCCCGGGTTACAAGAAGAGCTGACATTTCTTGGTTGCTTAGTGTGTGCCTGTTATGGTTTGGATGTGAGGTGTCCCCCAAAAAGCTCGCATGTGAGACAATGAAGAAGGTTTGGAGGAAAAATGATTGTGTCATACCTTAACCTAATCGGTGAATTAATCCCTGATGGGATTTGAGTGGTAACTGAAGTGGTAGGTGTGACTGGAGGAGGTGGGAATTAGGTCATGCTTTGGAGTATTTGTACCTGTTGAGTGGAGTCTGTTCTGCTTCCAGATCACCACGTGAGCTGCTTGCCTCTGCCACACTCTTCCTCCATGGAGCCCTGAGGAATGGGGCCTGTTGCCTCTGGATTGAGGCCTCTGAAACTGTGAGCCCCTAAATAAACCTTTCCTCCTTCACAGTTATTCAGGTCGGGTCCTTTAGCCACTGCGGAGAGCGAAGCTGACTGATTCAGTGCCTGTCCCTGTTCGAAGCAGTGTACATGGGTCAGAAGTGGTGGGAGCTGAGAGGTGGGGCTGGAGGTCAGGAGAGAACAGCTTCTTCACATACCTGTTGGCGTGCTCCCTGGTTTAGACTTCCTTCTCCTTAGTTTTTCTTTCTTCCTTTCCCCCCTCCCCTCCTGCTCCTCCTCCTCTATTATTATCATCATCATTATAATTTTGCAGTCCTCGGATGGAGCCCGGGACTTCACACATGGTAGCAAGTGCTCTACCCCTGAGCCACACCTTCAGCATTCCGTCTCCATTCCTAGTCCCAAGCTCTTTCCCTGATGTCACTATACTTTCTCAGGGTATTTTGGGGGGCTGTTCACCATTGATTCACTAGTTCAGTAGCTATCTTTTTTTTTTTTTAAATTAAGCAACTGTTTTGAGCTGATAGGTCGTAAGAGCAGGGGATGGAGATAGTGATGGGCCATGGAGCTGAGCGTCTGGTTGGAGTCACATGTGTAATCAGCTCCATTCACTACAGCGTGATAAGTGTCGTAGGGGTGATCACGGGTACCAACAGGAGCCTGGCATCCTGTGGTTCCAGGTTCTCAGAAAAGAAGTAGAATTAAGTAAGTAAAAAAGGGGGTGGATGGATGGGTGGAGGGGAGCCAGCAGGATCACCAGCAGAGACATGGAAGTTTGGTGCCCATGTGAAAACTTACTTGAAGCTGGAAGTGCACACAAGCTGTGGGAATGGCTCTGCATGTCACTCCAGACAAAGTCTGAACTCTTTAACTGTCTTTCATGATCCGGCCCCTCCTCATCTCTTGCCACCGCCTCCCCATCTCCTATTCTCCCACCATATTGAACGACCTGCAGTGGCCATCATGGTGCCTGGCACATTGCAGGCATTCAAAACGTGTTTGGTGAGTGACTAAATGAATGGCAGAGAAGCTTGGTGAGGAGGTGGGGGCTGAGCCAAGGAGGTATGGTGCCTACCCCAACCTGAGGACCAGGATGGTGCATCCACCAAGAATTCAGTTTGTGGTCCTTACAATATTCAGGTTTTTGACGGAATGGGATTTACATCCTCTCCTCTAAGTCTCAGTCTTGTCTTTTCAACTCAATCATTGGCTCTTGGGAGGCAGACCATCTCCGACATCTCATCTGGTGTTGGACATCAGTGAGTGCTAAGCTAAATATGTGTGTAGGAAGACCTGGGATTGCTCGTGTGCCTTTTCACCGAATGCATTTTTCTGTCAGTGAGAAATCCTGCTCAGAGCTGAGTGACTCACTCAGAACCTTGTGGCTAGTAAAAGGAGGATCAAGGTTTGATTCCAGGGGTTCTGTGAAGCAGGAACAGCCCCACCACAAAGGGGTTGTTATGGGGTGGCTCCTATCATGTGGCCAAAGTTCTGGGGACTCTGCTCTGGAAGCTTCCTGGGCCCTTTGTGTGGACAGAAGGGACATGGAGGGCTGCCCCTCCTACTGGAGAGCTGGACTCCACCCTCTACCCGCAGCAAGTCGGTACCAGCGTCTTAGTCTAGTGCAGGTCAGATCTTTGACCTGGTTGGTGGATGAGCCCCACAGAGCTCTAGATGGCAGCCACAGGGCAGGGGAGCGGTGAGGAGGGATGGGAAGACTGCTGTCAGGCCTGCTGGTGCCTGTCTCCACTCTGCCACATCACTGGGCTTTCATGTCACTGGCTGTGAAGGGCAGCTTCCCACCATGCTTTACTGGAAGCAGCGCCTGAACAGCAGGGAACACGGCGGTGGAAACAACTCCCCTCTTGCCCCTTCCTTTCAGATAAACAGATTCCCACTTGTCTCCCACCCCGTACTCCTTAGTGTAAAACCCACTTGAAGTGGCTGCCATTCAGTGCTGGCTGATGGTTCTCACTTTCCAAAGCTCCTCAGCAGGAAACAAGCTGCTGAATTATTTGCACAGTAGAAATGAAAACCCATGTGCACACAAAGACCTACATGTGAATGCTCACTGCAGCTTTATTAATAATTGCCAAAAGCTGGGAACATTCTGGCATTCTCCAGCATGTGAGCAAGTGATGGAATACTACCCAGCAATAAAAAGTAATGAGCTACCGAGTCCCACAGCAGGGTGAATCCCCAGTGCATTAGGTCAGTGCAAGAAGAACATGAACCAAGTTCGTTGGCATGGCACTATGGAAAAGGAGCAGCTAGGGGACTGCGAGCAAACCCGTGGCTGCCACCAGTTAGGGGCTGGGGAGTTGTGACTGGAGGGGCAGCAGAGGGGTCTTCTTGGGGTGGTGGGAGTTTTTCATCCTCATTGTTGTGGTGGCTGCCTGCCTGCATGTCAAAATTCATAGACGAAAGTGCATTTCATTATATGCATATTAAAAAACAAAAGACAAGAAGCAACTGTTGAGGGTTTGGGGGGAAAATCTAACCACCAAACTGGTGAGATGGAGGAGGGAACTATACTTAGACATGTTAATTTATAAGGATCCTCCTAGTGAGTCAAGGCTCACGTTATTCAGTAACAAATGAGCTTACTGTTCTCAAAAGACATCTGATGAGACTGTTCAGAATTAGCTGGATTCCAGATGCATACAAGCCAGAGTTCACAGGTGTCTGATGGTTCAGCTGCTTCTAAGAAATGACAGCCTGTGTCAGAACCAAACTCTCCCCACACAGTGAGCCAATGTTTGAGGTGACCTGCTGACGCTCTGGAGTCTACAGAAGGCTCTTCAGGGGAATCCTGTCCCAAAGGGAATGCTCCATTGAATGCCCGCACGACTCCCCCTGGGCTTCCTGTGAAGCTCACTTGGTGAAGACCAGTACTCCAGGAGGGCTGGACTCTGGCTTATTCCTTCTTTCCTGGCAAGGTCCCTCATACACCAACTCTGTTTATCCATGACCGTGGACTGGGGCTGGTTGAGTGTTACCATGCTAATCAATTTATCCACCAGACAAGCTGGTGTTGTGAAAGAAAAATCAAGACATCCTAGGGCCTGGGAAGCTCAGAGGCAGAGGTACAGGCAAGCTCCAAAGTGTCCACATCAGTCTGATTCTAAAGAAAAAATCACATTACAGGTCTATTTTGCTCATAAACAACTTTTATTTTTGTTCTCAATATGTGCCCTTGAAGATTCCAAACTGTTGGGAGTTTCTGATTCTCCTGGGACCAGAGCCAAAGGCATTGTGTGGAGACACTCGGCCTGGCTCCTGCTCTCTCCTGGGGAGCTCGGTGGGAGGCCTAGGGAGAGGGAGCCGCCAGGCCGCCTTATTCCAAGATGGGTAACACAGTGAACAAAGAATTAGTAAAACATAGACTCAGTCTGTCGAGGGCTTCAAATATACATATTCTATATATATAAACCTGTTATATAGGATTTCAACGTATTGGTTTCCTTGCGATTTGTAATTAAAGTACAAATGATAAGATGGTGCACACTGCGGATTCCCCTCGTCAGCCCCCCTCCCGCCCCGACATAAATAAACATCACAAAGGTCAGGAGATCCTAAGTTTCTGTTGTTGTAAATATTTTGTCTTAAAAATCATTTTCCCCTTCCTCCCCTGCAAACTACCTCAGCGTTTGTAACCTAGCGCATGGAATGGACACGACTGGGGACGCGGGCTGGCGGAGGGAGCGCGGGCCCTGCTTCTCACCGGCCGCACCGCTGGCCTTGCGTCTCCGCTGAGGACAGAGGCGACGACAGGAAGCAGAGAATGTGCAGTGCGGCTGGGCCTCCTCCGGGGGAGGCTGGCTGGACCACTAGGAAAGCCCTGAAGGCCTTGAGGTCTGGGAGACAGAGCGTAGCTCCAGAAATGTCTTGGCTCAGTATTTACACAGTATCTTTAAGCTGCATTTTCCTCCTAAGAAATCTGTGTTTCTGAAGATGCCTCTCCGAGGGCGGCTGGGGGAAAGAACTGAAAACCAACACCAAACCAATGCCCACATACGTGAAAGTCCTGCTTTAAGTCTTACTCATAATTTTCACACACATCATTAAAAGGAGATACCGACAGTGATTGGGTTCTTTTCTGATTCTTTTCTGAGAGCGTGAGGAAAGGGAGGAGAGGCAGCGCGTGCTAGGGAGCACGCCGGCCCTTCTTCAGCATTAGGTGACACTGGATGGTCTGGATCCGGTTCTTGGCTGGGACGAACTCGGGCTGCAGCTTCAGTGTGGATTCATACCACACCAGTGCCTTCTCAAACTCCTCCTGTGGGGGCAAAGGGACGGATGTGAGAGGAGTGGAGCCTGAGACCAATGGTGAACTGTGACCCCTCTATGCTCAGAAAGCACTTGGGTTAGTGACAGTTCTAAAGCATTTCTCAGTGGCCCACAGCTAGGCAGAGAGCACCTAGACCAGGCAGGAAGGAGTTGCTGGGTCCCAATGTGCAGGGTCACAAAGCCAGCTGAGCCCAAAGAGCAGAGGGAAAGGGGTCCATCACCTTCCACAAAGGTTGGAGCCAACCACAGGGGTGATTCAGGCAGCAGCAAGAACTGGCCTCACTGAGGACCAGAAACATGCTGGGCCACTTGATGAAATCCCTGTATCTAATCCTCAGATTCCTCTACAAACATGCCCAGAGAGTGCCCGCTACACACCTGCCTAGACCTTCTACATAGATGTAAAGATGGAAGTAAGTCAGGTGTCTCAATTAGGCTTGTAAAGACTTTTCATTTTCTCTAACATTTACAAGTTTGAACAGGATTTGGAAATGATCACTGCCATATTGAAGGCATTAAATCTTTTACTTAGATTAACACTCTCAAAGAAAAGCCCAACTCGTTAAGTGGCTCCTTCTAACCCAACAGAATTCTTTGTTCTTAGCAGCAAATTTCACATTTACTGGCAACAGAAATAGATTCTTCAATTTTAAGAAGCAGACAGGGAAATCTGCACATCCAGCAATACTAACCTGGCCAAATTACACTTCCTGCCTCAAGTCAAGGACGGTACATAAAGCTCATAGCTCAGGGCTGCTCATCCTATTAACTAACTGCTATTGAGAGGATCGTGGGAACAGCCCCATGTGTGACACCACGCTTTAGATGAAAGTGGAGGCATGATTCTTGGGTTAAATTTGGTTATGACAGCATTTGGGGACTCTTGGGGTTTTAAGTTCTAAATCTGTCCTTGACTCTGACCATAATGAGGGATATGGTATTGCCATTTTCTCTGTCACACTAGTGGAATTTCATCATTCATTAAATATTTGATGAGTTCCTACCACGTGGCAAACCCTGCTAGGCGCTGGGAACAGGGAGATGAAGAGGAGTCTTGTCCCTGAGGAGCTCACAGTCTAGAGGGAGAGATGGACACCTAAACAAAAAATTATAACATAAGGGGAAAATATGGCAAGAGAAGAGGGCATGGCATCCTGAGTGCAGGGACGGGGTTAGGGACCTACCCCACCTGGAAGCAAGAGGGCACAAGGGTGTGTCCACGTGGAATGTTAGGTGAGGTTTCTGGAACAAGGGAAGCCTCCAGAAAATCGTAGGGCAATCTGATTCTACTCTTCGTGGTGAGAAACTGTGGAGTGGTACATACTCAGATGGATTTTGTATACTACTGAAAAGCCAAAATAAATAACAACCCCCCCAAATTCTCTATGGAAGCTGGCAATTTTAGACATAAAACTTAGAGGAAACTGGAGGACAAAGACACATTCTCTGGACTCAAAGCTGTGCCCTGTACCACAGTCGGTCTGCTCCGCCACACCGTCTTACCATGGCCACGTAGACGTTGCCCAGTGTGAAATGGTTCACAGCGAAGTGCGGCGCGATCTCTACTGCCATGGTAGCGACGATGACGGCATCGTTCCAGAGCTTGGCATTGTGCAGGATGTTGGCCAGGCTGATCAGGGGCACGTCCTGAGAGCAAGGAGGGCGTGAGAGGGGACACTGAGCTTTCAAAGCGTGGCCTGGCAGGTGGCACAGCAGTACAGTGCCCGGTGCTGGCCCTGTTGGCTACTGCTCTGCATCAGGAGACCAAACTGGAGACCGCGCCAGGACGTAATCAATTACATCTTTCACTGACAAAGTCTTGCCCCCAAAACAAACAATAAAAATGTCAGCTGAAGGAGACATCTGCTCTGTGAGGAGCTGGTTTATTCTGGTGCAACTCTTGTCTGGGTGCCGACTGGTCATGAAAAGTGCCCAGCAGACACCTGTCCACAGACCACGCTTTGAGCTGAGCTGTAACAGATCCCAAGTATTTTGTGCAAGGCCCACTGTGTCACCTAGTGCAGTGGCTGCAAGCTTCAGCCACAGGCCACGTTCGGCCTGCTGCCTGCTTCCATGCAGTTTGACCGGGTTGGTCATTCCCATTCCTTTATGAATTTCTGGGTTGTCCCCATACTACCATGGTGGAGTCCACTAGTTGCAACCGAGGCTACCTGACCTGTGGAGCACACATGTTCCCATCGGGCTCTTCACAGAAGTCTGCTGACCCCTGATGCAGTCTTGGCCTTCCCCACTGCCTCACAGCAAAGGCACAGGATGGTGGCCTGAACAAGCAGCACCATCATCTTCATCCCAATTTTCCCCTTTTAAGTGTGTTACCTGAGCTGTGGACTGTACCACACGGGGCCAGGTTCTACAGGACTCACAGAAGAAAGAACCAATCTGTGTCCTTCCTGGACATCCACAGAGTGCATGTCTCAGATGAGGTCCTAGAAGTTCAGTAACTTGCCTAAGGTCACAAAACCAGTAACGAGTGGACCTGTTTGGAACTCAGCAGTGCCCCACCGCAAAGCCTGTGCTCCTTCCTGAGTCCCAGATGCTGCCTGGACAAACTAGGAAGACACGAGCTGGGTCTTCAGCACGAGAGCTGGAGTAAGGCAGAACTTGGCGACCACAGACACACACGTGCTGCCAAATGCTGCATATTCCAGCCATTACAATGGTAGCACCTTTTGGAGAAGACTGATGTTACCCAGGGAGAGCTGGCTGGTGTTGGGGTGTGTGAAACAGGAAGTTAAGGGTTGAGTGTGCAGCTCAATGACAGAACACTTGCCTAGCATGTGCGTCAGGAGGATTCATTCCCAGCACCTGGATTTCATTCCCAGCACCACAAAATAAAAGAGGGCAGTCAGTCAAGGGATGGAAACTGGCCAATGTAGTAAAGGAATGGGAATTTGCTTGTTGCTGTGCCTGGAAGTGAGCTTAAAAGAGCTTAAGAAGCCTCCAGGCCCTGAGCCTAAGATAAACTCAGAAAGACTTCCAGGGTGGCAGGCCACTTAGGCCAGTGTATTGCGGCTGTGCAGTGGGTTGGCCCCAGTGCAGCTGGAAAGGTACTGCGTAATGCAAGATCTCACGGTGATGCTGAAGACCTTCCCTCAAGTTCCAACTTGCTGAGGCAGAGGGCACGCTAGTGGGGACAGTTCACAGGCCAGGCACGTGTTCTCTCGCCCCATCCTACCTGTGCACTGCGTCCTGACTGGGCAAGCAGGAGGAAGGCTGGCTGAACACAGGCTGGCTCGGAATGAACCACAGGGCCACAGAAAGGCCGGGGGAGGGAAGGTCTTGCCCGAGTCCACTCACCTTCATCTGGTGAGGGGCGTAGTGGAGCGCCTGGCGGAGGCAGTCGATGGCTTTCTTCCCTTGGCCTTTCACTCTCCAGTAGAGGGCTGCCATGCTGGAAAGGACCCAGGAAGTCTGGTTCTACAAAGGAAAGGACAGCTAAGTCGGCATCTCTCCAAGAACGTATTGATGATTATCAGGATCAGGAACAGGACCAGGATCGCACTCTGCGAGGCTCCTAGATTTGTCCTGGTGTTAATCCCGACAGCAGCCCCAAAAGCCTCATACACTGTTACACAGCCTTTATGTGAATGAGAAAACTATGGTTCAGAGAAGCAAAGCATGCTGCTCAAGGCCACTCAACAACAAATTAGCAGAACTTTATTTCACATCCATGTTCTATTTTACTTAAATGTAACATTTTGGGCTGGTGGCTCACTCACGTTTCAAAAACCAGGAAGTACACAGTTCATCCTGTCTCTACTGTACAGAGTACTATTTTTAGTCATCATGTATCCTTCCAGGATTTGTTTTATACAAGCAAAAATGAAGGCAGAATTACACTCCCATCCTTTTTGCCCCCGCATTTTTTATTGGTGCATTATAGTTGTACATATGATGGGATTTGTTACATATTCATACATGCACACAATATAACAATATAATTTGGCCAATACCTCTCCCCAGCTCTTCCCCCCTCCCTCCCTCCCTACCACTCACCCCTTGGTCTCCTTCCTCTGCTGATCTCCCTTTGATTTATTAGGAGATGCACCCCACCTTTGTTTTTCTTTTTCTTCTCTAGCTTCTGCATATGAGAAAAAAATGTATGACCCTCAACATTCTGAGTTTGACTGATCTCTAGTTCCTTCCATTTTCCTGCAAATCCGTAATTTCATTTTTCCTTATGGTTGAATAAAACTCCATTGTGTATACAGGTCATGTTTTCTTTACCCATTCATCTGTTGATGAGCACTCAGGCTGGTTCCAGAGTTCGGGCATCATGAGTTGAGCTGCTCTAAACTTGACTGTGCCCCTTGTCACTGTAGCAAGATGACTTTGGCTCTTCAGCGTGAATACTGGGAAGTGGCATAGCTGGGTTATATGGTGGTTCCAGGACCATTTATTATTTGTGTTCTTGATGACTACCATTCTGACTAGTGTGAGATGAAATCTCAGTGTAGTTTTGATTTGCATTTCCCTAATTGCAAATTAAATGTTTTAAATTATTTTTTCATTTTTACAGACTGCATTTTGATTCACTGTACACAAACGGGGTACAACTTTTCATTTCTAAGGTTGTGCACGATGTAGATTCATACCATTTGTGTAATCATACTTATACATAGGGTAATGATGTCTGTCTCACTCCACCATTTTTCATACTCCCTCTCCCTCTCATTTCCCTCTACATAATCTAAAGTTCCTCCATTCTTCTCTCAACCCTCCCCACATCCCCATTATATATCATCATCTACTTATCAGGGAAAACATTCGGTCATTGGTTTTTTGGACTTGGCTTATTTCACTTAGCAAGGTATTCTCCAATTCCATTCATTTATCTGCAAATGCCATAATATTATTCTTCTTTATGGCTGAATAATATTCCATTGTGTATATATACCACGATTTCTTTATCCATTCATCTGTTGAAGGGCATCGAGGTTGGTTCCACAATCCAGCCATTGTGAATTGAGCTGCTATAAACATTGATGTGTCTGTGCTACTGTAGTGTGCTAATTTTAAGTCCCTTATATGAAAAAGTGTTCAACATCTCTAGTAATTAGAGAAATGCAAATTAAAACAACTCTAAGATTTCACCTTACTCCAGTTAGAATGACTATTATCAAGAACACAAACAATAATAGATGTTGGTGGGGATGTGGAGAAAAAGGCACACTTTTACATTGCTGGTGGAGTTGCAAATTGGTGCAGCCACTCTGGAAAGCAGTGTGGAGAATCCTCAGAAAACTTGGAATGGACCCACCTTTTGACCCAGTTATCCCACTCCCTGATTTATACCCCAAAGGACCTAAAAATTAGCAAACTACAGTAAGGCAAATAAAAATTTGTGTATTTGGTGGCCATTTGTATTTTTTTTGAGAAGTGTCTGTTTAGCTCATTTGTTCATTTATTAATTGGATTATTTGATTTTTTGGTGTACAGTTTTTTGATCCCTTTATATATTCTACATATTAATCCTGTCAGAAGGGTAGCTAGCAAAGATTTTCTTCCATTCTGTGGGTTCTCTTCACATTCCTTATTGTTTCCTTTGCTGTGCAGAAGTGTCTTAATTTGATGCAATCTCATTTATCAACTTTGAGGATTATTTCCTGAGCTTTATAGGTCCTATTGAGAAAGTAATTGCCTGTGCCTACATGCTGGAGTGTTGACCCCACATTTACTTCTGGAAGTTGAATAGTTTCTGGTCTAATTCCTAGGTCTTTGATTCATTTTGAACTGATTTTTTTTTTGTGCAGGGTGATAGATAAAGGTCTACTTTCATCCTTGTGTTATGGATAGAATCATTTGTTAAACAGGCTGTCTTTTCTCCAATGTATGTTTTTGGCACCTTTGTCAAGGATCAGATGACTGTGTCTGTGAGGGTCTCTGTCTATTCCTTACCATTGGACTATACGTCTGTTTCTATGCCAGTACCAAGTAGTTTCTGTTACTATAGCTCTGTAGTGTAATCAGAAGTCACATACTGTGGTCTCCAGCATTGCTCTTTTGGCTTAAAATTGCTTTGGCTATTCTGGGTCTTTTATTCTTCCAAATGAATTTTAGGACTAGGTTTTTTTCTAGTTTTGTGAAGAATGTCATTGGCATTTTGATGGGGATTATATTCAGTCTGTATATTGCTTTTAGTAATATGGCTACTTTAACACTATTAATCCACCTATCCATGGACATAGGAGGTATTTCTATCTTCTGAGGTCTTTAAAATTACTTTCTTCAATGCTCCTAAGTTTTCATTATAGAGGTTTTCACCTCCTTGGTTAGATTCACTCCTAGGTTTTTTTTTTTTTTTTTTTTTTTTAGGTCACTGTGAGTGGAACTGTTTTCCTGCTTTCTCAGCTGATTCATTGTTGGTATATAAGAAAGGTATTGATTTTTGTAAGTTGAATTTGTAATTTGCTGTTTTACCAAATTTGTTATTAGCTCTAGCAGTTTTTTGGTGTTTTTTTGCATCTTCTAGGTATAGGACCATATCATCTATAATCTGACTACTTCCTTTCCTATTTTTATCTTATTTCTTTCTCTTGCTAATTGTTCTGGTCCACTTTTTTTTTTATTTGGTGGTGCTGGGGATTGAACCCAGGGCCTTATGTTTGCAAGGCAGGCACTCTACCAACTGAGCTATATCCCCAGCCCTGGTCTCACCTTTTTTCAAATGTAAAGTATTTATTTATATTAGAGGAGACACTCATTTGTATTTTGCTCTATTCACCAGACAAGCTATGCTGGAGCTCTTTTTCCGTCAGTACGTGGACAGCTCCCTCATCCTTTGTCGAGAACTGCATAGTCCCTCCTTGTAGGGATGTACTGTTATTTATGTAATTGACGCTTACTAGGACTGTCCCACTTCTCCTCAGCTTTTCACCATTACAGCAGAGCTGCAAAAGGAACCTTGCGCAGGCAGAGGCTTAGGTTTGTGCCCTTGCAGGGCCCATCTTCAGAGGTGGACATGCCGTATCAAGGATGAACACTTTTCATCTGGACAGATGTTGCTCTCCACAGGAGTGGAACACTTTAATCTGGGTGTTCCCTTTTCTTAGAGACTGATTTTATAAACCTTGGACCCTTGTCACTATGATAGGTGAAAAATGTGATTTAAATCTGTATTTTCCTACTTATGAGTAGAGATGACCATCTTTTTGCATTTCTTCTCTGTGAACTATCTGTCCTTATATCTTGCTAATTTTTCTGAGGACTTTATCATTGTATTGGAAAAAAACACTTTCTATGTTAGGGAGATCACTCTGTTGCCTATTATAGGATTTACGTGATGTAGATTTTGATTTCTATAGAGTTCAGTTTATTATCTCTGGTGACTTCTGGATTTTCAGCTGTAGTTGGAAGGCCCTCTTCACTTCAAGGTTTTTCAAGAAATTTTATCAGGTGTTTTCTTCCCAGAACTTGCATAATTTCATAATTCACATTTAAATCTTTGCTCCATTTGAAATTTAACAGCGTAATATAAAAAATAGAGCTCCAACTTAGCATATCCCAGATGGCTACAAAGTTGTCCCAATATTTAATGAAAAATGCCTTTCTTCCTTCAGTGAGATGCTATCTTTATCATATGCAAAATTTCAGCACTTAAATTTAAGTCTAATTTTGGATTTAGGACTAAATTTGGATTTTTCTATTTCTTCTATCAGTTCTGATTGATGATCTCTCTGATACTACAGAAGAGACGATCAGAAAACACCCTGCTTTCTATCTTCTTTCTAATTTCTGGTAATTTTATAACTGCACATTGTCAGGACATATAGTATTTACATTATGATCTGTCACTTTATGCCCCACTTTTGTTTTAGTATTGGTGCTACAGCTAAATGTATTCAATGATCACTGACATTACTTTTGCCTGGTTTCCCCAATCATCTCCTGTTTGGCTGAAGTTCATCTTCTAGTAGTTTCCTCAAGAAGAACTCTTCTCAAAAAGAGTTCATGGAAAGAACATTCTTGGAGATAACTGTTAGGGGCTGAGATGTCTTCCCCCAAGATTCATATTTTAAAATCCCAACCACCCAAAACCTTAGAATATAATTCCATTTGAAGGTCTTTAGTGAGATTAAGTTAAAATGAGGCTATTAGGGCAGGGCCTAATCCAATATGACTGGATTTATATGAAGGACTTATAAGAAGAGATGAGCCAGATGTGTCTGTGACCAGCCAGACAATATGTGGAGAGGCAGAGAGAGGAGGGCCATAGGTGAGCCGTGCAGAGGTGTCAGAGGAAACCAAACCTGTTGACATGAGAAAATAAATTCATCGTTTAAATCACCCACTCTGTGTTCACTCTGTTATGGCCCCTAGTGAACTAACACACTCATTTATGTTTAAGACCTTCTGGTGTCTTCATGCCTAAAAGAAAGTCTGGATATAAAACCACAGCACACTCCTCCCTCAAATAGTTGGTTGGTATTTTCTTCTAAATTATTATTTAGAAGATATTACAGAGAAATCCAAAGTTAACCTCCTCCTTCTTATGACCTGATCCTTTTGACTGGCCTTCCAAAAGGATTTTCAGTTTTTAAAAAGGAATTATCTTTAATGCCAGTATCTGACATACAAAAGAACATATTTATATGATTCTGTATGTAGAGCATAACTGTATGACATATCTAAATATATAGTTACATAAGCATAATTACACAAATATATATCATTACATAAACATTTATTTATGCTTTATGGCACAAAATAATGAATATCCCAGAAACCATCACCCTACAGAGAATGAACTTGCATTTATGTGTGTATTCTACACTTCCCGAGGTACACGCTATTCTAAATGTTGTCTTTTATGTGTGATAGAGCATGCCTATGATCCCAGTGACTTTGGAGTCTGAGGCAAGAGGATTGCAAGTTCGAGACCAGCCTGGGCAACTCAGCAATACTTTTGGCAACTTAAGTGAAACTGCCTCAAAATAAAAAATAAAAAGGACCAGGGATGTGGCTCAGTGGCCCCAGGTTCAATCTCGCATAACAACAACAACAACACAAGTTGTCTTTATTATTCTTTTGTTCCCTCTTTTTTTGCTGTGCTGGGAATTGAACCCAGGGCCTTGTGCTTGCGAGGCAAGCACTCTACCAACTGAGCTATATCCCCAGCCTGTTGTTCCTTTTAAACATAGTTCTGTCACTTACACATGTGTGTTTGCTTCAACAACATTACTTAGCTCTTCCTGAGCCTTCTAAAGATGGTATGCTGGTTGCTGTCTTCTGGGGCTCGGGGCTGTTACTCATCACTATATTTCTAAGACCCATCCATACTATTTGTGTAGTTTTAGTTCATTCAATTTCTTTGCTGCACAAATAAATGTCCACTAAGTGAATTTACTACAATGCATTTCTCTATTTTCTGCAGATGGGGGTTTGAGTGGTTTCCTGTTGCAAATAAATGTGCAGCTTCTCTAGTTTGGAGCAGATACCTAAGAGAATTGCTGGGTGACAGGACATGCAGATGTTAAAAACAAAAACAAAAACCCAAGAGAATGACAAATTGCTTCCCGAAGGTGGTGTGCCAATTTATAATCCCACTGCAGTGTTTAAAAGTGTCTCTTGAAAGGGAGAACAATGGAGTAGAGGAGGGGATGGGAAATGGAGGGACAGGAAAGGGGAGGAACAGGGAATGGAATCCACCAACTGTGATGTGCCTGTATGGATATATCACAATGAATCCCACTTTCATGCATGACTACAATAGACCAATTTAAAAAAATTTAAAATTTAAAAAATGAAAACGAAGTATTAAAAAATACTTTTGGATCCATATATTCTTTCTAACTCTTGGTATTATTAGTGGGAGTAAAATGGATCCAACCATCTTATTGGGCATTTGCTAATTATGAGTGAGACTGGGGATTGTTTCCTATGTTTATTCATTACACATCACTTCTGTGAAATGTGTTTATATCTTTTATGTGATCTTCTTTTCGTTTTGGTGGTGCTGGGGATGGAACACAGGGCCTTGCCAGGCAAGTGCTCCACCGCTGCACTACATCCCCAGTTCCAAGACATTTTCTGTTTTTATTACTTATCATTCTCATCAATTTACATGTTCCATATCTTGATCCTTTGTGAAGCTCAAGTGTGTTACTCATTTTCGCTCACTCTGGCTTTCCCTTTTTAACTTAAAAAATGTTTTAAACCTTACTGTAATCAAATCTAATGTTTCCCATCATAATTAGTGTTTCTGTGTCTACTTTAAGAAACCTTTCTCTATTGGGAACTTCTAATTTTTGGAACCATGTAAATATATTTGAACATTATGTTAATATTTTTATTGCTATATAGAAATGCAACATTTTTATTTATTGACTACAGGCAGCCATCTTGTTAAAAATATTGTTCCTCTAAGTCTGCATGTTCCTTTGGGTTTACCATGCAGACAGGAACATCCTCTATGGATTAACATTTTGTCTTCCTAATGCTTATGCCATTAATGTCTATTTCCTGCTTTGCTTTATTTGCTCTGACTTTCATTACAAAGTTGAAAAGAAGTATCGGTAGTTTGCATTCTTTCCCCTGATTCAAAAATTATTTTTAGCATTTTTCCCCATTAGGAATCATTTTTGAAGTTTTGTTCACTCTTTTAATCAGATTAAGGAAGTTACTGTATAATCTTAATTTACATTAGTTTTATACCATGAATGGTTGGATTTTCCCAAAAGCAATCTACTGAAATGCTTTCATGAATTTTCTCCTTTAATTTGGTGAATGAAATTTTAGATTTTCCTAAAGGTGGACAGTTTTCTTAGATAAGCCTATCTTGGTCAAGGTGACCAAGTTATATCTTTTAAAGAAATTGCTGAATTCAATTTTTATTATTTTACTTATGATTTTGATACATTTACCAGTGAGATAAATTCTTTAAAAGAATATAGATGTAAATGCACACAATTTTCTTTCTCATAGTGTTTAGTTTTGTTTTTAAGGCTATTATTGTTTTACAGAAACAATAGGGGAAGGTATTCTTCTATTTTTTGAAAATCCACTTAGATGGAGAGGAAGTCTTTTCCAAAAGTTTGGTGGAGTTCACCTGTACAACAATCGATGCCATTTTATTTTTGGTGAAAAATTAAAAATTCCCCTCTACATATCCTTTGAAACTCCCCTTGTCATTAAAAAAAAATTAGTAACCTCCATGATATTTTTTCTACTTTGGCATTTTTCCCCACTTTATAATTACCCCGGAGATTGTTTACTAAGAGTTTAGAGGCAGTTGTAGACGCCTCCATTACATGGACATTCTGGTCTACCATTACAGGCCAGGCTACAATAAAGCCTCATTCAGAGGTGTTTTTGTTTTATTTTTTTGCCAATGTATTTTTAGAAGATTCCTGAAGGAAATGGCTGAAAGGGTAAGTTAGTGTGTAATTATTGTTTCACGGAAGTAAAGGAAGAAGTTATTCCTTTTTCTATTGTTTGGAAATCCATTTAGATTGAGAGGAAGATACAGTTAATTTGCCCTCTGTAGAGATTATTCCATTTTGCATTTCCACAAGCCATGTGTGACAGCACCTGTTTCCCAGCAGCATCACCAGAGTATCTTACCAAACTGGATTTTTGGAAATGCAATGAACAAGAAATATATCTGTGTATTTTTGATTTGATTTTTTTCTCCCTAACTTTTAGAAACAGAAGTACAGAGCACTCACTTTAGCCCTCTCTCCCCGTTTTTTCTTTTTAAACTCGTATCCACTTAGGCTATAAACTACCCTTCATGCACTGCACCCCCAAGTTTTGATATGCTATACCTTTACCATTTGTTTAAAAACATTTTCTACCTGTGTTTTTTTCATTGACCTGCAGTTTATTTAGAAGTGTGCTGCTTAATGTTACCAAAATAGTTGGGGATTTTGTATCTATCCTTTTAGCTTAATTCTAGTATGGACAGAAAATCCATTCTAAAAGATTTTAATGTTTAAATTGAGGCTTAATTTATGATTCAGCTTATGAACATAGTGAATGTTCCATGTGCATTTTTAAAAAACGAGTTCTTTTTCACAGTTGAAAGATTATGTAAATATTAGTTAGGTCATTAATTTAGTAAGATGTTTTATATTTGTACTGATTTTTTTGTATGCTTATTTCCGTCAGTTTTTTAGTGACCTGTTAAGTCTTTTATGACTGTGGGTTCCTTTATTTCTTCTTTTGAATCTGTTAATGTTTAATGCTTGTTTTATATAATTTGGAAGAATGCTTTTGGTTTCATATAGCTTTATAATTTTCTGTACTCCTGGTGAACTGATTGATCATTTGGAAACCTTTATATTTATTGGTAGAAATGTTTCTTTCCTTCAATTCCACATTGTCTGATTTGACATGGCTATATCGGCTTTCTTAGGTATTTGCATGCTATATCTTTTTTTGTTTAATTCCAATCATTTTATCTTACGTGAAGATGTGTTACTTTTGGGCTGGGGTTGTGGCTCAGTGGTAGAGCTTTTGCCTAGCATGTATGAGGTACTAGGTTCGATTCTCAGCACCACATATAAATATATGAAATAAAGATCCACCAGCAACTAAAAAAGATGTATTACTTTTAAAAAGCACATAATTGGGTTCAATTGTAAAGCCAGTTTCATAACATAGTACCTAATTGGAGTATTTCGTCCTTCTCTACTTATTGTCATTACTGACATACTGAGTTTATCATTTTACTGTTTGTCTTCTGTTTATCCACTGTTTTACATACTTTGTCCTTTTTTGCTTCTTTTTTGAACAACTATTTTTTTATTATTCCATTTCCCTGAATCAAAATTCTTTTACTATTCTTAGTGATTAGCCTAGAAATTACAACATGCATCTTCAATTAAAAAGTATCATTACTGGGGCTGGGGATATAGCTCAGTTGGTAGAGTGCCTGCCTTGTAAGCACAAGGCCCTGGGTTCAATCCCCAGCACTGCAAAAAAAAAAAAACAACAATTAAAAAAAAAAAAGAAAAAAGCATCATTACTTTATATTACTTTCCTGATAATAATAAAATCTAACACCTTATCCATGAATGCTCATTAGAAAGTATCTCATGTTAACTTTTGAGCTGTTTCCTGGGAAACTGAAATCTCACAGAAGGAGAACGTCATCTGTGTCACCAGGCAGCATGAAACTACAAGTAGGTGGGAGAACTGTGAATCAACTGGTAGAAAGCAACAGCTCCCAGACTTTCCCAAGTGTGACGCTTCTTGTTCTTGGTGGAACCCCTGGATTCCAGGCCTATGGAACCTGAGATTTCTAAGCCAGGGTGTTCCCATACTCACCTTGCCCTGGAGTCACCACCTGGTGGAAGGGGCAGAGAATAGCTCCCAGGGACTGCTGCCAGACAGCTATGGGACTCTGGTAGACACATGAAAAGCTGCACTGCTGGCCTGCTGTTTGTCCTCAGTGAAGACAAGACCACGAGAGGCCTGTTGAATTGTGTGACCTATCCAGCTAGTTCTACGCTAGGTGTGGGCACTGCAGAGGAGTGGCGGCAGACTTTTATATCCTCAGTGTGATATAGCTAAGGCACCAGGACATAAAAGCCACAGACAGAGAGATGGGACTGAAGCCTCACTGGGGGCCTACTTTTCCTCAATTTGGAGGCAAAAGCTTTTCACTGTGTGACAGGGGATAAAACTTGCCCTTGTGGAAAGAGGTAAAAGTTGGAGACAAACTTATGCTGAAAGAAACTTCCAACTCCTCTCCACTGTCCATGAAGTGATTGGACCAGAAACCCAGCTGCAAGAGTGGGGCTTCCTAGAAAGACATTGCCTCGTGCAGCTGGTGGATCTGGGCCAAACTACCCAATGACTCCATGTTTGTGCTGGGATCTGTGATCGGACAAAGAAGGTGGAGCTGCTGGGTTAGCTCTGACCAAACTGGACTGACTGCTGATCCAGTCAGCATCTAGTAGTGTCTATGAGCCAGCACCTGGGGAGGTGGGGGACCAAGTGGAAGAATGACTCTGTACCTACTCAAAAGGTCAAACAGGACTATGTGGCAGCCTGATAAACAAACTGGCCACAGAGGAAACAGCAGGAGCTTGCTGCAAATCTGGGCCCACAGCGGGAGACCTCTGCAGTCTTCTGAGCACTGTGTGTGGAGAGCAATGTGGGATGTGACTTAAGATTCTGATAATGTGTACAGACCTAAATCTAAAACAGATCTGACAAATGCCATCTGCTGACAGTTAGTGAAAATTATGGCAATGCAAATTCAGTAACTCCCAAGGAGACGATTACTGATGGGTGTCTGAAGAAATAATGAAGAATAATGACTATTGTAAAAGTTGAAGCCAAGAGAATGAAGAGATTCTTGATATTTTGTGGATGGTAAATGGGAAAGTAGCACTTGTGCTGTTGTTCTTGCCATTTCCTAAGGCACAGGTTTCAAAGAGTGGTCATCAGATGAGCAGCATTGCATCACTGGAGAACTTATGAAAAATGATGTAAATTCTTGATCCTGAGCCTAGACCTACTGAATATGGAAGTGAGGTCCTATGAGCCCAACAATCAATGTTTTAACAAGATTGTGATTTTGATGTAACCTAAAGTCTGAGTACTGTACTTAAGTTATTAACAGGGTCATACAGGTTACTCTGTGAGTCTACAATGGAAACCAACATTGGATTCTAGCTCTAGTCCTCTGAAAAGCTGCAAAGGGGGAATGTGAGCGATTACAAGCCACACAGCTTATGGTATGACAACCCTGGTTGGTGAACTGTATCTGGACAAGGCAACTGTAAATAAGCCCTAGCCACCTGGTGGAAAGCCACAGCTTTGCACTTCCAAGTGTTACGGTTCTTGTAGACTGCCATGCCAAGGGGACAATGCAAAAGATACTGATTTTTATATGCATCTGTGACAACCTAAGCCAGGGCAGTTAGCACAATAAATAATTTCATTTGCTCCTTTGTATACGAGCTGCCATTTGCAGGAAAAGGGAGTGGATGGTGAATGGCCCCTGGTCTAGGGTGTGAACCACCTTGAGGCTCATTCTGGAGGTCCATACCTACACCACGCCATCCCATATCCTTCTGAGCCGGCCCAGGTCAAGTGAGGTCATGGAGCTGCGTGGATGTGAAACGCCTAACAGGACCTAAGATTACCCATACTGGTCAAGGCAACTCCCTCTGCTGTCTGTAGTACTTCTGTCATAAATTTTAACTTTGGAAAGTATTACCATCTTAATTTTAAAGCACCATAATTATTTTTATTTACTCTTTCAGTTGCTCTTTGCTATTTCAGTATTTCTGAGTTTCCATCTGGGATAGTTTTCCTACTGCCCAAAAAAACCTGTTTCGTGATTTTTTGTGCAAGTCTGCTGATAACATACATCTGTTTTTGGTGGACTAAAATCTTTATTTAAAAAACTGAAATATCTAACAATCCAGAAAGTTCTTTCATGCTGATTCCCAGTCAACACCTCCCTCCACGAAGCGTGATCACTGACCTGACTTCTATCACCACGGGTCAGTTTTGCCTGTTCTAGAATTTCACACAGTTGAAATCATACATTATGTACTTTCTGTGGTCAACTTCTTTTGTTAGCATATTGCTGGAATTTGTGGATGCTGGTTCTCTCTGGCTGAAGAGTACCCAATGTATGATCCAGTATTTATCCAGTCTTCCACTCAGGGGCATCTCACTGTTTCCAATTTCAGTGGCTATTAGGAATAGCTGCTGTGAACATTCTTTAACAAGCATTTTTTGATGTTTTCCTATCTCTTTGCTACACACCCTCTCCAACATTTGCTATTATCAATCTTTCATTTTAATCCTTCTAGAAAAGTATGTAAATGGTATTTCATTGGGTTTTAGTTTGTACTTGTAGTTCTTTATATATTCTGGATTCAGGTCCTGTGTCAGATACATGTGGTGTGAATATTTTATGCTAGTCTGTGACTTATCTATTTTCTTTCTTTTTTCTTTTTTTCTATTTTCTTGAGTATCTGTTGAAGTTTTAATTTTGATGAAGCCGAATTTACCAATTTTCTCTTATGTAATTCATGCTTTTTATGTCCTAAAAAAACCTCTACCTACATACACTAAGGACTTGAATATATTCTCTTATATTTTGTTCTGGTAGCTTTATTGTTTTAGCTTCACTTTTCTGTTTCCGTGATTCATCTCAAGTTGCCTTTTGTGGATCTGAGGTATGGGTGCACGTCTCCCCTGTACTTGAATATCCAGCTGTTCTGGAAACACCTGTTGAAGAGATTTACTTTCCACAAATACTGTGGTGCTCTTGCAATCATTCGACCGTACACGAATGGCCTCCCTATTCTGCCCCACTGATCTGTCATCTTTTTGCCAATACCACACATAGTGTTTACTGTATTTACTTCATTTTTGTAGGGTATTTTCAGGTACAGAATTCTAAGTTGGCAGTGTTTTCATTCAGCAGTCAATATGTGTCATTCTGGTCCTACTGTTGAGAAGTTGGCTGTCAGTTATAGTTGTTGACTTGAAAGACTTTTTTTTCTCTTTCTGGACATTTTATTCTGTCTTTTGTTTATAGCAGTTGGCTATGATATTATAGTGGGGCTTCTTTACATTTGTGGGTCACAGACTTTCTTGACTCTGTAGAGTAACATCTTTCATCAGTTTTTATTTGCTTCTGCCCCATTCTCTCTCCTCTTCCTGGGTTTCCACATGTCAGACCTTTCTTTCTAGGTGCATATCACATGCCTTTCATGCCCTTATCTGAAGCTCCCTTAAATTCCTTTTGTCTTAATGTTTCAGTTTAGATATTTTTTAATAACCTGCCTTGATCTGTCATTCATTTCTTCTGCTGCAACCAATTATATATTCTACAATCTAATCAGATTTTTAAAAACTGTAAAAACTACATAACGTAGGGTTTACCATCTTAGTACTTTCGAAGTGTGCAGTTTGTTTAGTATATTCACATTGCTGTACAACAATCTTCAGAACTTTTTCATCTGGTAAAACTGAAACTCTATGCCCATTAAAAAACTACCACTTCCTCCGTCTCTAGAGATCACCATTCTACTTTCTGACTATACATTTTACTACTCTGGATACCTCATATAAGTGAAACCATTCAGTATTTGTCTGTGACTGGCTTATTTCATTGAGCACAATCCTTAGGATCCATCCATGCTGCAGCAGGGTCTAAATTTCCTTTCTTATTAAGGATGGATCCCTCTATGTATGTACCACATTAGTACACACTCATCTGCTGATGGCAAATGAATTGCTTACACCTTTTTGTTATAGTAAAAAAAATACATTTTTTCACCAAACTCTGAAGAGGGGTGTGCAAATGTTTCATTGAGATGATTTCAATTCTTTTGATTATACACCCACAAGTAGAGTTGGTGGTTCCTATGGTCATTCTCTTAAGTTTTTGAGGAATTATGAGACCTTTTTCATGGCAACTGCAGCATTTTACATTCCTACCAACAGGGCACAAGGATTCCAAGTCCTTGACATCTTCACCAACATTTTTTAAGAGTCATCTTAACAGGTGTGAGGTGATACAGTACTTTGGTTTTGATGTACATTTTCCTAATACTGATACTGATCATCTTTTCTTATGCCACTGGCCATTTGTATGTCACCTTTGAAGAAATGTCTACTCACATCCTCTGCACATTTTTAGACTGGTGATTTGGTTTTTGTTATGGAGTTGTAAAATTTCTTTATGTATTCTGGATACTAACTGCTTATCAGATGCATGACTTGCAGATACTTCCTCCCACTCTGCGGAGCTTTTCCATGGTTCTGCTCTTGCCCTGCCACACAGGTTTTAATCCTGAAGCTGCCCAGGGTATCTATTTGCCTCTGGTGCATATGCTTTTGGTGTCATATCCAAGAAATTCTTGCCAAAGTCCAATGTCTTAAGGTTTCCCCCCTCATGTTTCTTCTGAGAGTTGTATAGTTTCAGTCTTGCACATCAGTCTTTCTTCCATTCTGAGTTAATTTTTGTATGTGGTATGAGGTAAAGGTCCAAGCACATTTTTTTTGCATGCGTATATACCATTTTCCTAATACTAGTTAAAGAGACTGTCATTTCCCCAATAAATGGTCTTGGTCTCTTGTCAAATGTCATTGACCATGGGCTCATGGTCAATGAGGGCTCTCCATTATTTAATCTTATCTTAAGCCTATCCAGAGTTCTTAGTTTCAGTTATTGTAATTCTCAGTTCAAGAATGTTCAATTGGTTATTTTTCCCCACAAGTTTCAATTCTCTGGAGAAGTTTCTTTTGTCTTCTCTCCTTTTATTCTATATTCTTGGATTCATGAATCATTGTTAGTTTAAAGTTCTTGCCTTAGCTCCAATGCCTGGGTCATCTGTGGGTATATCTCTATTGTCTGTCCTTTCCTCTTGGTTTTCAGTCCCAACTCTTGGATGTCTAGTACAATTTTACTGACGGTGTCTAAAAACTGCAGAGGCTCCAGATGTTGTTATCTTCTTAGAGAGCATTCACTCTTTCTTCACCTCGGCAAGGAAGTTTTATGAATGTGATTCAATCACTAACACTGAGTTGGCTGATATTCCAATGTAGAAAGGCTCCTTTTCCTCAGTTTTGACTCTTCTTAAGAGGTCCATCTCCAGACTTTCCAAGTGAAATCCTGGGACAGTTATCAGAAGTCCCTGTTTTCAGTGGTGGGCCCTGCCTCCACAGTATGGTGGGATTGCCAAACACTGTTTTTTCATAGCTTTCTACTTAGATCCCTGGCCTCCCATGCAATGTAGTTTCAGACGAGGTGGCATGTTCAGGGTGGTATGGCCATGGCCTGCTCTGTAGTTTCAGGATTTGCCAGTATAGTGTTAAGACTGCTAGGCTCTGCTCTCTGCCCAGCTTCTCACCAAGATTTTGATTCTTTTAGTGTCCAATTTTATTCTTCTACCCCTTATAACAATTCCAAATTCTGTTAATTTTTCTGAATCCTTACTCTCTGCTGTATCACAGCAGATTATGCTAAAAATTTTGATTTTCTGTTCTTTTTTCCTCTTTATGATTCAATTTGAATACTCCTTGTCACTCTCTCTGATCTTTTATGCCATGTCTGGCTCATTCTTCTGAAGGATTGTTGATTTTTTTTCTTTTTTCTTTTTAGAAGCTCCTTAGAAATTGGTTTTAACACCCTTATTTCTAAAAGGCTAAACCATTGTTCTCAGGTTTTCATTTACCTTTTAACTTTCTTTATAGTGTTTATTTAAATGCAAGTTTAAAAAAATTATGTAATTTATTTTATTAGTATTCTTTATAATGTGTGAATTCTGAGCCAATTAGGAAAGTTTTGTTGCATTCAGGTCATGGAGAATTCTTATGTACTATATTTGTACTTGTATGAGATCACTTTTATATTAATTTAAATCTCTGAATCATTTAAAATTTATCTTGGCGTATGTGGAAGGAATGTGCCTAGTTTAACCTTCTCCTTATCCAGCATTAAAAACATGCATTCTGGGAAAGAAGGAAAGGGAGGGGAAATGGGAATAGGGAAAGACAGTAGAATGAATCAGACATAGCTTTTTTATGTTCATATGTGAATACATGACCAGTGAAACTCCACATCACGTACAACCACAAGAAAGGGAAGTTATACTCCATGAATGTATAATATGTCAAGACACATTCTACTACCACGTGTAACTAAAGAAAACAAATAAAAAATAAAAATAAAACCCAGCTCAGCCCAACACAAATTAAACAACCAAACAAAATGAAAAAATTAAACATGCATTCCCCCTCACTGGTGAGAGGCTGACTTTATAATATACTAAACTGCCACATGCAGTTAGCTTTCTGTCCTTTCCCACTGACCTGTGTTTTCATGTACACATCAAACCATTTTAATTAGATTTCATGTTTAATATAAGGTTAATATAAGGTTAAATCCTCCTTTTTTCCAACATTTTTTTTTTTTTCCCCCGGAACTCAGGGGCACTCAACCATTGAGCCACATCCCCAACCCTTCTTTGTATTTAATTTAGAGAAAAGGTCTCTCTGAGCTGCTTAGCACCTCAGTGTTGCTAAGGCTGGCTTTGAACTCAAGATCCTCCTGCCTCAGCCTCCCGAGCCCCTGGGAGGGTGTGCGCCACTGCGCTCAGCTCCAACTGTTCTTTTTCACAATCTACCTGGCTATTCTTGCTTGTTCATTCTTCCAGATGGACTTAGAATTAGTTTTCTGGCAGCAGAGAAAACATGACATTTTTATTGTTATTATAGGAAAATGACAAATTAACTCAGAATTAACATTCTTCTGATATGAGAATATGTTACATCTTTCAAGCCTACTTTTGCATCTTTCAGATATGTTTTATATTTTTCCTCACTTAGGTTTCAGAAATTTATAAAAGTTAAAATGGAGGTTGAACAAATTACGTGCAGGTGTATGACATAACCCCACTATTACACATCATTATCATGTACTGATAAAAAATTTAAAAATTCTCTTATCTTTGGGTTTCTGCCATGTATCTGAAGTCTATTTATCATTTATGGTCATTTTACTCATTTTTAGTTTAGTCTATTTTGGTCAGAGACACGGGATAAATAATTTCAGTCTTTGGAAATTTACTTAAGTCCTCTTTAGGCTCAATCACATGTTAAATGTGTACATATGATAAATATTCTTCCTTGCACACTTAAAAAAGAATATGCATTCTGTTACTGTCGGATGCAATGCTCTGTATATGACAATTGGGTCAGGTATGTAGAGAAATATTTTTCTCTGCTTGTTTTGGCAGCTATTATAAGAAATCTGCCTAGGTTGGGATTATGTCTGTGTCTTCTTGGAGATATGTCTATACTTACTTTATGTATTTAAAGCTACGTGATTGAATTCATAGTTTATGGAGCCAATCTACCCTGTGCTATTTAATCTTCATTAGTTTCCTGCATCTATTGTGACAGATGAACAAAAACTTGATGATATTTAATACAACGGAAATGTTCTTTTTCGTAGGCAAGACATCTAAAATGAGTACCACTGGGTTCAAATCAATGTGTCAGGTGGTGTGTGCTCCCTTCCAGAGGACCTAGGGAAGGATCTGTTTCTTACCTCTTTTGGTCTTCTGGGGCTGCTGGCAGTCCTTGTCATGTGACCTCATCACTTCAATCTCTGTGTCTGTGGTCACATTACCATCTTCTCTTCTATCTATGTCAATCTCCCCCTTCCTCCCTCTTGATCAGGATACAAGTGATTCAATTTAGTACCCTCCTGGGTAATCCAAAATAATCTCTCCATCTCTCAATTCGCAAATCTTATCTGAAAAATTCTTTACTGTCATGGAAGATAACTTTCACAGGCTCCTGGGATTCAGACATGGGTATCTCTTGGGGCCATTTCAGCTTCCCACAGGTCCCTTTATCATTATGAAACACACCACCTAAACTCTTAACAGGCTTCTTACTTTAAAGTTCACTTTTTCTGTTAAGAGTGTAGTTATACCAGATTTCTTTTATTTTTATTTGTATATCGTTTTCCATATTTACTTTCAACCTTTCTGTATTCTAATATTTAAAGACATTTAATATTTAAATGTTTATGCTCTCATAAACAGCCTGTTTAACTGGATTTAAAAAACATAGTCCATACTTGGTTCTTAAACTAATAGTGGTTTTTCACTTATCTAATGATGTACTTGCATCTGTATTTACTATTTGTTATAGTTTTATGTGCTTTTATCTTTATCGATTTGCACTGGATTAATCAAATGTTTTACAATATTCCATTTCCTTCTATTAAGTTATATTTTAAATAAATTTTTAGTAGTTAGCCTAGGACATAAAACATAATTGTTGTTTATTAAAGTCCAATGCAAATTGTTACTTTCACTGCTTGGCTAAAAACAATTAAACCTCAAGACTTTTTTTTTTTTTAGTAATTTCAATTGTAGATAGACACAGTACATTTATTTATTCTTATGTGGTGCTGAGGATTGAACCCAGTGCCTCACATGTACTCACTGCAAGTACTCTATGTAGCACTAAGCTACAACCCCAGCCCCAAAACTCAGGACTTTTAAACTCCATTTACTTCCCCATCATCTCTTATGCTACTGTTACCACGACTTCTAGATAAGCAGAAAATTCAAACTGCTCAGGTACAACAATTATGATTTTGTACACTTACTGCTTGCCTGGATTTTTCTTTCCAATGTTCTTCATTCCTTCTTGCATGTCTACATTTCTATCTGCAATCATTTTCCTGAGGAGTTCCCTTTAATTTTTATTTCAGCGCAGGCTTACTGGCACCATATTCTCTCCATTTTTGTTTTACTGAACACATCTTTATTCTGCCTGTTTTTTAAGGATATTGTTGCTGGCACAGAATTTTAGGTTTGCAGTTTTCTTCATCCAGCACTTTAAAGATGTTACCCTGGCTTCTGGTTTCCATCACATCTATTAAGAAGCTGTTGCTTTTTAACTTGGATGAAAGATGCCACATATTCCGTCACTATTAGCATTTTCTTCTAAAAGACTTTCCCTTTTAGAGGCTCCCAGCATACTTCACTCTCCCATCCAGGCCAGGTATTATGAAGAACCCCGAGTCATTCTGTGCTGGTCACTGTACTGGATAGAGAACCTGGAGCTAGAGCTTGGCCTCCAACTCTTCAGCCTTCCCAGGAGGCTCCAAATACATGAGTGACATTATTTGTGTGTCCTGCCCTGGCTGCTGAGTGACTTCAGGTGAGACCAGCTGAAATGCCTGGCTGAGCCTAGTCCAGACAGCAGACCTGTCAAGCATAAATGGTTTCACCACGATGTGCCTATGTGTGGTTTTCTTTCTACTTAATGTGCTTTGGGTTTGCTGAGCTTTTAAAATTTGTACACTGATATCTTTCATCCATTCTGGACCATTTCTTGCTTACTTTGTCTGCCCCATTCTCTCTCTTCTCTACCTCTGAGATTTTAATAATTTTTCCATCAATGTTTTTATGCTGTTACCAGGTTCTCCCCCCTTTTGTGGTTTAGTTTGCATATTTGCCTAATTTACCAATTACAAATCTGATATTAAGCCCACTCGAAGAGTTCTTTGTTACTCTGTTTTAAAGTTCTAGAATGTTGTTCTAGCTTCTAATTCTAGCTTCTAGCTTCTAATTCTCTGGTAAAAATGTCTGTCTCATCTATTTCCTCCATCTTTTCCTCTGTTTTTGTGAACATACTGATTGTAGTTACTTTAAAGGCTTTGTGTATTAGCTAAAGTATCTGGGTTATCTGTGCGCCTGCTCCTATTGTCTGCATTTTGCTTTGTCATCAGTCATGTTTCTGCTGCTTTGCATTTCTAGTATTTCTTAAACTGTCTTCTGGTGCATGTATGTAAAAACCAGAGGGTCCAGATGGCACTAGACTTTGTCGAGTCAAGTGCAGTGAGGGACAGTTCAACTCTTTCCTGTCATAGAATGAGAAGGGTTGGGCTGGCCTGCAGTTTTAGTTAAGACTCAATCAACTCTGGGGCATCCCTGTTCCTTAGTGTGGCATTGAGGATTTTGATTAAAAGCCCCTGGTGGTGTCTGTCTTAAAAGGCTTTCCTTTTTAGAGATTCCCAGTATACTTCACTCTCCCATCCAGGCAGCTTCCAGATGAAAATCCGGCAGGAAAGACTAGTCATATGCTTGAGGCTGGCTCTTTGTTTCCTAAGCAGTGTGAGATGAAGACATTTCACTCTACTTTTTTTTAAAAAAAGTTTTTAGCCAAATTCCACAGACTCCGGTGTGGCCTTAGTGCTAATTAAATGCTCCTTGGAAAGAAAGTGGCCATATGTTCCATTTCCAATCTGTTAATCCCTTCTTGAGCAACTGCTACAAGCCTCACTGTTTTTCTTTTCCCCAGCATTGGTTTTCTCCCTGGGCTGGGCCTGATTCTTAGCTCTGATCCAGAATCAGCAAAAGCCCTATGGGGCTCACCTTGGAAAAGTTCTTTTGTCACTACCAATTGAGTTCTTTCATGTTCCATTGCTTCTGTAGTTCTGTGATGTTTTCATAAATATGAATTTAAAAGTTTATCTGGCTCTTTCAAGTTATTGCAGTTTATTGACCTGTCTTGACTTCTACATCCTAACTAGAATATTAATTTTGTATGTGTGTTAATTTTTAATGTTACCTGATTAAATTCTTTTTCTTTATAGTTGCTTTTCCATGAATTATTTTGGATTGTAATCTTATTACATACAAGTAGGCAGTCTGAATGTCTTTGTTTTCCTTCTCTACATCCATATTTCTAAACTCTTGGTTAACTAGAGTAGATACAGTGGATGTTCTTGTCTTGTTCTTAACCTAAGCAGGGAAGTGTCTAGATAACTTCTAGCAAGGTCCTGGCTTGTCTCCGGTATATAATACATATATCAGACACATTCATGTCTGACATACATATATATGCATACATGAGTGTACATATATGTACACACATATGTATAATCATGCTAAGTATTAATCACTTCCTAAGAGTTCTCAATATAAGTTGGTAGAGGACGTGTCCAAAGCTTGTGCAAGTTTAGGTATAATTATATGATTTTTCCCTTTATCTCTCTGAATATGAGAAATATTCATGGTTTCTAAATAGTGAACCAATTTTGCATTCCAGGGATAAAGTACCTAGTCAGACTGATGTGTGTGTGTGTGTGTGTGTGTGTGTGTGTGTGTGTATTTTTAATATGCTGCTGGATTCCGTTAATATTTTGCTTAACACATTTGAATTGATGTTGACAAGTTAAATGGGTCTTTCTCATACAATTTTCTTTTTCAGATTTGGGTATCAACGATGTTATGGTTTAGATATGGTGTCCCCAAAAGCTCACATGTGAGACAATGTAGAAAGGTTTGGAGGAGAAGTGATTGGATCATAGCCTTAACCTTATCAGTGAATTAATCCCTGGTGGGATAACTGAGTGGTGACTAGAGTCAGCTGGGGTGTGGCTGGAGGAAGTGATTCACTGGGGCCTGGCTATGGGGTATATACTTTGTACCTGGAGGGTGAAGACTCTGCTTCCTGATCATTATGTGAGCTGCTCCCTCTGCCATACTCTTTCGCCATGGCGTCCTGCCTCACCTTGAGCCCCGTGGAATGGAGTCAGCCACTTATGGACTGAGACTTCTGAAATCATAAGCCCCTAAATAAACCTTTCCTTTTCTTTTTTCTTTTTTTTTTTGCGGAGTTGGGGATTGAACCCAGGGCCTTGTGCTTGTGAGGCAAGCACTCTACCAACTGAGCCATATCCCCTGCCTGAAACCTTTCCTTTTCTACAGTCGTTCTGGTCGGGTCTTTCAGGTGCAGCAGCAAAAAAGCTGACTAAAACAAATGATGTATTTGCTTCATAAATAAAATTTTTCTTTCTTTTATTCTGAAATACAGCAGAACTGTCGTTTTTTGGTCTTTAAAGATTAGTTAGAAATATCTCATAAGCCTAGTGAATTTATGGCTGGAGTTAACTCTTTTCTCCATTTTTTTCTATAGCAATTTTTCTGAATTAGACTCTGTCTCCAGTAAGGTCAATTTTTGTAAGTTGTTCTTTTTCGTAAATTTCATCTCAGTTTTCAAATATATTTGCACGAATTATATAGTTTCCTTTTTTTTTAAAGTAGTCTTTTTTTAACATTCTATTTTGATGGTTAGTTCTCCTAATTTTCCCTGATTTTGTTTATTCAGGCAATTTGTCTATTTTATTAATATAAGAAATCAACTTTTAGATTGTTTCTATCGATTTTCTGCATTATCTATTGTCTTTTTTCTTTGTCAATTCTTTTCTTTTGCTTTGTTTTGTATTTTTCTCCCTATCTTTGGGTGTTTATGTTTTCTTCTTTTTTCCCATTTTTACTGATATAGGCATAATGTTATAAAAATTCCTCTGATAACTGTTCAAGATCTATTCTGCTATCTTGTTTTCAGTATTACTTTCAAGGAATCATCATTTTTATTTTGTACCTCCTCTTTGACTTAGGAGCTGCTTACATAATGATCAGAATTTATAGGTAGAAGAACATTTTTGTCATTAATTTTTTTGGTACTGGGGATTAAACACAGGGGTGCTTAACCATTAAACTATATCCTCAGCCCTTTTCATTTTTGAGACAGAGTCTTGCTAAGTTGCTTAGGGCCTTGCTAAGTTGCTGAGATGGCTTTAAACTTGCTATCCTCCTGCCTCAGCCCCCTGAGGCACTGGGATCACAGGCATGCACCACTTCACCCAGCTCGTCTTGGCATTAATTTTTATTTTATTGTTTGAATTCTGATCAGAGTATGCTATTTTATTATCTTCTTTGTAATTTATGCTTATAACACTTTTGTCTAGTATGAGATAACTGTATTTATGTGGGGTTGTCTCTGTGTCTTCTACTCTGTACCACTGGTCTTCATGTTCATTTTGGTACCAATAGCATGCTGTTTTTGTTACTCTAGCTCTGTAGTATAATTTAAGGTCTGGTAGTCTCCTGCTTCACTTTTCTCAATGAGGATTGCTTTGGCTATTTTGGGCCTCTTATTTTTTCCAAATGAATTTCACGACTGCTTTTTTTTATTTCTATGAAGAATGCCATTTGAGTTTTAATAGGAATTACATTAAATCTGTATAGCACTTTTGGTAGTATGGCCATTTTGACAATATTAACTCTGCCTATCCAACAGCATGGGAGATCTCTCCATATTCTAAGGTCATCTTCAATTTCTTTCTTTTGTGTTCTGTAGTTTTCACTGTAGAGGTCTTTCACTTCTTTTGTAAGATTGATTCCCAAACATTTTGTTGTTTTAGGCTATTGTGAATGGGATAATTTTCCTAATTTCTTTTTCAGTTGATTTTTCACTGAGGTATAGGAATGCAATTGATTTATGGATGTTAATTTTATCTCCTGCTACTTTGCTGAATTCATTTATGAGTTCTACTTGCTTTCTGGTGGAGTTTTTGGGTCTTCTAAATATAGAATCATTCATCAGCAAATTGGGATAGTTTGAGTTATTATTTTCCTATTTGTATCCCTTTAACTACTTTCTTCTAATTGCTCTGGCTAGAGTTTCCAGGACTATTTTGAGTAGAAGTGGTGAAAGAGGGCTTCCCTGCCTTGTTCCAGTTTTTAGAAGGAATGCTTTCAATTTTTCTCCATTTAGAATGATATTGGTTTTGGGTTTAGTATATATAGATTTTTTCGGCATTGAGGTATGTTCCTACCATCCCTAGTTTTTTTAGCATTATTTTATTATTATTTTAAGATAAATACATAAAATTACTATTATTTATTCATTTATTCTTATGTTTTTATCTATTACTTTTTCTCAGATTCCTTTAATTTTTCTTTCATTTCCTTTTAATTAAAAAACAGTTCTTCAGGCTGGGGGTATGGCTCCGTGTTAGAGTGCTTTCTGGCAAGCACAAGGCCCTGGGTTCCATCCCCAGCACTGCAAACAAGCAAACAAACCAAACCAGTTCCTCATTTATGCCTTCTGTTTTCCTTAGGCAATATCCATTTTGTTTATTTGCTCTTGTGATCCATTTTGTCTTGTCTTCATTTGGAAATTATTTATTTATAATTCTTTCTAATATTCCGTTGACTCTCCTTTAGTTTTCTTAATTCTAATTTAAGTTGTTCTTTTCACAAGTTTTATTGGTTCAGAGCTGCTGTCTAAGCAGGCCCAGCTCCACCAGGCACTGGCTCAAGGTTCTGGACTCAGAGAGCATATCAACCTCTCCTCAGGGTGGACTAGCCCCTGGAAGCTCCAGCCCCCGCTTTCAGTTAGTTCACACTTCACGTTTCTGCCTCTTTTTTGTTTAACTGAAGAGAAGGTTTTTATAGACTTACTTTTTGTAAGACCAACAATAACTTAAAAAAAAAAAAAAAAAAAAAAAAAAGGTCAAGTTCAGTTCCAAAGTGAACGAATCTCTCTTGGGCACTACTTTGCTATGTCAAACAGAGGCCAGGTGTCAGGGACTCTTTCTTTTTTTGGAAAGTCAAATCATTCATTTGAATAAGCATTGTTGCTGCTTTGGATAAGTTTTCTCTAACATTTAGTATGGCCTTATAAATATATTTCGCAGAAATAAGACTTGCTATGTTGTATTTATTTAACTCTATCTTTAAATATCTTTTTCCCTATCCTATTCTCATTTCTGTCCTATATGTCCCTTTTGGAATTTGTGTTATAGTCTTTTGGTGCTTCATTTTGTCAGTTTCTGGGATTGTTTTTTATTTTCTATCTCTTGTTTTCACAGTCTTTGTTAATGTCTCCCTGTGTTTTAATGTTTTTGCTGTGATTTTTATTCATAAAGGTAATTTATGAAAAAACTTTTTAATTCATGGCACAAAGTCTAAGCTTATTTGTAATCTGTCCCACAATTCTACCTTTTTTTTTTTGCTGAGTGTTCCTTGGTTAAGTTTGCTGCTCTTTCCTCTGGGTTTCTTATGTTTGTATCAATGTTGTGGCTGCTCTGTTTAATTATTAGGGATTTTCCTGATTGGGTTATATACTTATGGAAAGTTTCTTTAGGTAGTGGATTTTTTTTTTTTTTTTTTTTGCCGTGCTGAGGATTGAACCCAAGGCCTTGTGCTTGCGAGGCAGGCACTCTACCAACTGAGCTATATATCCCCAGTCCTAGGTAGAGGATTTTTGACATATTTTGAAATTGCTAGCCCAGCCTGGTTTATGCTACAATTTGTCCTTATGGCTTCTGTGTAGATCTTAACTGTTTTGGAAAACTTTACGTTTTTACATGCCTCACTTTCATTATAAATGGAGTATGCACACGGCTTTTCCATGTGTGACACTCGGGAGGATGGAGGTGGTTCTCCAGCACTGTCATGCTTGTACTGGACCTTGAGCTGCTTCTCTTAATCACTATGTTATACAACCTCTTCAGTATGGTACAGTAATAAAATGGAGATTCTTAGCCATAAAGTAACCAAATTAAAAATTAAAAACCCCTTTTTATAAAAGTATCACCCAGAAGTAGAAGAGCAGTCTAAGAGATTTTCAATTATGTTTCTCTAGGCAGTTTGAAAATGCAGTTTTGTAAATACTTTGCTTCAAGATTTCAAGAGAAAAGATATTTCAAGGTATAATTCCAATCTACCATCTGAAAACCAAACATTCTTCAACACCACAACACCTGCCTTATTTCACTTTCCTAGATTCCATGGTTGCCAATACCAGCACCTCTACAAACCCATGCTCAAGTGAAGAAAAGAAATCGACTGGGTTCAGTCTCCCATAGGAGGTAAACAAAGAGGCAGAAAAGAATGCTAACCAAATAAAGGAAAAAGTAATGGAAAAGCCATTACAATGTCCTGACATGTCACACTAGCCCTTTGGTCACTGAGTGTTAGTTAACAGAAGAGGTGAAAGCCACTTAGGGACAAATAATCTGG
This sequence comes from Glaucomys volans, assembly GCA_020662805.1. Classification (NCBI taxonomy): domain Eukaryota; kingdom Metazoa; phylum Chordata; class Mammalia; order Rodentia; family Sciuridae; genus Glaucomys; species Glaucomys volans. The sequence goes on from JAJEJO010000807.1 coordinate 83,889, forward strand.
AAAAGAAGTCAGAAGGTAGGCAATCGTTTCCAGCGCTCCAGTGGGTGCCTTACCTTTTCCAAGACTTTGGCAATTCGGGTGCCAATTTGTTCAAGTGATTGTTGTGGATATTGATCTTTGCCAAGATTCTGCAATACCTAGAAGAGAAGGTGATGGCAGATTAGAGAAGTGAAGGCAAAGCAGGACCTGTATGACACTCTGATGCTGAACTGGGCACAGGAGTGTGAGGGCACATGGCTTCTGCAGTTCTGCTGGCGAGGTAGTCTGAGGACATTCGCCGGCCTCTCAGCCCTCTCCCACTTAGTAAAAGTACAGATGTGTAAAACACATTCACTATAACCACATCAGAAAATAAAGGAAATAACAACTATATGTAATCTTGTCACCTAGACACAGCCACTGTATCTATGTAGATATTTTTCTATGAATACATATTTTTCTCATGAAATATGGGATTATACCACATACTGTAACCTACGTTTTCACGTAATATATCTGAAAATTTCTTCATGTCAATAAATATATTTCTACCCAATCTTCCTAATGGTGTCATTACATATCATGTTGTACCAAAATTATTTAACCCATCTTCTGGTGTAGACATCTGTGGTATGTTTTCTGGTCTTCTCTGGGGTCTTATTCTTTGCTAGGTATATGCTGGATCTATCTTCTCCCTCTTCTTTAGAACACCAAAAAGAGCATTAACTGCTCCACAGAATTCTCTCAGAGCCTCTGTCTGATAGCAAGGCAGAATACTACCCACCCTTGAGGGATAAGTCAAAATTAAAATTTTATAGTTGTAAAGAAAGCATTAGCTCATTCCCAGGGCCTGAAAGACATAACACTTGATCTCAAGCCACCTAGATAACAGCCAACTGAAAAACAGCACAAAATGAGTCCTCTGTACTTTCTACTGTCAGCTGCATCAGAACAGTGGGGCTAACAATGCAAGAGGCTGAACGACGCTGGGCACTCACCTCTGTCAGCTGACTCTCACCAGTGTAGTGCAGGCTGGCTCGGTTGGATACCCCGTGCAGGTGGTCCAGGGTGTGCATGCTGGTGGGGAGATTGCCATTGCACAGGGGCTCGGTTGCTGGTTGCTGTATGGGGGTGGCGAAGTCTATGTGTTCTGTGATGCTGGAAGATGGAGATCACCACATGAGCCAAAACCAAGTGGGTGAAGAGCACTAACAATCCACTCACTGAACCATGACTTCTACCTCCCCCTCAGTGGGGAGGTTTCCAAATAGGTGGGTTTTCTTGTAGGACTTCTTCCAGGGTGCAGATGGTGATAATACCCACACCTGCTTCCTTTTACTTTTCCTTTATTCACAAAAGCACACTTGTCCCCACAGATGTCATCAAAAAGGTAGACAGTAAATTTTCTACAGACACAGCTGTGCATTACACAATGTGTAAGAAATATTTTCCTTTATGACTCCAGGTGAATTTTACAGACACAGCTGTGCCCTACACTATGTATAAGATAAAAGCACTTTCCTTTATGACCCCAAGAGGTCATTTTCCCACTACACATAGGCTAAATGTTATAGACCGTCCTATGTGCTGGTATGGCAAGTTGGCATTGTCAAATTTTACTTCAAAAAATTAAGTTCAAACAAACTATTTAAAAATTTTAACATGTATTAGGCAGACATTTATTCATTAGTTATTTATTCAGAGTTATTACATGTCAGACCTCAGGGCTATAATAATTACATTTAAAAATAATAAAGAAAATGTGGCTTCTGCTGTTGTGCTCGTCATCTGGAGCAGGACTCGCTTACTACAGATGTGGTAAGTTAGAAAAGATCAAAAGATGGTATAATGATGGGGCTGGGATTGTGGCTCAGAGATGGAGCGCTTGCCTAGCATGTGTGGGACACTGGGTTCGATTCTCAGCACCACATATAAATAAATGAATGAAAATAAAGGTCCATTAGCAACTAAAAAAAAGAAAAAAGATGTTCTAATGAATGGTATATATTTCCTCTGCACTATGAGGAGGGGGCAGGTTTGAAGGCTTCCCGGAACATGTAAGATTTAAGTAGAAAATCTTAAGTATGAACGAAGCAGGTAAGAGAAGTAGTGAGAACAACATTGCAGGTAAAGGCCACGGCACGTGGAGGGAGGGCAAAGCTGAAGGTGGCCAGACAGGTAGGGCCCAGAGCAAGAAGTCTCTGCCCACCATTTTAAATGCAGGTAACAAGTTACCAGAGTGTTTTAAAAATGATTTGACTTGCTGAGTGTGGTGGTGCACACCTGTAATCTCAGCAGGTCCAGAAGCTGAGGCAGGAGGATTGCAAGTTCAAAGTGAGCCTCAGCAACTTAGCAATGCCCTAAGTAACTTAGTGAGGCCCTGTCTCTAAATAAAAAATAAAAAGGGTTGGGGATGTGGCTCAGTGGTTAAGCACCCCTGGGTTCAATTCCTGGTACCAAAAAGAGAGAGAAAAAAAAAATCTGACTTATATTCAGATAATTCTGAGCACTGCGGAGGAAATGGACTGAGTAGGGCAATAGCGCACAGAGCAAGAAGGCCACAACAGGAACCTGAGTGGAGACAGTGGTGCTGTCTCAGGAGGATGCAGTGGTGATGGAGAACAGTACATGATTTGGAAAAGTACTTGGGGCAAAAGTGGCAAGAGTTGGCACAGAATGGGTTTAAGGGATTAGGGAGAAGGGTTATTAGGGGGATGCCTTGGTTTCTGGCCTAAGCATTGCTGATGATGTTTATTAAAATATAAAATGAAATAAACAAAAAAGAACCAATTTTTTTTAGATGGACAGTAGGTAAGAAAATCATGGGTTTTGTTTTCTTGAATTTGGGATTCCTAAGAGAGATGTAGACAGAGATTCAGTAGATAAGTGCATAAATGAGTTGAAGAATGATCTGGGCTAGAGATCTAAATTTGGGAGTTGTCAATTTATCAGTGGTGAATGCAGATCTGAGAATAGGTGAGTTTGACTGGGAGTGATTGTAAAATCAGAAGGCTTAGTGGTAAACCTGGGGAGATCTAACACAGGCAGAAAAAGGCCAGTAAGACGCTGTCAAGAAAAAGCAGTTGTCAGAGAGACGACTCTGAATCTGGCAGGTGTTGGTAAGTCTAGACTTGCTCTGGCTGCCCCACAAGTACAATGTTCACAAGAGACCATGGGTTTTGTATCTACCTGGGATACAGTCTTCAAATCAACAAAGCTGCACATGATTTCTGATGCCTTATCCAAAATGCAGGCAAAGGTACTGAGAGCAGAGGCACATTGGCTTCTTCCCTCCCAGGGCATGAGTCCATCTGTGGCTGTGGTCAGCACTGGTCATCCTCTGCTGACCACAGCTCCAGAGGGCTACTCTTCTGAAAGCTGCTGACAAAGATGACATGCCTGAAGTCAGCTGAGGCCTGGTGGGCCTGCTGGCACAATGTCACGAGGGAAGGATGGGTTGAAGATACTCACTCGATGTTTTTTGAAGAGACTGCAAGCCAGGTACTCACGATGGCGGTCAACTCTACCCAGCGGAGCTTGAGGCACTCGTCTGGGCTGGGCCATCCCAGACTCTGGTAGTCACGTTTTTTTCCTGGAAGGAAAGTATGTCATGAATGGACATAATTGCAAAGGTGACTATTTCACCCGATGAGTAAGTACATTTGGTGATACCAGTCATTCTTCTAGAGTTTAATCACTTCTACAATCAACAAACAGATCTAATTAAAATCTTGTCATTCATGGCCATGGGAATAAAAATTGCACTTGAATAAAGTCTTATTCTTGAAAATAGTTGGTGAAGTACAAATAGAATGCGTTGTTGGATTTAAAGTTGATCAACATGAATTAAGGATTAAGATATTCTTAAATGTTAGTATTCTTACTTAATTTTACCCTTTGTATTTTGATTAGGACAACTTTAATTTAGAAGAAACATGTATCTCAAATGCAAAGTTTCTCAATCTGACACTGTGGACATTTGAGCTGGTTAATTTTTGGTGTAAGACCTGTCCTGTGCATTGGGGAATGCATCTTTGGCCTCTCCCCACTGCAGGTTTGCCCCAGTTACACCCACCCGAAATGTTTCCAGACACTGCCAAATGTCCCTGGAGGACAAAATCACTCCTTGGTGGAGAACCACTGCTCTAAAGAAAAGCATCAGGTTGGAAACAATGATAAAGAAGGCCACCATTTATTGTGAAGGCACTGACTATGTGTCCGGGTCCTGAGCGAAGTGCTATACATTCATTACCTCCTCAGGCGGGCTTTCATCCTCATGTCTCAGGTGAGAAAACAGGCTCAGAGAGAGTGACTGACCTGCCTGTCACCAGGATCCAGCCCCAGGTGGTCTGACTCACATGCATGCTTCCAGCAGCACACTATTCAAGGCCACTAAAGGGCTTTGAAAGCTGTTTATTTTATTATGTATTTATTTATTTTTTGGTATCAGAGATTGAACCCAGGGATACTTTACCAATGAGCTACATCCTTAGTTTTTTTCTTTTGAGACAAGGTCTTGCTAAGTTGATGAGGGTCTTACTAAATTGCTTAGATTGGCCTTGAATTTGCAATCCCCCTGCCCCAGCCTCCCCTGCTGCTGGGATTAAAAGTGTGTGCCACCATACCCAGATAAAGCTCTGTTTATTGATATCCTATACAGGCACTACCTTTTGAGTCCAAGCCCTTTTCTTAGGTCAAGTCCTCAAGAAAAGAGTAGAATCAAGTTTTGTCTGGGAAGGGGACTTATGAAGGAATCACAAGGGAATGGATGAGAGAAGATCTTGAGTTCTGCATAGCACTTTTATCCTATAGGAATTTACCAACAACAAAAAATCATTTGAGGAACAGGCAGGGGTTTAAATTTAGATTTTAATACAATAAAAAAGAATGGTTTAGAAGAATTTCAGATTAATCGTTTAAATTAATCACTTTAAACATACCATATGTTTCACAATAAAGCTTATTTTCCTTTTAAGAAATTCACTTGAAAAATATTTATTGAGCACCTATTATAAGGGGCTGAGAACTGTGTAAAACACTAGGAATACACACAGGAACAATAAGACGGCCTGCTCTTGAGCTCACAGTCTAGTGAGAAAGGCAAACATAAATCATTACACTATAATGGGAAGTGCTGGGGTGAAGGAAGAGAACATTTGCACAGAGGAGAACAACTAATTCTGCTTGCAGGTACCAAGGAAGAGGTGGCACTTGAATTTGAAGTTTAAGGATGAGTGGTATTTTAGCACCGCAGAGGTGGCATAGGGCATTCCAGGCAGAGGGAACGGCATGTGCAAAGGCACAGATGTAAAATAAGAACATGGCTGGTTCAGAGAATGGTGCTGGAGGGCAGAGAGAGGCCAGGCTGTAAAGGGTCCTGTAGCCACACTAGGAAGTCTGCACTTTATCCTGCAGGCAATGGGAACACATCTCTCCATCTTGTTCACAAGGTATCATAAGAGGCTCGTTAAATGCCTTGCTGAGATCCAGTTACATTATGTCTATGGCACTTCCCTGGTCTTCCAGTCTAGTAGCCCTAACCAAAAAAGGAAATGAAATTAGTTGAGTGTTTTATTAGTTCTTAGAAAAATCTATAATGGCTCTTAATGATCTCCACTTTTCCCCTTCGGCTCACAAACTATGTTTCATAATTTGCTTTAGAACATTGTCAGAATTTTCCAGGAAGCTTATTAGCTGGTGGAAGGAATCCATATTTATTTAAAAACCAGGATAGGGAGCCTCGCTGGTATTTTCACATCTCTTTCATGCTCAGAACTTCTCATTTTAATGACAGTAAGTGGTTCCACAACCTAATTTGCAAGCATATGCAATGCCCCACCCCAACTTGAGTCCACTTAACACTGCTTTAGTGCTCTCATATGATTTCAACCACATGTGGCTGTAATTTCCACTTTTACAAGAAACTTTTGGATTTTTATTTAAAAAGTAATATAGGTTTATTATATAACATTTAGAACACGGGAAGGCTATAGAAGAAAAATTTTTAAAAATTACCTACAGTTTTGTCAGTACCCAGAGATGACCACTTAAAGCATTTTTTTGTGATTTCCTTCTATACTTATATCTACACACTGTTTATTATACCATATTTCATCAAATCTAAGATGTCATCAGTTGTAAGGTGCATATTGTTTTAAACAATTTAAGAAAGGAAAATAACTACAACTATTGTAAGATATAACCAATGGGTAAGAGGTATCTGAATTTCAGAGATACTGAAATGTAAAAAATATGTAGTTGATAAATAAGAGCATATTACCATTTCACAAGAAGTGAAGTATTCTCTACATATTTTATACACTGCATTTGTTCACCTACTATATTACAAACTATCCTGGTTGCAGAGTACACAGCACAGACAAGTTGTAATTTATTTATGCAGTTATAAAATTCAGGTTGTTTACAAATTTTTACTATGCTAAGTAACCCCACAATCAACACATCTGTACTGCCATCTTTGGCACTCCCTATAAGATGGTTTATCTAGGGTAAATTACTAAATTAGGAAGTACAATTATTGGTATATTTTAAAATTTTCTGACCTCTTATTGAACTAAAATTCATTTTATTAGTTTTTGCTGTTTTTTACACATTTAAAAACAACTTGATAAGTGAAAGTAGTAACTTTTTATGTTTGCCCTCCTCTGATTGATAGTAAGTTGAACATTTTTTTATGTTTAGTACCACCTAAGAGTGTGTTATGTATGTATATTTGGTGAAATAGCTGCATGTGCTTTATTGAAATGCTATATTGTATTTTTGATGTTGAGTTGTGCATGTGTTATTTAAATGATAGTGATATCCTTCATCATATACTCTATAAATATACAGAAACATTCTGAAAAACTTTTCTGTTTCAGCCCTTTGTCTTTATTTTGTAGTGATTTCTAGTGCCACATTATTACTTTTCCTCTTTCTCTCTTCCTTAGAAAAGTTCTTCACCTTAAGAGCAAGTAAATATTCATCTAAATTTTCTTCCTTCATAATTTTATGACATTTAATAACATTTATAACATTTAATGAAACTCCACTGGAATTTTACAGTGTGGACATCTTTTTCACTGGTACTGGGACAGACCTCTAACAGAGGCAATTGTTGTCTTCCTCCTGTAATGTTAACAAATGCCAGCTTTCTTTAACAGCAGTAACTCGAGTTTTTAACTCTAGTCATGCAAAAATATCCTTCTTGGTGTCCTCAGAACTTACAACAGGTTCTTTCTTGGATTTAACTAAGCTGACCCCTTTATTACTTATATTATGGGCCTTTGCTTTCAGTATTGGTAAGTACTTACACCCAATCAAATAAGACACATTTCAATGAAATAAATTTTCAGTCTAAGATAGAGAAATACCCTTATAAAAAAGAATATGTGTTTAAAAAGGAATTCTATCAACTTTAATTAATTGCTGGAAAAGAAAAGTTAACTGGGTGCAAGGCAGTGGCCCTTAACATGGAGCCCAGAGATGGGCTTCAGGACATACGAATCCCTGAAAGTACATGCCAAACTGTGACGTATACATTTTCTTTCTCAGAGCAGTTCTAAAGCATTTATTCAATACTTAAAGAGATCTCTGACTCACAAACACATACTAAAGGATTACTACTTACTGGGCCCTGTGCCCAGTGCATTTAAAGTACTTTACGTGTATAAAGTCACATAATCCTTACTACCACCCTATTCAGTAATGTTATTACCATCCCATTTCACAGAAAAGAAACATGAGGAATGGGGAAGTAAATGGCAGAATTGGTGATTAAACCCAGGAAGTCCAGTCAAAACTCATACTTTTATATCTTATACTAGACTGTCATGTTAAGAATCAGATATTGAAGCTTAAGGTGATAAAAATATAAGCCAAATAGTCAAAATAGTCAAGTGAATGCCAAAATAAACTTTTTATACCAATAACTGATTTTGCTCTTTTATTTTCTCATCTGAACTATTCTAAGTCATAAACACATCTTTTATGAGAAATGAGACTGTGAAATCTAAAAGAATAAACTGGCATCTGATACATTCAAGTTTACCTTGTGGCCCAGGAGATGCCACCTTGGGACCAGTGATCTCCAGATTTGCTTGGTAACGATGCCCATTTTCTGCTTGATTTGATTCTACCTTTTTCCCAAGAGTTTTCTTATGTTCTCCTTTGGGTTTCTTTACACGCTTTACCTGGAATGTGATCTGGGAAACAGAAGTATGTCAGGGACAAATGAGGCCAATTATGAAATCTGCCCATCACTGTGGATAGCAATGCTTTACAAATAACCCAGATGGATATGCTAATTACAACAATTTGATCACTGCACGTTGTACAGATATGTTGAAATATCCACTGTAGCTGGGTTTAGTGGTGCACACCTGTAATCCCAGCTACTCAGGAGACTGAGGATGGAGGATTCCAAGTTTGAGGCCAGGCTGGGCAACTTGGTGGAACCTGCCTCAAAATAAAAAAGGTCTAGGATGTAGCTCAGTGGTAGAGTGCCCTGAGTTCTATCCCTAGTACCATAGTGGGGTGAGGGGAGAAAGAAATATCCACTGCATCCCATTAGTATATATAATCATTTATGCTATGCAGCAATGGAAAATATTTTTTTAAAGTATCAAGTTTTAAAAGAAAAACAAACAAACAATTCATATAACCCTGCAAATCCAGTTCTGTCTTAGGGTTAAGTTCTCCTCTTAAGTTTAATTCTTTTATTTATTGCTATGTTGAACTACAGGGTTTAAGTGATCCATCTGTCTCAGTATCATGAATAGTGGGAATACAGGCATGCACCACCATATCCAACTAAGTTTAATTCTTAAAGTCTAACGAAAAATGGGGGCTGGGGGTGTAGCTGCACTTGCCCAGTATGCATGAAGCCCTGGGTTTGATTCCCAGTACTGACAAAAACAAAAGAAAAAGAAAAATGGTTAATGTGATGAAAAACACATAGTCTTGAAGACTGTATAGCGAACACTGAAAGAAAGATCTGATCTGGGCAATTCCAAGTCTGCAGGAAATTTGAGTGTGCCTTCACACCCACTTCAATTCCTTCCACCTCCCAGAAGAGTAATAATGCATTATAACATAAAATGCTTCCCACAGTCCAATTCCAATGTGAAAGCTGTCCTGGAGCATGCAGTAAAGTAGAGCCCCCATACTCAACCAAAGTTCACACTTTGCACACTAGCAGCCCCCCACCCCCAGATCAGGATGCAGTTTCCTGAGGACTGAGTTGGTAAACTTACCCACTCCGTTGCTTCATCATCTTCACTTCTGCAGTCTCCATAGCAAGAACTTCTGGCCACTCCATCCTGGGGACCTTTCTTCAGCACGCGTATCCCCTGCAAGTCTAGACGTCGCCCCTTCATCTCGAGGCCTCCCCCAAAGCCTTCCAGAGGCCATGCCTGTTGAAATTCATCCACCAAAGCCAGTATCTCTTCTGACATCTTTGTTTCATCTGAGTTCTCCATCTCATCAGAACCATTGCTTTCCTCAACCACTGTACCTGGAATTAAGTTACACAGTTCTCATCCAAGTACGCCAACCCTGCTTATACATAAGTTTTGCTCTGCTTAGAGGCATTTCTAAAGTCCACTTTCTTGAAAACACCATTTAGCATGTCAAAATTTGTCAAAATTTGTAACAGAATATCATCTCTGTCATCTAGTTGTCAAAACCCTGGCTGAGAATAATGCAGCAGTTAGATGGTAGGGAGTCACAGACATGTCACTGGTGGCCACAAGGACAGCTATGCTATGTGTTATTTTCTGAAAAATAGCCACTTGCTCTACATATAAGACATAGACTTTAACTAAACACCTCTTACACCACTAGACAGATCATCCAGACATAAACTCAGATTCTAGAGAACTAAAAAATACAATTAATAATATGAGCCTAATGGACATCAATACAATATTTCATCCATCAACCACTGAATTTATTCTTCTCAGCAGCATATGGAACATTTTCTAAAACAGACCATATTATAGGTCACAAAGCAAATCTTAGCAAATACAAAAAATAGAGATAATACTTTGCATTTTGTCAGATCATAATGAAATGAAATCAGAAATCAACAACAAGATTAAAAAAACCACTCTCACATGTGCAGCTTAAATAATATACTTTTAAATGATGAATGGAAAACAGAAGAAATCAGGGGAGAAATAAAAAAAATCTCAGAAGTAAATGAGAATAGTGATACAACAGATCAAAATCTCTGGGACAGTATGAAAATAGTTCTAAGAGGAACGTTTATAGCATTGAGTTTATGCATCAAAAGAACAGAAAGATACCAAATAAATAATCTAACATTATACCTCAAAGCCCTAGAAAAAGAACAAATCCACACCCAAAGCAGTAGAAGACAGGAAACTATTAAATTAATGAAATTGAGAATAAAAAAAATACAAAAGATCAATAAAACAAGAGTTGGTTTTCTGAAAGGACAAATAAGATTGATTAAACCTTAGCCAAACTAACAAAAAGAGAGAAAACAAATAAACAAAATTCAAGATGAAACAGGAAATGTCACACAAGACACTACTGAAACAGAGAATCATCAGAAATTATTTTGAAAATTTATACTCCAATGAGAAAATAGTGAAAAATTTGACCAATTCTCAGAGACATATGACGTACCCAAGTGAACCATGAGGGAACAGAAAACTTAAACAGATCAATATCAAGTAATGAAATTAAAGCAGCTATCAAAAACTTCAAATAAAGAAAAGTATAGGGTTGAATGGATTCTCAGTCACGATTTACCAGACAGTTAAAGGAGAATGAATACCAATCCTTCTCAAATTCTTCCATAATATAGAAAAGGAGGGAACACTGTCAAACTCACTCTATGAAGCCAGTATCACCCTGATACCAAAACCAGATAGGAAAGAAAACTTCATGGAAATATCCTTGATGAACATAGATGCAAAAATTCTTAATAAAATATTCGCAAACTGCATAAAAAAAAACACATTAAAAAGATAGTGCATCATGATCAAGTAGGTTTTATCCCAGGGATACAAGGTTGGTTCAACATATAGAAATCAATACATGTAATTCACCACCTAACTGGAGTCAAGGTCAAGAATCACATAATTATCCCAATAGATGTAGAAAAAGCACTTAAGTACAGTACCGATTCATGTTTAAAACACTAGAAAAACTATGGGTAAAAGGAACATTGTTGAGATGACCTATGACAAACTCAAGGCCAACATTACACTGCATAGAGAAAAACTGAAAGCATTTTCTTTAAATACAGGAACAAAACAAGGATGCCCACTCTCACCACTCCTATTGAACATAGTCCGTGAAACTATAGTCAGAGCAATCAGGCAAGAGAAAGAAATTAAAGGGACACGAATAGGAAAAGAAGACCTCAAACGATCTCTGTTTGCTGACGACATGGTTCTACATTTCAAAGATCCAAAAAACTCCACCAAAAGACTTCGAGAGCTCATAAGTGAATTCAGCAAAGCAGCAGATACAAGATCACTCATATATCAATGTGTTCCTATATTCCAATGAGGAATCTGCTGAAAAAGAAATTAGGAAAACTATCCCATTCACAATATTCTCAAAAAACAGAACAAAACAAAACAAAACCTTGGGAATCAATCTAACCAAAGAGGTGAAGGACTTCTGCAATGAAAACTATAGAACACTAAAGAAAAAAATTGAAGGAGACCTTAGAAGACAAAAGGCCTCCCAAGTTCTTGGATAGGTAGAATTAATATTGCTAAAAATGGCCATTCTACCAAAAGTGCTACAGAAATTCAATGCAATCTCCATCAAAACTTCAATGACATTCTTCACAGAACGAGAAAAGGCAGTCACGAAATTCAATTGGAAAAATAAAAGGCCCCAAATAGTCAAAGCAATCCTTAGTGAGAAGAGCAGAACAGGAGATATCACAATATCAGACCTCAAATTTTACTACAGGGTTATAGGAACAAAACAGCAAGGCGCTGGCACTAAAACATGCATGAAGGCAATGGAATAGAATAGAAGACACAGAGACAAACCCACATCAATACTAGTACTCTGCTACTAGAGATAAAGATAGGCTTTTTAACAAGTGGTGCTGGGAAAAGTGGAAATCCATACTTAGAAGAATGAAACTGAACTCCTCTCTCTTTTCCTGCACAAAACTCAACCCAAAGTGGATCAAAGACCTAGGTATTAGACCAGAAACCCTGCACCTGCTAGAAGAAAATGTAGGCCCAATACTCCATCATGTTGCCGCAGGAAATGAATTCCTTAACAAGACTCCTAAACTGCACGAAATAACAGAAAAAATCCGTACGCGGGATGGCATCAAATTAAAATAGCTTCTATAGCAAAGGAAACAACAGTGTGAAGACAGAGCCTTCTGAATGGGAGAAGATCTTTACCACCTGTACCTCAGAGAGAGCAATAATCTCTAGGATATACAAAGAACTCAAAAAACTTAACACCAAAAACATAAATGACCCAGTCAATAAATGGGCAAAAGAACTAAACAGATACTTCTCAAAAGAAGAAATATAAATGGTCAATGAATATATGAAAAAAATGTTCAACATCTCTAGCAATCAGGGAAATGCAAATCAAAACTACATTGAGATTTCATCTCATTCCAGTCAAAATGGCAATTATCAAGAATACAAATAATAAATGTTGGCAAGGATGTGGGGAAAAAGGTACACTCATACATTATTGGTGGGCTACAAATTAGTGCAACCACTCTGGAGATTCTTAAAAAAACTAGGAATGAAACCACTATATAACCCAGCTATACCACTTCTTGGTATATATGCAAAAGATTTAAAATCAGAATTCTACAATGATGCAGCCACACTGATGTTAATAGCAACACAATTCACAATAGTCTAGCTATGAAAACAAGTAAGGTGCTCTTCCAACAGATGGATAAGGAAAATGTGGTTATACATGCAATGGAGTATTAAGCCACAAAGAAGAATGAAATTATGGCATCGCTTGGAAATGGATGGAACTGGGGACCATCATGCTAAGCCAGTCCCAAAAAGTTGAATGTTTTCTTTGATATGCTAAAGCAAAATAAAAAGAAGGGGAGGGAAAGAGAGAGAGAGAGAGAGAGAGAGAGAGAGAGAGAGAGAGAGAGAGAGAGAGAGAGAAAGAAAAAGGAAATGAAATTTCATCAAAATAGAGGAAAGATCAGTAGAGTAGACAAGGGGGCTGAGGAGGAAGGAAGAACAGTGGAATGAATCTGACTGAACTTTTGCACGTGCATGCACACATGTGGCACGGTGGGCCCCAGCATGGGGTGTGTCTATAGGACACTAATTAAAAAATGAATACAAAAGTAAATTGTAAATGGATTGAAGGGGGACAGGTAGAGTGGGCAGGTGTGGAGGGGTATGTGCTGGGGACTGAATTGGAGCGGGTTATGTTCCATGCTTTTGTGATAATGTCAGGGTGTACCCTGGAGTTATATATAAAAAAGAATTAAAAAAGAAAGAAAGAGGGCTGGGGACCGTGGCTCAGTTTGTAGAGTGCTTGCCTCGCATGTACAAGGCCCTGGGTTCAATCCCCAGCACCACAAGCGCGTGCGCGTGCACACACACACACACACACACACACACAAAAGACAGATGGCAAAGATGAAGTTTATTATAGTGTGTTGTTTTATTTAATATGTGGAATTCTTCAAGCTTTCTTCAAAGATCATGAAATATCATAGCTGTGTGACTAGCCCATATAGATGGCTTAATTGCCCTAAATGAATAATGATTTGTTGAATGGAAAACTATCCTAATTCTAGATGAAGCCTTCCTTTTTCACTGAGGCTGATAAAATAGTATACTTTCTTCCTAAAATGGTTACCAAGTTATCATTTATGTTGTTCAAATACATAAAGCCTCCCAGGGATGCCTCTTAGTGCAGTGACCTAGCAAAAACTTTCTCCCCTAAGAACTACATGTTTCCTGGATGTATACAACCCTTCAAGTTCCCCTCTATGCTCAGATAACAGGGAGGCTCAGAGCAGGTTATCCTGAGTTTCCTAACAGAATTTTCTAAGTTCTTTACTGTTTAACTTTGGCTGTTTATCTTGAATTAATGACTGGCTCTTTTGCTGTGTGCTCTGTGAAAAGTTATCACTCATCTTTTTTGGGAGTAGATGGGGCAAAAAAGCAAATATCGAAGTTTCTCCTTTTATAACAAGTACTGACTGATTAACCCGAGAGTTCTGGTCGACAGCTCACACAATGCCAGTCTGTTGTTCTACTGACTGGTTGGTAATTCTGGCTTGTTTAGGGATTTAGAAAATAGTATTAACCAGGCAACATCAGGATGCTCATACTCATACTGTCCAGATCTATAGCTGCAGTGAGCAATCTATCTTTGAAATGCTGGGGCTGAGGGTGAGAAACATGGCTGACTACCACAGCTGCAAGCAACTTAAAGCTTTGAGCCACATTTGCAGGTCAGCAGGGTCACCCTCAGCTCTCGTGGCATCTCCGCCGCCCATCCCATTTTCTATTATAGAAAGTGGGAGGGTCTGATGTTAGACTGGGGCACTATTAGAAATCTTAAAAACTCTTCCTTGAAAAAGCTATAGAGTTCTTCTATTTATTCAATACAAGTGACTACAAAATGTACTGCAGTCTTTTCAATTTAAGTTCCTTTTAGGTTTTCAAACCAATCTGCTGGTTTCTACTGCTTTTTAAAATTATTTTTAATTGAGTTCTGAAATAAGCATATGGGTTTGTCAAAGCTTTTTCTTTAGGATTTCAGACAAAAGTAGGTCTTACTTGCTGAAATTATGAGGCAGGTAGTATAATCTATGCAGGGCTAAGAGGCCTGATTTTCAGTTTCTATCTTGTTTGTTCCCATATCCCTAAAGTCCAACATTGCACCTGGCAACAGCAGACACACAGCAGTGGAAGGCATTAATGGGAACCCAGAAACAATTTGGTCTGTGAGGTTCTTGAGGCTCTGCTTCTTTTGCCTTTGCCTTTAAACCACTGGCAATTCAGGCCTTTAAACTCTAAGGTCTACCTTGCTAATGCACTGCCAACCCTGCTAAAGGGCATGTGATGTCAAGCTGAGCACTGGGACGTTAGCATAGTGTCTGGCACACTATGTGATTTAAAAGCTCTCTACAGATCACCCAGGAGAGCAGCTGGACGGATGCTATTGGGACTCAGAGAGTCGCTTGGCATCTGACTTGTATTCAGAGTTGTTTCTAAAAATCTTTATCTTATCTTAAAAGAAGGTTCTTTTCCTTCTTTCTTCTGTGACCACCACAGGATTCTTTGTACCCAGTCTTGAAATAGGAAAAAGCTTTTGATAGGTTTGGCTCCAGCAAGTATATGGGCTTAGAGAAAAGTGGTTTTTGGCCAAGAGAAGACTGCAGATAACTTGCCTGTGTATAGTCACAATGACATATGGATTCTGTGTTTGGAAACCTTACTTCCTTTCTGTAGGCACTACTATTTGGAAAGCATTCATATTGTTTACCTGCAAAAGTTCTGCAAACCCACTTCCCAAAGGTTACTGCTTCCCTATGCCCCTACCATATGGCAATATATATCAATATAAAATTCTAAAGAGAGAGGTTTCATTAATGGAAACTGATGTTCTAACGAAAAGTAACTACAGAACTTGCCGCATGCTTCTGCCGCAGGCGGCCTTTAGGCCTTTCCAAAGGGTGCTGTGTCAGGGTCATAGGAACTTCTAAAGAACAACAACAAATACATACATCTCCACATCTTCATACCCCAAAGGTGAGGAATCAGTAGATCATTAAGTGCTATGAGTTAGAAAATAACCAACAACCACTGAATCTATTTATTTAGAGTCTACTATGTGACTATCTCTATACTTTAAGCTATCTAGATAGGAACAAAAAGAAAATGAAAGTTCCTGACCCCAAGGAATTGAATATAACCAATTTAGAATCAAGTTGGACACACGAAACTATATATATTAAACAATGACAGGACAAAAAAAAAATATTTGAATGTAACCTCAAAATATTTTTCAGAGGAAAGAGGACTACTGAGGCAGGATTTAGACAGAGTAGGGATCAGAGAGGGCACCCTTCAGGGTAATGCTTTTAAGAAAGCACGCATGCACACACATCCCTACACACAGACAGGGGTTAAGGAAGACATACGTGAAGGTGCTACAAACTCTTATTAATTAGAACAAAGGACGTGTATAGCGGTATCAGTGAATAAAATTCTTAGGGAAGGTGGGTGACATTAAAAATGGGAAAGTCAGGAGGAGGATTGCTTGTAAAGGGAGCTTCTTGTTTCTTAAGCAGAAGGAGAAGATGAGATGAGGGCCATAATATATTGAAGGTCGAAGCCTCAGAGTAGCAAGCCAGTGGTTTGCGTGTGGGGTGTTAGTAAGGGAAGAGAGAGGGAAGAAAGAGCTCAATTAAAAGAGATAGTTTATGGTCTAAGGTGGGCTGGTGTACGGTGACAGCAAGGAAAAGTTTTTAAGGGGAGGGGAAGATGTATATGAAGAAATTTTAATGGACAAAAAATAACAGGGAAAGCTTAAAGATGAATTCAAGATTTAAAGTCTAATGTGAAATAGTGGATTCTTGTTTATGATCTGTGAACATGAAAACAGAATGCTATTTAATTTACAAAGACAATGGAGCCAGGAGAGGGCATTGGTATAGAGTTGGGATTTTGACACTTACTAAATACCTCATCTGAACATTTGTTGCTATCTGTCCAGCAACATATCAAAGGTTGGAATATCAGAACCATGAAACTCAAAGTCTAGATTGCAATGGATGGAGGAACTGATCTCCAGACACCGCAGAATACTGTCCTGTACTAATGTCCTCCACAGCGGAAGACAAGAGAATGCTGGTCTTGTGAGAGGTCTGGATTGTAGAGGATCTCAAGATTTAAATTATGCTTAAAGCAAGAAGTAAATCTTGGGCTTGCTGCCTGTGGGACAGATGGTATGATACAAACTGAAAACAGACTGAGATCCATATCTCTATTTTTTTCTTTTATCTTTCTTACCAGGCATCATTTTCACATTGGAAAAAGGAGAATAAATATTGTGAAGTTGAGGAGACTATGAGCACCCACAGTGAGTTTTACATGAGTTCTTCTTTCGCCCTTGGATGAAGTCTATCCCAGGGTGCTGGGCAAATCTGCAGTCGAGTTTGAGTCATGATAGATCATCTGTCAAGAGAAGTGCTCAGAGATGGAGATGAGCACGTGAAGCCCAGACTGGGACAAAAAGCAGTACACCAACAGCCAGCAACGTTTCAAACCCACCTGGGATTCATGCTTAAATCTGGTCACCTCAGTGTAAAAGGTCTCCCAAATAGAGCATATTCATCAAATAAACCTGGTGGAAGTACCTGAAATCATGTTAAATGACAGACTGAAGAAACCAAGGGTAAGCCATGGTAGGAATAGCTGTCATACCAGAAAGTATTTTAGTAACGATTTTGAAAAATTCTAGGGAGATTACTTCAAAGATGGTGATGCAACTAGAAGTCATAATGTAAGAGGAGCTGTTGAAGGAGAAGAGGACATTAGCTAAGGAAGTAAAAGGGAATGATTTTAAAGGGGCATTTGATGGGGGGCAGGTACAAGAACCATCTTCAAACACCTAAGGAGACAGGACATTGAGAAACAAGACTGACCGTCAGCCTCAGGAAGCAAAGCTAAACACAAGAAGTCATATTTTAGCTCATTTATTAGGAAAGATGAAAACTGATGAAGTGGAATGATGAAACTGAATTGGTGAAAATGGTGAAGTGAAATGGAAAACGATGACAAGGAATGGGCCATCCCAGGAGAGGCGTGGGTGTCAGTGTCAGAGGTGGAGGCAGAAGCCAATCAGTAACTCGCTAGGGGCCCCTGACAGGGCGTGGAAATCAGAAGGCAGGGAGAGGAACGTGACTGTATTTGATAAGAAACAGCATTACCAATCTTGGAAGAGAGCCTTCAAGAGAGGAACAAAGGATGGAAAGACGAGAGCTGCGTTCACACAGAATGACGGGTAGTGAAATCACACATTTGAGGGACCAGCAGAGGAAAGTCCTGTTTCCAAAATCTGACTCAGAAAATCTCCTCCAGAGAGTCCTGTACGAGTAGCAGCAGTGGCTCTGCACAGGAAACTGTGGTTTCTGTAAGCCAGCAGGGCACATTTTACCTTTAATAATAATACAACAGAGAGAATATGTTCCTTTGTCTCACAAAATAGGAAGAATAAGGACGTACACAAACATGGCTCCAAATTAGAGCTCTACCACTGGAAGGGACGGCCTGGAATTCCAGGTTGTCTTTAAATGGCAGTGATCTAAATTGAAGGCAGATTGTAAAGCTGCAGATTTGCTGCAGATTTGATGTACAAATGATGACATAAAATTTCCAGCTGGTAATCAGAAAGCAGAAAAGACTTAGATTAATTTACTCAGACTAAGGCAGGTAAGAAAGTGATTCATTTCTGAGCAGAGAATGACAATCCTGAGTTTTCATTTCCACCACTAGTGCCTTTCCTTCTTTTAGCCAGGTCAGTAAAGCAAGAGAAAACAGAAAATTCAAGATAACCTAGAAAAATAAATAGGGAATTAATCTTTCCTTAATGACTCTTGTGCAAAAATGTCAGGGTTCCCTTTAACTGAGCAAATATTTATTGAGCATAAATTATATGTACAGGTTTGTGAGAATTTTGGTTCACAACCAGCCTCTTAAGTCCTGAAGGAGTACAGTCATGTCTACGTTTGTAGAAGTGAATGTTTACTGAATTCTAACTGTGTAACTGTATCACTCTAGGAAGCCTTTTTTGAATAATTTTTTAAATAAACAAAGAAAAGAAGGCTGAGGAAAGTCAGGTACTGTGCTCAAGATTTAAGAAGTAAATCCTTAAGAACTAGGAGGTGGTAGAGCCAGGGCATGACAGCAATATCTCTGACTATAAAACCTATGTTCTCCCTTCTGTGGGTAAGGGTCACTGGAAGGAATTCCGAACTAAATGACGAGGCGAAGCAGTGATTTTCAGATGTTAATCAGTGACACATTTTCACCAATCCTTAGCAAAATGAGAAATAAAAAAAGGACAAACAAAACTCTCTCATATTGATACACATTTATTATTTGGTGTAAGGTTGTCAACTATCTATTTTTGACAAAGACCGACCTTTATTCTGAAATCACCCCTGTACTTTTCTGACAGTAAACTATTCTGCTTTATGAAGTAAAGGTAGTACTAGATGCTAGCTTTCTTGAAATATGATCTTATCAGTTAAAAATATGAAGTTCTTCCAGGTGTGATGGTGCACAACTGTAATCCCAGTCTTGTGAGACTGAGGCAGGAGGATCCCAAGTTCAAGGCCAGTCTGGACAACTCAGTCAGATCCTGTCTCACAAAATAAAAGGGACCGGGATGTAGTTCATTGGTACAGTGCTTGTCTAGCATGCACGAGCCCCTGGGTTTAATTGCCAATGCCATAATCAAATCATGAATCAATCAATCAAGTTCTAATGCATCAAACCCCTATTTATGAGAAGCAAAGGTCTGGAGGTCTCAGGATGAACTTTAGTTATAACACCTGCTAAAGACCTCAGGCAAGGTACCTAATTTCTCTGAGTCTCAATTTCTCATTTACACTAGGCTGAATAATGTCTATTTCATAAGGTTAATACATAATTCATAATACTTGGTAAATTATATCACACAAAGTTAGTAACTATCATGATAGTGGCAACTGGAGAGAACTCACCTATTTGCATCTTTAAATTTTCTTCCAAAAATAGGATTTTCAATAATTCTTCAATGTCTATTCTTAGCTTTTATTATAACACTATTTGTATTAAAAAGTGGGAGCTTTTCTGGCTGATAACCACACAATAGGAAGCCTACTGGTATCAATGCACTAACTTATAAATGCAGTTCTGTGCACTTGCTGTCAGTATCTAGGGAAGAAGAAAAAGGTACTCCCAGAATTTAGACATATGGTAAAGAAGAGTTAGTACCTGCCAATTAAACAGGAAGAATTGTCATGATCTTAAAGACTAAATTAGCAATGTGAAGAGGAATCTACCCTAAGAGATAGTCTACATGGTGCTGAAGGGACCTGGAAACAACCTAGTCTCAGTTAGGGCGACTGTATTTATCCCTGGTATGGGAACAGGAAGGAACTACACATGGGGATCATGAACTAAAGAAACCACAAACATCGTAATGATCTGTCTCAGCAATGATGTGTTCAAAAAAAGGCAAGATGTTGGTTGGATATTATTCTCAATTGTCTGGGGTAGGGGGAGGACTTCTGTGGTAGTTGTAAATGCCCTAGCTACTGTGGAGCTCTGTTGTTTTGGAATAAATACTGTTCCTATGACGACTAAGACATCACTTGACATTACTCAGTTTCATTTCTGTTGTTCCTCAGTTCAGCAGGCAACCTCATGATGCTCACTGAGTTGTGCAGGTATCTTAATGCCAAAATAGAGACATGAGGGGCTAGGGATCAGGGATGAGTAGTCCCAATTACAAATAAACACACTGGCCATCCAGATTAAGAATACATCTTTTTTGATTTGGTAAATGGGGTTTAATTTCCTTAAAGTTCAATAGTTTTGGGTAAAACTTATTAAACTACTTTCCTAAACCTGTGAAAGTGAAGGTCATGACTGGCAGAAAACTTCTCCACTCTGAGTTTTCGTCAGTACAGTGGCGTTCCTTCCCTTTGAGGTCTTTCTTCTCTGAGATGAAACTTTTTATATACAATATTGAAAGAAAAAGAAAGATTTCCTAACTGTAAATACATTAATCCAACATACACAGGAAGGCAATGCATTTCACTAACCAATATTTACTGTACCCAAGGAATGTTGACTTGTCTAGAACATGGTATGTCAGCAGCTTATCATCTGATGAGAGACAAGATATGCAAGCAACTAACAGTGTATGAAAAGTGCTTTGAAGAAGCAGAAACCAGACCATCAAGGACCACCTAGTGCTTGGAGATCATCGTGAACGCTTCATGGAGGAAGTGGCATCCTGAGTGGGTAAGAGCTATCCATTTACAAAGTGTATGCAGGAGTCTCTCCCAGCCTGGGCAAACAGACGAGGAGGCTCAAGACAGCAGGCCATGAGAGGGGAATGGGGAAAGGTCTGTACTTCTTCCCACATAGTATACTAGTAGGTGACAGAGTGGGAGAGAGAAGTGGGGACAAACTGCCTCATATCCCCCATTAAGACATCTGGCCAGGTGTGGTGGCGCATGCCTGTAATCTCAGTGACTTGGGAGGCTGAGGCAGGAGAATCGCGAGTTCAAAGCCAGCCTCAGCAACTTAGCGAGGCCCTAAGCAACTCAGTGAGACCCTGTCTCTAAATAAAATACAAAATAGGGCTGGGGATGTGGCTCAGTGGTTAAGCACTCGAGTTCAATCCTTGGTTCCAAAAAAAAAAAAAAAAAAAGATATCTGGATTCTTCCTATAGGTGATCACTTCAATCTAGACAATTTACCTGATCATTACAACATTTTAGAAAGAACTCTTTGGACACACAGAAAGTGGTAATAATGGCAGCTTCTGTTTTTACTTTTATTTTTTTGGTACCAGGGATTGAACCCAGAGGTGCTTTACCACTAACCCACATCCCCAGCCCTTTTTTTATTTTTTAATCTGAGAAAGGGTCTCATTCAGTTCCTTAGAGTCTTACTAACTTGCCCAGTCTGGCCTTGAATTTGCAATCCTCCTGCCTCAGCCTCCCAAGTTGCTGGAATTATGGGCATGTATCACCCACCGTACCTGGTTGCTTCTGTTTTAAAAATAGGTACTAATTATGTACATTCTCTTCCTCTGTTTTTGTCTCTCTCCATATATAGAGACTAAAGTAAAAGGCTATGATTAGGAAACCAGATTAAAAGACTACTGCAACAGCAAAGACAGAAACAAAGAAAGTTTGAATCCAGGCAGTGGTGAGGAAATAGACAAGCAGATGACGGATACAACAGGTCTTAGAGATTGAATGGTTACAGTGATGGCTAAGTGAGTTGAGCTACATCATCAAAGACAGAAATACAGAGACACAGCAATTAAAAGCAACTCAGGAAACAGGATGAGAATAAAGTCAACTTCAATAATGGGATGAAAATACAGTCAAGTACTTCTGGCACATCAAGATAAGAGGCCAGTATAAATGTGGAAATTAAAACTGAAGTTGTAGAGAACTTCTTAGCTGAACACACAGCTTTGAAGTCACTGGTGGCTTCAAAGATGTCTGAGTCACCATCAGATAAGACACAGAGGAATAAGACCAACTTTAGATACTGCGTAGCTCCACAACTAGAGGACAGAATAAAGAACAAGTAAAGGAAACTTAAAAAGTCGGTCTTGAGGGTAGGCAAGAGCAAGTGATTCCAGAAACCTAGAGGAGAGAAGAAAGTTTCAAGAAGTGGGAAGTTAGGTGTAGTTCCAACTTCAGAAAACTGATCAGGAAGAATGAATGGTTGTTCATTTTGGCAACCAGTAAGAATTGCTCCGTACAGCACAGTTCAAAGTGTCATAAAGTGGAATGTCAGCATGCCCATTATTCCACACTTGCAAATTTTATTGGGTTAGTGTATACAGAGCTGATTTTCCTGTTTCTAATAACTTAATGGAGTAATGACACTGAGAAGAAAGATTGGTACACAAATGACACACAAACGAATCCAATTTGTTCTAGCAAAAGACAGTGAGGTGGAGGAAAGAGGAAGCATGGAGAGCACTTTCACATCAGAGCTTGCTTTCTGCCTCGCCAGCTGAGGGTCACTCTCATGATTCTATAACACGAGTGGTCGTTAAAAGGAGGAAACAAACTCTTGAAATGAGGGAAAAGCCAAAGCTTAAAGCTCGAGAGTTGATTTTTCCCCAGAAGCACAGCCCAGGTCAAATCAACTTACTTTCAAGTCTAAGGGCATCTGAGTCCCTCCCTGAATTCTCAACAGAGAATACCGGGTCCTCCTCTGTTCCTCTCTCAAAGGGCTCTTCTTCAGCAGCATCCAGTGACTGTGAGTTGTCAAAATATTTCTGTTTGTCATGGCTGTTGTCCAGGGTTTTCTCCTGACAATGACCTCAATGACAAGAGACACAGATAAACACGTTAGAAACATCTCTCTTGTGTTGGCCACACGGCAAGGTTCCAAAACATCACAAAGAGCAAAAAGGTGGCAATGCTACATTTTCTCCACACACATAAATTGGTGAGCAGGAACTCCCAAAGCAGATCATTATTTTGTCAAGAATTTCACTGAAGTTCAAGTTCTGGTTGCTAGGCTATTCTAAAAACCAAGTATTTTTTGGGAAAAATTGACAAAACTCAAGCCCTAAGATATTGTACTAAATTCTTAACAGCTATGTAACAGCTGTGAAATACTCCCTGAAGTTAAAAATATCAAAAACTTTTCCCTGTATTTGCTTTTAAAGGTGAAAAAATGACAGATGAGCACTTGAATAAGTCTGAAATAGACTAATTAAAGCAGAGAAATATACTATTCTTGTGTCAGAGCTTAAAATGACATATACCAAAAGGTGAAGAATTATTAAAAAAGTGAAAGCCAAGGAGGGTAATGATAGAGATTCCAAATTTAAGACTGCAAAATAACAAAGGTGCCTATTTTTCTTTTGGAAAACAAGTTCTGGAGCTGGGCATGGTGGTACAAACCTATAATCCCAGTTATTTGGAAGTCCGGGCTGGAAAACCCTGAGTTCAAGCCCAGCTTGGGCAACATAGCAGAATTTTATTTAATAAAAAAAAAAAAAAAAGAAAAAGAAAAAAGAAAAAAAAGTTTTGGTCGTATGGATAGATCTATCTAAGTATAAAATGCCAAATCTTGAATGTAATCCTAGCATTGTT
This sequence comes from Glaucomys volans, assembly GCA_020662805.1. NCBI lineage: Eukaryota > Metazoa > Chordata > Mammalia > Rodentia > Sciuridae > Glaucomys > Glaucomys volans. Next base: position 107,737 of record JAJEJO010000807.1, read on the forward strand.
TGATACTCTTGACATTTACAGTGAGACTGACCTCTACTTGAGTGAAAGGGTTTGATTCTCTTAGGAATTGTATGATCATACGGACTAAAGAAAATAACATTTAGTTCCACCTGATGGTATTTTCTGGGTGAGAGAATACTAGGCTATTGTGCCTGATGTGGCAGCGATGTGGACATGACATCAGGCCCTCACTGGCTTGCTGAACACGTGTCTTCTTCCTCCCTCTATCCCACGTACATTACTGCTGAAAATACACATTCAAGGGAAGGCCACAGATTTCCTGTCAGAGGACAATTATTTGGCTAAGCGTATATAAGTAACTGCTCTCATCCAAATATGTCAAAAGTTAATTTTTTGGAGAATACTTTCTTAAAGAGATATATCCAAACAAGTTCTCTCTGCACTAATGGAAGAAAAGAAGACTTTTTCTGGATTTTAGCTCCCCTTTAGGTTTCATAATTTAAGAAAATACTTTTCCTTATTGCACCAAGAAAATGTAGTGGACTCAACACCACCTTGAGCACTACAAGCTTAGAGTAGGAAGACCACCCTCCTTGGGAAACACTTTCCATTTTCCAATTCTGCACTCTCACACATGTGAGGTGACTGTACACAATGAGGCTACTGCAGACACTTAAGACTTTAAGAAAGAGAGCTTTAACTTTCAAGAAGATTGTAAGAAGCTGGGTATGGTGGCACATACCTGTAATCCCCGAGACTCAGGAGGCTGAGGTGGGAGACCCCAAGTTTGAGGCCAATCTCAGCAACTTAGCGAGGACCTCAGCAAATGACTGAGATCTTACTCAAAATCAAATACACAAAGGACTGGGATTGAGCACAGTGGTAAAGCACCCCTGTGCTCAATCCCCAGTTTTTTTTTTTTTTTTTAAAAAGCTTGTATATAGAACAAACAATACTTAGGCAGTGTGCTGTGCCAAGTGTGTGCTGTAGAGAAGCGGCTTTGAGTAAGGAGAACTTGAACTATGAAGAACAAATGAGACTGCAAAGGGGGAACGACAAGGATGGGAGGCAGGAACTGCTGAGGACACAGGCTTCTTCCTTCCCCTTAGCCCTCATATGAAACTTGTGAAGTATCTTTGATCCTTGTTTTGTACACAAGGAAACTGATTCTCAGTGAAATGAAGTAACTGCCTAAATCAAACAGGAAGTGAGTGGTAGATCTGGGACAGAATCAGGTCTTACTCCAGAGTCTCTTGGCTTTCCACCAGTCAGTGCTGCGTCTAACAAAAAGGAGGGAAGATAGCACTCCAGGCAAGGGAGTGAAGTGCTGGGCGAAGCAGCAGGAATTCTGTTTGTGTCCCGGGCAAGGAGAAGGACAGTTCGACTGAGACAGCAGGTGGTGTGTCCATGTGCTCCCATAGAGGGCTTTTGGGAGGAAGTCATGAACAAGTGTAGCTGCTTTCTTTCTCTGGATTCTCCTGTGAGAGGAAGGAGGTTGCTGATGTGCCCCTCCTTGCTCTCACTGTCTGGCACGTGCAGGTAAGTACAGAGGGACTCAGCATAAGAGCATCACCACAGAGCGATGACGATAAGCAGCTCCGCACATGCAGCTGACTATGAGCTACTATGAAGAACACCATGCTTCTCAGAGAAAATTCTTAATACGGATATAAATAAACATGGCTGTTAAAAGCAGTGAGGAAACAATGACGATAAGGATGCTGACTGAAGCATTTTTCACTTTGACGCAGGTTGTGCAAAACTTAACATTATTAAAGCAAAGATGAACCTGTAACCCTGAACCCAGTGAAGTTCTGTGATTTCTGAGGTTATCTCCCTGCCCCAACTCCATCTTGTTTCTCCTATACTCTTCTTATTGTAAACATTCAACTGGTTTTAGCTTTTTACATATTTACAATAAAAAAAGGCTTACAGGCAACTTAAAGATATGATGTGCATGAGACCTGAAAGCTAAAATCAGTTCTCCTGCAGGACTTCAAACCTGCACACCCTCCTGAAGCCAGCCCTGTGCATTTGAAGAGCGTTTTGACCTCTAACTCAGGAAACTGGAGTAAACACCTTTCAGAGGAGAGCAAAAGAGGGAGCAGAAAGGAGAACTTGAGAAATGAAAGAACAAGAGTTTCTGTTAGGGTATTTCTTGGAGGTAGGCAGTATGAAAATAATCAAATAAAAACCAATTGCTAATAATAATAAAAAAACTAATTGCTTTAGGAACACTTAATATTAACTTTCTTACACTAACAGTTAAAACAGACTGGTTTATAGTTCTAGTGTGATTTGCATAAATAGCTACACTAATTCTAGAAAGCCAAGTTGACTAATTTTTAAATTACTTCTAATTATCAAAGGGGGAAGTTAGGCACTTCAGAAAGAACTAAAGTCTCTATTCTCTGGACCACAGTATTGGTCTGTTCTAGCTCAGAGGGAAACTAAAAAAGCTACCTGCATGAAAAAACATTGCTTAATTTCCTGGTAGAGGTGAAGATGATGTTCTCACTAAAGAAATAAGAAAATATTAGAGAAGGAACTATGAAAGGATCCTTGGAAAGTACTAAGTCATCTTCCAAGCATATGATTATTATTTTTTGCTGATGCAAAAATGAATTTCTATGGCTTAGACTAACCTTGAGAGGTAGGCTTTTATACTTTTAAAGGAACTACATGATTTAAATGAAATGCTTTAGATAACAAGGTCCCAGATGAAAATGGAAACACTTTTCTATGCATAATGCCCGATACTTGCTTGCAAAGCATTTAACACATAATTTGAATCCTGGTGGGTTTAGCTTTTCTTAGAAGTAAAAGACTACAAAGCAATATGAACCAAGTATAAAACTCCAAGGAGGCTCCTGCAGATTCTGGAATTGCTGTGAGATCTTAGACATAACAGAGAATCTCCTGCATGAATCAGGTTATTAATATTGACCTATCCCTGCAAGGGTGTTCTAGAATACAAAAATATTTAATATGCCTTGTCAAAGTATAGGTCTCCTGAGGGATAAAGCATTTATCCCATGGTAGACAATTTTTCAGAACAAACAAAGTGCTCAGGAAATCATATCATTTCTAAGGTTAAGAAAATCTCCTTTCTTCTCATGTTAATTTTGTTGACAAAGTCCCTAGAAGGATATTTTCCACTTTCTAACTAGAGTTGAGTTAGCATTCATGTTAAAAAAAGAACTCTCACTTTCTGAATCCCTTAAGTTGGTAAATACATTCCTGGTGGGCTACCTTTGGATCCTCTAGGATTATTTATAATAAATAAATGCTACAAATGAATTGGGAAGCATCAAAACTTGGTAAGAGACAAGAAACTAAAGCTAGCACCAGCGCCAAGATCACATGGTTCTTTCAGCATTAGGGCATAGTGGAGGAGAGCACAGACAGGAACCAGACTACATGGGTTCAAATCCTGCTTCCACCACTTTCTAGTTCTGAAGAGCAGACTGTGTTATATTTAACCTCTTCAGTTTCAGTCTCCTCATCTGCAAACTGAGTTTAATTGTAGTTCCACTTCATTAGGTTGTTAAGACTTAAATGCCAACAGTTGCCCAGCACACAGCTACTATTATTCTTAGTGTTGTTTCCCTGAAACTTGCAATGGAGAAGTTGTCCCAGTGTAATCTTGTTAAATAAAGTATTTTAGCTGTGGCCATTGCAGAATCCCGAGTATGACCAACTGGCTACTGGAAGTTATTATAGGATCTGCCTAATTTCAATGTGTGTCTGTACACTAATGCACAGGGGAGGCTGGAGGTGGTACAGTGTTCATTTCTACCAGTGTTTTAGAAGAGAAGAGCAATTCTGATTAAGCTTTTCAGCATATCTGAGCCCTCAGACACTTAGGATAAGAAATTAGCTTCCTAGTTGTCTCTTCTGTGTTCTCAGAGGGACACTATAATAGTGTGAATTCCATGCCTTACAAGATGAAAACTAACAGTAGACAAATATGTGAAGTTAAATCAATACCGGGCTCTGTGCAGCTCAGCAAATCCCTCTAGGTTGTTAACATTGCTTTAGTCCTCCCCCAAAACTCACTTGCTCTAATATACTTTTATTTTTAATATAACAAGTCAGAGTAATACTGCTATGCTACCTAATTCTATAATGAATTTCTAAGATATAAATAAACTGATTTGTAATGGTAACTAGAATTTGAATTTGAAAGCAAAGTTAGCAGATGTTAAAAAAATCATCTCTGTGAAGAGTGGAATATTCTAAAGGTCTTCCTACTAGCCCAGCTCTAATAAACTGATACTCTACAGTCTCCTTCTTTTACCTCTTGGAAAAGTTACCTTATAGGAAGCATTCTGGTACATCCAATTAAATATAGGGTACCTGGGTGGAAAACACAGGTACCTTCATCCTTTTAACAGACTTGAGTCACTCTTAGTAAAATTTTTCTTTTTCCCTTCCTCCCTCCCTCCCTCCCTCCCTCCCTCTTTTCTTCCTTTTTCTTTTTCTTTTTTAGAACAGGAGATTGAACCCAAGGCTTCCCACCTGCTGGGCACGAACTCTGCCACTGAGCTGCACATCAGCCCTTTCTCCCTACCTTTATAACCAATTGCATATGAAATTATGCAGTTAAAAAAGGCACATTATGTTTTGTAAACATGTATCTTAGAAACACATTGAGAATGTTTCATTTTATTATAATTTAACTCATAACATGATTTCATACTTATTTCTCTAGTAAAATATAATCAGTCTTTTAGAAAAGAGAAAAAAGTAAATCATGAAGTGAACACAAACATATCTTTCAGTTGTTCACCATTGTTACACAAAATGACTGCAAGATATTATCAAGCCTGAGGAGTTTGGGTGCCACATAGTTAATAGATAAAATACTAGAAAGAATTCTTATTGGGAACACATACCTCCCAAGGGTGGTGAGAGTCCACAGACCTTTTACCAAGAGGCACATTCCACAGTATGAATTCAAATTCTGCCTGAGCTAAAGCCTTAGCGTATGAACTTGGGTAAATCAATTTACCATGTCTAGGCACTTTATCTGAAATGAAAAGATAAACTACTGCCCTACAATAAGGAGATTTCTGGAAAACACCACTAATGAAAGCAAAAATAAGAATACCGAACTCCACGAGTTTGGGCGAAACTTCAATTGCTGATGACTGTCCCTGAATGGCAAAAGAAGATGCCTCACTTCCTTTGCCCTGTGCTGGCCTCTACTTGGGGAGGACAAAAGAAATGATTTCAACAGAAGGAATGGCTTGTTAGATCTGCTCCTATTCAGCAATTACTACTGAGTGGAATTCTTTGCAGGAGTCTTTCAAGTAATGGTTATGTACTGACTGACATAAAAAGTTCAGTGACAGAGAGAAGAGAGATCATATTAGGGACTAAAAATTGGCAACCTCAGGTTTACACTGGAATTCTCTCTTGGTGAGGTGAATGCATCAGAGGAGAGCTGGAGGATAGAAAAGGAAGAAAGCAAAGCTTGTGACCCCAAATACATGTACATTTGTGTTTCCGTTTAACTACATACTCTGGAGCAGAATTCTCTCCTGGGGAATACTGTTTTTCACACACAGAGAAATCTGCTTTGTTAAGAATTTGGGGGCAGAATTGGTTTCTGCAGGCCTATACTCTCTGCCTCACTTTAGAGCAGAAAAAGGAGAACTCAATATAAATCTAGGCTATTGATCTTGCCATGGGGCCTTCTCCTAAACGACTAAAGCACAGGAAGCAAAGTGAGCAGCAGCTGAGAGAGACACCAGGACACACAGGTGGAATCCACACTCTTGGGAGTTGTCATTTCCTCTAGAAAAGCAAAAGATCAAATTTCACCTCTAAACAAGGGAATTTAAACATTCATTAGGAATTTACTAAGAGACAGTTCTCATGCAGAGACTATATTGGAAAAGAAAAAAAAGAAAATTAACTGCCATAGCTATTATTATTATGATTTTTAATTTAAATCTCCAGCATATTTCAGTCTAGGAAAATTTTCTTCACACAATACTAGGAAACCAAATCTACCAGACTTCCTCAGGCTTAATGATTACCTGTAGATGTTAATTTTGAATGAGGGTCAAAAGGGACATTTGTTTGTAACTTTCATTAAAAACAGTGGAGAATGGAAGTGGGAGAAAAACTATGAGATGTGCTCTTGGAAAACTGCAGGCAGACGCAACTTTTTACCACTTTTATTATATACGTTCACATGCAAAACATCATCAGCTATTTTGCCAAAGTGCATTCTGGGTGCTAAACATGGGAGCAGGACATGGAGTGCATGGTAGGCTAGTGCATGAAGACGAAAAAAGGACTGGTTCCTACTGTCAGGGAGTTGGGAGAATCTTGGAGGAGAGTTGTGTCATGTGCACAAATAAATATAATGATGAGTCCAGTAGCTAGAGTGACTGGTTACAACCTTACTTATAATTAGGGGATCAGGTAAATCATAAGGCAACGGTGGGCCTTGAACGATGGATAAGATTGGTGCTTTTGTGGTGAGGAAAGGAAGGGGTCATGGGGAAAAGCTGCAGAAAACAGATGTGCAAACACATGACACCAGCAGGACGCACGTTGGACAGAAAACAGACTACCCCTGGTGTGCACCATTATACACCAGGACTTGGCACAATTAGAACAGGCTTTGTAAAAGGCAGACGTTAGTCCTTCAGTCCTGGGTAAGCTTAAATTCAGCATATCTCTTTGATTCAACTACCTACTATTACAGTGATTCTGCTCAGTTTTTAACAGAATAAGCCTACAAACAGATGGGGGTGGGTGAGGGTTACATTTCTTAGCTTCTCACAACCTCAAGGGTTTACCATTTGACTCCTTTCTCCTGTTGCAAGTGTGTTCGCCTGCTGATCCTGAGAAAAAGCCTCTACTATACTTTTAATTCTGTTCCTCTTCCTGAAACTGCAAATGGAGGCACAGAGATATGAATAGTGGAGATGGAACCTGCTGTGAGAAATACTTGTTAGCATATCAGGCTTACCTTTTTTCTTAGACCAAGGATATAATGCCAGACCAAGACTAATAGAATCTCATAGGCTGCTTGGTCTTTTTAACTCCCTAGGTTTAGGTTAAGTGAATTTTAAAGACAGCATCTTCAAATGAGAACCCAAGATCCTAATTTTATAACCCATCAAGTCCTGTACTAGGTCCTATACCTCTCTGGAGCTAGATAAACGGACAAAGAGCAAGCAGTAGGCACTGGCCTTTTCATCAGTATGGATAGTAAGTATGTTCAAGCCAAGGTTGAAAAATCCACTCAAGCTCCTCTATCAAAGGACATTTTTAGCACAGTCTTGTGGATTTCAATAACAAAGTTCCCTAATTCCTTGACTGCAAAAAGCCACTTCAGGGGTGTAGGATTAGAGGCACTTGGATTTGAGTATATCTATCTACACCTAAGTACATATAGCCAAGGCACAAAATCAAGTGGAAAGTACAGAAAAAACTCATTATGGTGTCACACTGTTTCCTCTTGCTTTATTTCACCAAATGAAAGTCACCTGGAGACACTCACCTCAGTGGCTGCTTTGGACACTGTAATGTGGTTTCCAGGACATTATTCACTATTATCCCAACTTTTAAGTTATGGTTTTAGCCAGTATACTATGAGAGACATGACAAATTGCTTATTTTTTATTCATATTAAGGTTTTCTCTAGGTATACTTTATATCATTAATGGAAACAGGGCTATATTGTTGCATGAACAGCAAGAATCAGACCTTTTCAACACCAGGGTTTATCAGATGCCAATGACCTCTGGCTCTTCTTTTCCTGGAAGTTGATATTTTTATTATTAGTTTCTATAATCATCTTAGGATAGGTGTGATCTGACTGGATTATTAAGCAATGCTCAATAGCAGAGCTAATGGGCTGAAAAATGCTTTAAGAAAAGTACATCTTGAATGTCAAATTTAGGTTTGCTTTTTAAAAGACAATTAAATGAGGAGACAAATCCAAACTCTTTCAATAGCTGTGAAATGTGATTTAAATTCTCCTGCATTTGTGAGATTATAACCCAATAAACATTGATGGTGAAGGAAAATAACAAATTACTGAGATTTTCCCCATAGAGTACAGTTCCTTAATGGGAAATAAATTCAATTACTACTAATAACTACTAACAATGAAAGAATAAAGGTGAAGAAAAACCCAGATTAACATATACATGTACATACTTATATAGCAAGGATCCTCAATCATATGTATTTTAAAACCTTACCAGTGTTTTTCCCCAGTGATTATCAGATACACTGTTTTATTTCCATCAGGCCACAGAACTGAGAAGAGATCATCCAATGATTGATTTATAAAGGGGTTTAAATGCTTAATGCTCACCCCCCCCCCCCCGAAGAAAAGAAAAAAAATATTCCCAAACTGGGAATTCATTTCATTTCTCTCACAGCAAATATAAATAATTTTTTGAGGCACAAATCACTTAAAAAACTTAAAAACAGCCGCCGTTACCAATATAGAATGGGTATTATGCATGTGCATGTATTCTGCCAGTTAGAATGAATGAAAAGACGTAGGTCAATTCTGCTGTTTGAGACAAAGCTTAACATCAGATAAACTAAAATATCTCCAAAACATCTAGAATGATGAGTGAAAACTGAAGATTTAAAAGGAAACCAGGGTTGAGGGTGTAGCTCAGTGGTAGAGTGCTTGCTTGGATGTGTAAGGCTCTGGGTTCAATCTCCAGTACTGCACATAAACAAGTTCATTATATTAAATTTAAAAAATTAAAAGACATCCGGTGAACTTGCTTAATTTATTCCACATAAATTTGTACAACTAGAAGTCAGGCCCCTTCGGTTCCTATCAGGAGACTGCAGCAAGACACCTTACTAACAAGATCTTGGCCAATGATTAATGAGGCTAGGCTTAACAAATCTTATCTTGTTCATCCTCCATATTTCTTCCTGATTGTTTTGTGAACAATCTCTGTCTTTTGTGACGTGAGTTCATAGAATCATGGTAATGATTCTATGCAGAATGGAGCCCATACACAAGCAAAGATTTCTAAATATAATTTTTCAACTTGAACAACAATGGACGTCCTACACACAGAGGAGAAAGGAAGCAGAACTGTGATCTAAATTTGATCTACTACTTCAAAAATGTAGATGACTTCTTTTTAGGACTCAAGAGAGTAACTTTAACACCGGCACTGAACACTCAAGCTCTGTAATTCGGAGACGGTAGAATTTGTGACTTCACATTAACGACACTAGGTAGTCCATAACTGAGTGACACAGCTGCAGGGCTACCCCACCCTGGCTGCCTTCAAAAAGTGCCACTGCAATGTGTATCGTGACAGCTGAGCTGCTGCCCTGATCTCAGTCCTCAGACTATCAGAGTCACGTCTGCAGGGATTCAGCTCCACTTTTAATACTTCTTGGTGAAACAGGAAGAAAAAACTTGCTCTGTGTGTATCACACACTGAAAAATGCCATACTTCTTCACTCACCTATCAAAATTTTCTACTATTTTTCTCTTAGAAATAAATTAGTTCTTTTTTTTTTTTTTTTTTTGGTACCGGAGATTGAACTCAGGGGCACTCAACTACTGGGCCACATCCCCAGCCCTATTTTGTACTTTATTTAGAGAGAGGGTTTCACTGAGTTGCTTAACACTTCGCTTTTGCTGAGGCTGGTTCTGAACTCTCAATCCTCCTGCCTCAGCCTCCTGAGCTGTTGGGATTACAGGCATGTGCCACTTATGAGAGTGGGCTGTTATAAAGCAGTCCCCCTTGCATTTTATTTTAAACACACAAATACTTTTTTATGTTTCTAACAAGTGAATCTTTAAAAATATGGCTTTTCTTATTTGTGTCCTATTATTATTAACATGCTATCTGAAGAATTGCTCTTGGCATCATTTCCCATTGCTTTAAAGTTATTTTAGTCACTCAGTGACATATGAAATGAATTATATTTTAGAAACTATGCTAATAGCTCTGACAGTAATTCAACTATATATAGAGCTTACTTTGATACTTCCATTATCCTAAAATCTATTCATGTTGTTCTAATGTAGATATCTCCCCATTTCACAGAAAATGTTTTTGATAAAATGAAGTCATCCTGACTTTCTACACCATTAAACCCAGAGTTTCCCACACTATAATCATTTGCTAATAATTGTCATGATTTTTCATGATTATCATGATTGACATGATACAAATGTCATATTTATATAACGTTTTTCTCTAATGGGTTCACAGTTTAATCTTACATCTATGGATATTGAAAGGGAAAATCAGTACAGGTTAAGCATCTCTACTCTGAAAATCCAAAATTTGAAAATTTCTGAGTGAGAATATGATGCGATAAGCAGAAAATTCCACACTTGACTCAAGTGATAGATTGTAGTCAAAATGCACACGCAACAAAAATACTGCATACAATTGCCTCCAAGCCAGGTGTGTAAGGTGTTAATTAAACAAAATGATTCAGGTTTAGACTTGGGTCCCATTACCAAGATATCTTACTAGGTACATGCCAATACCCCTGACCCAAGTTCCTAAATCTAACATTCTTGTTCCAAGCATTTTGGATAAGGATTCACATCTTGTACCACTTTTCACACTCATGGGTTTGCCTAGAAGTGATCCAATAGAAAGGGAAAAACAGACTATTAAGGAAAGTGAAAACTGTCAAAGTAAAGTTCTTAAGTAGATGAGGAGGGGAAGAAAGAGGAGGAGAGCGAGTCCAAAGCACGAGGATTCAAGCTCAAATGTAGGGGTTATCTTTAGGAGTAGGTAAAGATGCAGGTATGTTTAAAATTATGTGTTTTAAACCATAAATATTAGCAGTACTGCCTAAAAAATGCATATCTCTGGTGATATCTGTGCCATATTTTGGAAACCAACACAGGACACACTACTATCAACCTCTTCTTTCTCAAACTCTCTTCCTCTCCGTATCTAGCTCTCTTGGTTCTCCTTAAATGTTAGCATTTTCTAGGATTTAAACTCTGTACATTCTTTCTGAGGGAACCAGAGGAATCACCAAATGAACATGTCTTCACTGAACTTGAACATGTCCATTACTGAGTTTGTCATTCCCAGCAACATCAATGCATAGATGATTTCTCTCCTCTGTATTTCCTTTCATGATTAGTGATATTGACATCTATCCAGTTACTGAGTTAGAAGCCTCTCTAGTCAATTCATATTCTGAAACAACTGTTTTCAGAAATCTCCACCATCCTCAGCCCCCTTCATTCCCATCTAGCAACTGACGTCTCATTTTACCATGAAGCAACTGGAAGTTCTACCATTAAATCTTCCAGCATGCCTGTGGCTTTACCTGTATGCTGTCCCTACTCCTATCTAAGCACAACCCCTACAATTGTGCCTTGGATCCCCTCTACTCCCCTTCTCTGTCTACTTAAGAACTTTGATTCCACCATTATGTCTCCTTAATTTCTCCCTTTTTATTGGCTCACTGCTAGGCAAATATGCTACAAAACTTTCTATTTTTATAACAAAACTAAACATCCTCAATTTGCTTTCTCAGTGGGACCTCTCTTGGTGACCTTGGCCTCCCTGAGCTATTTTTCCCCCATAATAGTTCTAACATGCTAAATAATTTATGAAGTTAATCATCTTGTATTCCCTTCTACTAGAATATTGCTCCATAAGAGATGGAGGGGCATTTTTTTTTTCATTTGGTTTTCAGTTCCTATAATGATGCCTTGCTCACAGTAAGCATTAAATAAGAATAAATAAAACTTTTGTTGAAAGAAAACAAACATTTTGTGGTTAGAGATTATGTCCACTATCAGATTTCAATTTTAAGCATTATTTGGCCAGGTTAACAATCTCTCTCTTTGTGGTGCTGGGGAATGAACTTGGGTCTTGTGTGTGTTAGGAAAGTGCTCCACACTGAGCTGACTCCCAGCCCAGGATAAAAATCTATAATGATTGGATAGATAGCTGTGAAAAGATATTAGGCAAAGGCCAATACGCTCACTCCTCAAAAGAAAACAAAAAACAAAAACCTTTTGCATGCTGGAAAAATATTCACTTTAAAAAACAAGAGGTATTATACATATTTAAAGTCTTTCAGGGCCTAGAGTATAAAAGCACTGGTCATCAGAATCTGTTATATACTGTCCTAACTATAAAACCAAAAGTAATTATTTTGTTTATAAAAACAAGATGCTGGGAATCCCGAAAGAAAAATAATGTCTGCTGAACTAATAATGCATGTATGGTCACCAGATTTTTTGTGTAAAATCCAAGGCAATCCACGCATGGCAATCTTGATGCAAGATTTCCAAAAGATCAAAGTAACAGGCTAACTAGAAGACACTACTTTAGGTTGTTTTTAGGGTTCGTTATGCGTGTCCTCCATCATTTAGCTTGGAGCCATGTTTTCTACAGGGATACGTGTGCCTCTTTCGAAAGATGACATAAAAAGTACAGTGATTACACTATTGGCATAATGTATCCCAAGAATTTACTAATGTGAATTCTTCCTTCCATGGCAGGAGGGTAATTTACAACTTCTTGAGAATGCAAGAATTAATGCATAGATGGGCTGGGGTTGTATGTGGCTCAGTGGTACAGCACTTGCCTCCCACATGCAAGGCCCTGGGTTCAATCCTCAGCACCACATAAAAATAAATAAATAAAGATAGTATGTCCACCTACAGCTAAAAAATATTTAAAAAAAAAAACAAAGAATTAATGCATGTAGGTAGTTAGTTGCAGTGGCACATGCTTGTAATTCCAGCCGCTTGGGAAGCCGAGGCAGTAGTACTGCAAGTTTGAGGTCAGCTTTGGCAACTCACCTGGAGTCTGTCTCAAGAAAAAAACAAAAACAAAACAAAAAAACCTGGGGATGTGGCTCAGTGGTAGAGACCCTTGGGATTCAATCCCTAGTACCATTAAAAAAAAAAAAAAAAATTATCTTTTTCATTTTTTAATTTTTTTAATGCTTGGGAACAAGGGTCTGGAATGCAGAGAACTCGGATTTTAATTTCAACACTATTATGAACTGATTCTGTGACTTGAATAAAGCATAACCTTTGTCTCTAAATCCATAAATGCACAATTTTTCTTATTCTTCTATCAGAGATACATGTCAAAGAATTATCTACTAATGAAATAAGTATAGCGCTTCTAAGTAAAGAAGCACTGTGTAACTAGATACCTACTACATGCAGATATATATTTCACTTTGTTGTAGGAGGTACCTGCATCTTGGGATTTTAAAACCCATAATAAATTATTTATTTACAGAAAAAAATGGAGTGACCTAACAGCATTTTAAAATGCTAAAAACATTGGGTTGACAAGACTATCTTTAAAAAAAAAAAGTAAGGCCCTATCTTCACTAATTCTTATTAGTGAATAAGAAAAGGTCTTCAATTGCAGCTGGCACATGCTGCAGAGTCCACAAGAGGGCAGCAACATGCAGGGTTTTTTCCCTTCAAAATCTGAACACCATGTAAAATTGCTTTAAGCTGCAAGTGATAAATCTATAGAAATTCAGGTTGAAGAACACAGATTAAAACAGGACAATAAAACAAGTTATTAAAGGAGATATGATTTACATATATAGATTCTATAATACAGAAATGCTAAGAGAATACAAGATAATCTATCTGTGCATTGGAATACATATTAAAGTTCATGTACATGATTTGAAAATTGTTCTACTTTTTCTGCAGATGCAAAAGCTATAAAATATATATTATATAGAAACCTGCATGAAGTTCTAAAAATGCTTAGACATTAAAGTCTGAGTTCTTCTGTAGGATATTTGTATTTGTTCATAATTTCTGAATATCTGAGCCAATATTTTTAGGTGTGCCTGTGTCTCAGTGAATTAACAAAAGACAAGGGCTCAGAAATTCTAGGATTAATAATTATATTTGGTTAAACATCAATGCTATTATTTGTGGCATACTTATAAAGCATCTAGGTCTAATACATTAAACCTACCATTGGTCTTATGCTTTCTAATATAAAATATTAGAGAATATTAAAATAAAGTAAAATCATAGGTATTAGAGATATAATAGGGCACTCTACTTAATGGGAGAAAATATATTTGCTAGATATAACTTTATTTGCAAATTAGTCAATTACAAAATTAAAGTATTTTTAAATGTTCACAGTAGTAGTAAGTGCTTAGAAAATCTACTCTCATGTTGCTTGCTATATCGATGTATTTTTGGATTCTTCCACAGGTTCAATATTGAATCACTTTGCTTATAATTGTTATTAAAATTATTTTCCTTTTTTTAAATTAGGGAAGTTTGGACATAACCACTATTTTTTCATTCTGTGATCCCTTTAGTTTTTCCACTGAATTAAGTTTGTGTGTGTGTGTGTGTGTGTGTGTGTGTGTGTGTTGAGTACTTCAGAGACCTTGCTCATATTCAAATCCATCACAAATTCATTTAACAGACTTCATTTTACATTAAAAAGGGCCAACTAAGTTGTTATTAAAGATGAGTTTGTTAAAATGTCCAATTCAGTTTTATTTAGGTTAAATGAAATTGTAAAATAACCTATAAATATGGAAAAACTGTATGCATTTCAAAACTGCCAAAATAAAAAGTTTAATTGAAAGTGGAGGGGCAGCAGGTATAGTTCAGTGGTAGAGTGCTTGCCTAGTGTGAGGCCCTGGATTCAATTCCCAGAACGGGGGTGGGGGGTGGCGGGGGGAAGCAAAACCAACCAACCAAACAAAAACCAAAACAACAAACTACAAAACCAAACAAAACTCTGAAGCACCAACTTCCCTTTTACAGTCAACTCAAGAGTGGGCAATTAAAAAACCAACCTATTAAGATTTCCTTCACAGCATCCTACAAAAGAAAAGGGTTAAATGTATTGAAAGGCGTGAGTGAAAGACCACAATAAACAGTTGCTTAAAGAACATATGCACTGCCAAGGTGTGGTAGCACACGCCTATAATCCCAATGATTTGGGAGGCTGAGGCAGGAGGATTGCAAGTTCAAGGCCAGCTTCAGTAATTTCGTGAGACCCTAAGTTACTTAGCAAGACCCTGTCTGAGAAAAAAAACAAAAAAAAAAACTGTGGATGTAGCTCAGTAGTGTAGCACCCCTGGATTCAATCCCCAGTACAAACAAACAGAAACAAATCACATGAAATAAAACACATTCACTAACAAATAGCAACCAATAAAACAATTTCTAAGTTAATAAAAGTTTGGAAAAGCTGCCAGGTAAATAATTCTACACTAATTGATACTGTTTTAGCTAGAATGTCTTTAAAAGTAGAAAAAGCCGGGTGTGGTGGCGCACGCCTGCAATCCAAGCGATTTGGGAGGCTGAGTCAGGAGGATCGCAAGTTCAAAGCCAGTCTCAGCAACTTAGCGAGGCCCTAAGCAACTCAGTGAGACCCTGTCTCTAATAAAATACAAAATAGGGTTAGGGATGTGGCTCAGTGGTGGAGTGCCCCTGGGTTCAATCCCCAGGACCAAAAAAATAAATAAATAAATAAATAAAAGTAGAAAAAAATTTTGGCTAATATTTATGTATTTTTAAGCTGAATGAAATTGTTCAATATAAAGAGAATACACTACCTGTGCAGGCCTTCCAAGAAATATAAACTGAAAATCTGCATGGAAACATCATGATTACATAAGAAAAAAAACCCTTGCTGATGTTAATATACTGCTGATAATTTTACCAAGTTCATATTATGTAAGGTACTACACTATACTACAGTTGCTGTAAAAAGTTATTAAACATAGATCTTTAAACAATTTTCAAAAGAATAACAATAATGGTTAGAAAGATTATTTTTAAAAAGTTTTCCAAGAGTACCTTAGTTACTTTTGATCTTTTTTTACTCTTGTGTGTGTTTTTTGATGGTGGTGCCGGGGACTGAATCCAGGGCCTTGTGCATGCTAGTCAAGCACTCTACTAACTGTTGAAAAAGTGAAATCCTGTTGTAGGTGATTTAAAAGACCATATTTTCTAAGACGAAGGAAGAAGATAAAGAACCATAATTTTAAAGCTCTGAATACACTGTTTTCACATGAATTTCTAATGGCTTAAGTTGATCCAATATCTACTGTATGAAAAAGATGTTGTTTAATCCTCCTGGCAAGTATGTGACATAGGTTTCTTTTGGTCATTCATAGTATAAACAAGGATACAAATTACGAGGATCACAAAGTTATAGCAGAGGAGGGCTCAAACTTGGATCTGTGATTCCAGTGCTACCCATTCTACTCTAGGGCCTTGCTGTCTTAAGCCTTCAGTATTTGTATAAGAACTCAAATTCAGATTGTGTTTAGCACTGATCCACAACTGAGCTATAGCATTATATTCTGAGAGAATTTTGGTGTCTTTACTAAATAACTGGACTCTGATATTTAAAAATACAAGTACTATTTATGGTCTTTCATTTCATTAAAATACTAATGTAGTCTGGTAAACTGAATCAGGCAAACCAGTTTTTGGTCCTAAATGTACAAGTAATTATCAGTGTCTTTTAGACAAGTCACATAAACAAGTGGGTGTCAGGTTTTGTTTTGTTTTGAACATCCAAAGTGAAGGAGCCAGAATGATAGCCCTCTGCTTAAATACTAAAATCGAATTTGAACATTAGCAAAGCACCCAATGATTGGTCTACCCGCCAATTAGTGGGTACTATACATCTACATATATTAAACTGCACCTATCATAATTCAGTGGAGAGAATCAGATTCATGAATTTTGTTCTTACAGTGAAGGTTAAACAAGTAAATAACTAAATATCATGTGACTTTTAAAACATGGGTTTTAATTGATGAATTCATAACTGGTATAGGTACTGGCTCTCTGAAGGAATACACTTAGGCATATGCACTGGTACCCCAGGTTGAAGGAGAGAGTGGAAGAAGGGAAAGGCATACCAACTGTTAGGTGACTATTGTAATAGTTCGGTAAAGGTCTAAATCACCTGTTCTGAAAGGAAAGGGGCTGTATTTCAGTGACTATGTATGTAGAAGAACTATTTCAACTTTTATTACACACTTGGACTACATGAATGGAAAAACTACCCTGTACCATGAATACTGGTCATTATTAAAGAGTGATTTTAGAGAGAAAAAACATACAGCTTATTAATTCCAGCTATATATATGTACTAAAACTTTACTCAGTCTAATTATTATTATTACTATTATTTTTGCAGTACTGGGGATTGAATCCAGGGTGTTCTATCACTGAGCCACACCCTCAGAACTTTTTATTTTTTCTTTTGAGACAGGGTCTCATTAAGCAGCCCAGGCTGACCTCAAACTTGCGATCCTCCTACCTCAGCCTCTGGAGTCACTGGGATTACTGGCCACTGTCCATGGCTTCAATCTTTCTTAATCAGGATTCTGGGAAAGAATTAAGCCTTAATACTTTAATGCATCTATAGCAAGGAATGAATTAACTTGTTTCCTACATATCTAGAATTATACCAGGTATCTAAAATCCTTGGGAAAATTTGAGAAAGTCACTTTGTGTTCTATTGATTAGAACAGGAACTGCAGCAGAACTCATGATTTTGCTAGCATTTAACAGCTGCTTACCACTGCAAATAGAAGAGGAGATGTTGTACAGAAAAGGATAAAACTGCATACAGCGGATCAACTTCAGGCTGTTTTCACACTCTGGACATTTGGTAGTTAATTTCAAGGCCTGTCTAAAGGCTTCCAGTGCTCCACTGATATTCTTCAGAGCGAGGTAAGCATTTCCAAGGCTCAAGAAGGTCAGGGGCTGAAAAAAAAAAAAATCAGCAATGAATTCATATTTTGTGAGAGTTATAAATCCTTCACAGTATATATGTCTTTTGGCTTTCCTTATGCTACCCCACAAAGGTTATTGCTAATTTCATTCACATCAGCTAATTCTAAACTTTGTAACATTTATATTTTTGACCTTTATACTAAAATAAAAACATAAAGTGTATAATGTATGTGTCTTCAGTGTACATCTCAAATGGATTTTTATATATGAATATATACCTGTACCAGCAACTCAGCTTTAGATAATAAAACATTTAGAATGTTTCTAGTGTCCCAAAAGATTCCTTGGGCAAGTCAACCCCACCTCAAAAGTAACCACAGCTATCACCATAAACTGACTTCATCTGTTTTTTCTTTTTTTTCTTTTGTACTGAGGATTGAATCCACTAAACCACATCCCATGCCCTTTTAAAATTTTGAGACAGGATCTCACTAAATTGCTTAGGGTCTTGCTAAGTTGTTGAGGCTGGCTTTGAACTTGTGATCATCCTGCCTCAGCTTCCTGAATAGCTGGATTACAGGCATGTGTGCTAATCTTGAATCTCATAAGTAGAACAAATAGCATGTTCTCTTATATTATATATAACATGTATCCTTTTGTAGCTTCTTTCAATCTAAAATTCATTCATGGTTTTGTATCAGTGGTTCATTTTTTTAACATTTTCCAATTGATAAATAATGTCCCATTGTATGAATATACCAGTTATTCATCCATTCTGCTGATTGGCATTTAGGTGGTTTCCAGCTTCTGGCTACTATGAATAAAGCTACTATGAATATTTGTGTGTCTTAATAGATCAATATCATACTCATTCTCCTTGAGTGTACAACAGTTAGTAGTGGCCATAAGTTTTGCATATATTTAGTTTTAGTAAATAAAAAATCAAGCCATAGAAAACAAAAACAATAGAATTATTTTTTCCAATTTCTTGTGAGAACATTTTACATCCAACAATAGAAGTAAAAATTGAAGAGACTGACAAGTTTAAAGGTAATTTTTAAGAGCTAAGATTAAAAAGGCAAGAGAACATATTTTAACATATAACAGATGGAATTAGACTTCACTGTACAAGGAGTTCATACAGAATTTTAAAAAAACAAATCCTAACAAAATGAGCAAACGCCTATACAAACTTTTAATTTAAAAATACAAAGAAAAATAAAAACTTTATGTTACAATAGAGTAGTGATATTTTGAAACAAGCAAACTTGCTTTATAAATGTTAACTCAGAGGCAGTGTAACATCACTAAAAAATGTGAGTTCTGTGGCCAATCTCTCTGAGTTAGATTCAAGCTCTCTGACTTCTGGCGAATCTCATTTTTCTGTCCATCTAACTTTTACAGTTTCCTTATCTATCAAAGGGGAAAGTCCCTTTTGAAGGTTTGTTGTGATGGCTAAATGAGCTCTGGGGTCTTGCTTACTATGGTATGCAGCTCTAGTAAAAAGTCAAGAAAAGTTAGCAGCTATTTCAACTGTCCAATTCAGGTGAGGGTAAACAGGTGAAAAATCCAAATCACATCAACATGCTATATACCCCAAATGAATTGTTGGGCATTTTGTACCACAGCTATCAAAATATTTATTCTTAGTGACTTAGTAGTTCCACTGCTAGCAATCTTTGCTAAGAAAATTAACAGGAATACAGAAAAGACCTTCTGTAGGAAAACCATTATTGATAATAGCTAAGCACTGTCAACAGCCTAAGGAGTAAGTTGCATCAGGTCGATTCACTGAATCTTCAGAGAGCAGTTTAAACTAATAGCTCTCAAAACTATGTAATAATAAATACTTAAATATAATAGGCCTTAAAGCTCACCTGTACCATAACATTGCAACACTGTGGAAGCTGTGCACAGAAGACAGGTTTACAAGTCAGGGTTCATAAATGCTGACAGCTGGGGAGGGTGCTGGTCAAGGTACATTTTTGGTGTATTCACCCTGTATATCTTTTTGTAGCACCACAGCATTAACAACTAAAATTTTAATATTATTTTAAATATAGAAAGGCAACTAAGCTCTAAGAGTTCCTTTGTCTTCAAAAAAACAAACAAACAAGCAAACAAACAAACAAAATCCCTGCCTTGCTACCTTCGCTGGCAGTAGTAGAAAGTGAAGCAGGAGGAGGATCATGGGCACACAGTTGTGCTGAGCCTGCCACTTGAATGCCCACTTCTTCACATCCCACACCATACACATACCTATAACATCTGCACCAGCACCTGGTAAGCATTAGATAAATGCTCTATGTGCAAATTGGCAACTTGACCAGATATATAGTATAGAGATTGTGAACTTTTGCTTAAAATCCAGTAATGAATTTGTATATAGAGATTGTAAAGTTTTGTTTAAAGTCCAGTTGTAAATCTGTGTAATTCAAGAAAACATTTAACAGGCAATATTTTCTTTTCATACTTAAAAAATTAGTTTTGGAATACTTTTTAAAAAGGTTTCTTTGGATATAAAACATAAATATGGAGACATTAGTTAAGATTGACTTAATTATATATTTATTATAATTGTATTTCATCAAACTTAGTATGACAACAATTATCTGATTTCAAAGATGCTGAAATATGGCAAAAAACCAAACAAGCAAAAGAAAAGTGGTATATTTTAGACTAGGAACTGTAGTAAATAACAGCACCAATATAATACCATGGACTGACTGCCTGTGGGAGGTTCAGGGCATGAATGTTAATCTTCCTATTTATTCATGTCAAAACAACCTTTAAACTGTGCTCTGGTTTGGATGGTATGAATATATCTACAAATTAAAGCTTTAAAATAGTATAATATTTAGCAGTGCACATGCTGTGATGAGAAGGATAAAATAAGAATAGATGTTTTCAGACTGACACAAAAAAGTGGCAGTATATTTTTACAGATGTCATTCTTTCTAAATAAGTTTCTAAAAATTTCACTCATTTAAAATTTAAAAAGCACAAATTAATAAAATAAAACAAAAATACTTTGCTGTTGAAATACGTAAAATATTACTCTGAAAAACAAAATATGAAATTTTTTATGCCTTTGCTAGAAAAATACAAATTGTACTCTAAAATTCAATTATCCCACACAGCACACGGAGCTAACAAATACATTAAAAAAACCTCACCTCAGAGCTATTGATGGCCAAAGCTTGAAGTAGCAGCTTAGTAGCATCAAGATGAAGGCCATAGTGAATCAAAAGGTTGGCCAAGTTGACGAGAGGAATGTCCTGGTACTGAAGCGGAGCTAAATTCAAAGCCCTCTGGAGACAAGCGATAGCAAATGTGCTATTTCCTACTGCTCTCCAGTAGAGTCCAGCTTCGTTGAGTATGAGCCAGACAGGAGCATTTGGCTGAAAACACCAAAATACTTCATTTAGTGCAAAAATACAGTAGATGTTCTAAATTGGATCTTTAATAAGTACATTAGTAATGACAGTTACTAAGCATTCAAAGTAAATGACTCACCTTATTAATAGCATGAAATAAGAAAGACCCAATTTCTTCTTCTGGGATAGTGTAGTTATTAATACGGGAAAGCAATATCTGAAAACATCAAAAGAAAGACTGACTCAATTGAAAATAACAGGGAAGACATTTGAAAAGAAATTTCTATGGTTGGCAGTCTTTATTTGAGTTCCTGGGGAACAACCACTTTGAACAGATATTTGTAATCATATATAAAACATGAGGTCACTGATACATGAACAGTGTTGACCTGCTCACATGTATGTAGTAGTTCCCTTTAACTAAAGTTTATGGATTTATACACATACACACACTCCTACTCACATACATGTTACAGCAATTACCATATCCATTAAAATCAAACTAAGCATCCCGAACCCAATGAGAAATTAGAAGTTAACAACAGGCTACACCCGATGTGATAAAATTCTGCTCTCTTCTCTGGTTGGAAAGCAACAGATCAATTAATCTACTTTCTTTTAATATTGGCATAACTCTGAAGAACTCTAAAGCAAAGATCATGGCCTACACCCAAACAGTTCCTTGAATATGGTATTTTTTGCCTCAATAAATGTTTGCTGAATTTAAATAGTAACTGCTTATCGTGTTTTTTTTTGTTTGTTTGTTTGTTTTTTTTGGTACTGGGGATTGAACTCAGGGGCACTAGACCACTGAGCCAAATCCCCCAGCCCTATTTTTCATATTTTATTTAGAGACAGGGTCCCACTGAGTTGCTTAGCACCTTGCTTTTGCTGAGGAGGGCTGTGAACTCAGGATCCTCCTGCCTTGGCCTCTTGCTGGAGGGATTACTGCGCCCAGCGTCTGCTTATAGTTTTGGAGTTAAGTTTTTTAAAAAGGTGGATGTACTATTGTCATGTATAACCCAATTAGAAAAATTAAAAATAAAAAAAGGATGGATGTAATGGTCTGTTTTTTTCTATTAAAAAGGTAATTACTTCAATTATATCTATGGAACGGTATCTAATATATTAATCTACATTCAGTAATAAAACATTCCTACTCATATATAACTAATAGGAAGTAAAGAAAACAGAATGAACGTATTCATAATTTTGCAGAGTGGTTATTAAGTTGATAGATTCCTAAGGACTCATACAGAAGAGTTGATAAGATCAGGGAAACAGAACCTTCAAGCTTTCAAATTATACAAACTTCTGTAGGTTTGGAGGATGCAAAGCTATACTGAAGTGATCAGATGGCCTCCACTGACTGGCTCCATTGGGTAAGAAGCAAGTTCTGTGTTGTTCATCTTCGGAATCCTCTGGGTTAGAGGAATAAAGAGTGCTTAGGTAGTCTATATAAACAACAACCCCAAGGAACCTTTCCTGCCATTCCTTTAAAATATGACTGTCTTCTCAGTCATTTCCTTAATTCTTTAACTCTATCCTTCAGTTTTACAAACTTAAAGCTCAACAATTGCCTTCTCTCAAATTTTTGTTCCATCTAAGAGGCGTCTGAAGTCACCCAAAATGGACGGCAATAAACACCAGCCTAAGTGAGCCTTACTTTTCGTGCATGGTCATCTGGTATTTTGGCTTTCAGATCCATGCGGACCTCTAATTCTTTGACTAAGTAGGACAGAGTGTGGCTTTTTCTGAAGTCAGTTATGGAACAGTCAGGGGTTTGGACCTCTTCTTCTGAAGAATAATCATCACTGTTGAGTTCGTGGATCCTGGCACAAGAAAAAGGAACAAGATTCACATTTTCAAAGTTTGGGTGAGTTCAAGATAAAGACTTAACCTTTCAAGTCCAAGGCTGGTGCTCTCAAAGAACCGCCAGATGACAATCATGCAGAATCAGGTGCTTTGCCAAATCCATCAGCACTTGCCTGAGTCCTTTGTTTTCTGGAGGCAGAAAATACGTTGGCAATTCCCCACCAAGAGGGACTCTAGGGTAGCTTTCTGTACAATCTGCTCTTTTAGGCCACAGGATATGCTGCTTGTCCTAAGAAATAAACAAAGCTTCTAATAAATTTCTTTGGATTCAATATTTCAACATACTAAGTGAACTATCAGAAGAATTTAGGTATACTAGGATAACGGAACAGAAATGTAATACTCTAAGATAAACGTACAGTGGTAGACTCTATAGTGTTCCTTCTGTGGTTCATTAGTCTAAACCAGCCATTCTACCCACTTTACCACAAACTAGTCAGGGTTGGGTAGGCCTAAACCAGCTGAGACAAAATTTCACAAGGAGTTTGTTTAGGGTCTCTGGGAAAGAAAAACAAGTCTTGTTTCTTATGTTACACATGAACAAAAAAGCATGTTGTTTCAGGTGCTGTCGGCTGCCATCTTATGACCATGAGGAAAATACGTTTTTGGATGAAACCAATACTACACATGGAAGAATGAAAAAGTGGAAAGAAATGAGCCACTGGTGACATCACTGGGCCACTGAGTCAACCAAACCTGAAGTCTGTCCTATCTCCCAATGTCCTGAAATAATAGGCAAATTTTAAATGAAATTGAGGTACAGTATCTGAAAGCATACATATGCCTATAAAATTGGCTTAGAAAGCTATTTTTCTTTTCCAATGCCAAACCTTAATATTTCTTTTTTGACCTGTTAAATATGTTCATTTTTCCAAATATAAACAATTATATACCAGAATCCTACTAAACTTATATCCTGAAGCTGTCAAGCTTTGAGAAATTTGTAATACATCTTATTAAACCAAATTCACTGTAATATTATAATACTCAATTAAATTTTGAAATTTAAAAGTGAATAAAAACTACATGGTCTCCATCCTTGTATCTTGGAATTACAATCAACTGACATTCAATTTTTTTTCACAGCTAGCCAACAAATGCATACTTATCAAATTGTTTATTGTATGCATTTCTCACTAGAATATAAGGAGCTTGTCTACTATGTTCCTAGCACTAGGCTGGTACACAGCTGGGAACTCAACGAAAAAATGCTGATTGAGTAAGTGAAGTTTGTACCAACTTTATTGGGAAGACTTGAGGTAGAGCCTGTATCTTCCTTACCTACTACCTAGCAGATTGTCTTCCATTAAATTTCTACAAACTCATAGAAGTTTAATAAATGTTTGCTGCACTAAGCTAAACAGTGATATGGATCACATTAATCACTAAGGTCAAGGGTCACTACTTTAAAAAAGAGATCCTGACTGTAGGAGAAAACCTGTTTATTATCTTCTATAAACTTACCCTATATGCATCTGAGTCCCGGCCCCAGATCCATAGAACAGAATGTGCTACAGGAGAAGACTTGACCAAATCACTGATATCACTCTGATTTGCTGGAACATCAAAGTTCACAGACATCATACTAGAGGTTGATGAATCTTCACCAAACTAGGAAATGAAAAGAAAGGTCAATCCAATTGTGAGTGGAAAGGGAGAAATGATCAAGATTTAATTTATACAAAAGAAGCTAGTAGATATTCACAATTAGTACATCAGAAAGTAGGTCAGCAATAAAGGAATCAGATCTTTAATTTTAAGAACTACCTCAGACTACCCCAACAGTAGTCTCTCAAGGACAATGCAATTAACATCTTTCAATCAACTGTGCCATTGGAATATCAGAAAAATAGTATGATTATTTTCCTGTCCCTCCCTTTACTTCTTTTTAATGCTTTAGTCTTTTAGGATTAATGATTAGCTAATTTAGAAATCCGGTTCATTATTCCTCTCCCCTGCAGAGACTAAAATGATTACTACTCTATAAAATTAGAAGCAAGGAAGCTTAAGAAAGCATTCTTAAAGGTTTAATATAGCTGTCAGAGGTTATAGACTATTATTAATCAATTCCAAACACAAACCTCAGAAGCAAAATGGTAAAGTAGGAAATGAAAGAACACAAACATACACAGTCTTCCTCTAAACCAAGGTACAACAATGTCTGATGTAAGATACTGTAGTTCTTGTGTATTTCTGAAACTCTGCTATAAAGAATAAGACTGGGGTTCAGATTGGATAGGAAAAATGTGAGAAAAAGAAAATAATATGATGAATTTGCAGTCTTGGGACTTCATTTTTAGAAATTTCTTTTACTATGCAATAGTGATATGATTGTAATAAAATAGAATGTTGGAAGCTACAATGATGCAATGCACTCCTAAGAAAATGAAGAGATCCAAAAGTTACATTCAGTTTCAATCTATTTTATTCTAAATATTCCCTCTTCTCCTTTAAAATGTCTGGACTTAAGACAGGAGCTAGAATCCTAGAGGGTATGAATCTGGCCTTTCTTTAATCCTTTTCTTGAAAACCTAACATGGGACATTGCTAGGAACTGGTCTACAAAACTCAAAAGAAGCTTCTAGTTCATGTTACTCTTTCCCACTTAAGTGGCCTATTAATTTTTGCTTTATCAATGTGGTCTGAATTTTTTGCAGATAAAGGGCTTTTTTTTTCCCCTCTCTCCTGACTTCTTTTAACTGCTTATCTCTGGATATTTCTTATTTATGATTAGGACATGATGTGTTTTATCTAGGATAAGGTTTTGTTTTGTTTCCAATATCCTTTTTTAATGATACCTGGCCTTCTGGATGTATTTATGTCTTATGTCACTCAGTAACAGTTACATACTGTTTACTATCATTACATCTATGTATTATTTCTTCTCAATTAGACGGAGTAGGATGGTGTATATATGTGTGTTTATGTATATATGTGTATACATATGTGTGTGTGTGTGTGTACAGAGACAGAAAGGTGAGAGAAAGCACACAGTTGGCAGTGGTGATGAATAAACATTTCTACTGATAATGACCATTCTGTTGATGTTTTTGGTCTAGGCAACCTAACTGGTCTGATGCTTTGGGAAGAGCATGACCACTCTCTCTCAAACTGTAAGTATGTCTTACTCTCAAGGTTAGGAGGGGAGATAAAAGCTTCAAATTAAATTGTAATAGCTGTCCAATTCTAGCTCCCATGATAAAGGTGAAAAGAATAAAATACCTACACCTACATACATACACACTGTATTTTGGGAAACAGGATGACATCCACGGAGTAACTGAGTACTAACAACAAAATCTGACTTCATAAACACACAGACACTCAAATCCTTAAAGATTCAAATGACAAGCACAAATTTTAGGGATCAAATACACAAGAAACCAAGAGAGGAAAACAGTATTAATCTCAGATATGCAAAACTTAGTAAGAATTAGAAGAGACTAAAAGAAAGACCTGAACATAGTCCACATTTTCAAAGATATCTCCTCGATGGTAGCGTACAGGTTGGTCCCACTGGCAATGTAAACTGTGCTGCTGGTTGACTAGACGGCATATCTGATGATTTCCTGGAATAAGAGGGAAGTTACATAAATGATGAGCATGGTCAGCAATGCCAAAAGCCCTGCCTTGGTCTAAGTCATTTAATTTCAACTCTGTGTCCTCAGCCCACAGAGTGCGTACTTACTCAGGGGTACCTATATGGAGGAATATTCATTACAGTTTATTAAGTCATTCTATAGAAGTTCCAGTTTCTCCACATATAAAATAAGGGAGTTCCTCCAGACAATCCCTGGGGTATTTTCTGGAAATTATTTTTTATGATTGTAAAATCTACTGATTACATAGTTTCAAGAGACTTTGGATATCCCTCTGGAGAGAATTTGCCTTATATACTTCCTGATTTTGTTTCAAATTTATGTATAAGAGCACTGGTTGCATTTGGGTACAGACTGAGCAGTCAATAATTTTAAAGACTGCACATATTCTTTACACTCAAAATAGCAGAGAGAACCTATTAGGTGCGTTGTAAAATGCTCTATAAGTGATCACAGCTAAGGTTCAAAGGTTAAGAACTTTCCAGACCAATGTATTTCTCAAGGAAGGAGGATGTAGTTTAAGGCATTCTATTAATTTATTCTCTGGTGTCCAATTGTCAGATCTACTCCCTTGGGATGTAATAAGACAAAACATTTTGGATATAAACAAATTAGTGATATTTCATCAACCCAAATTCTTCTAGACGAGTGGTTTACACTGTCAGCTTTACACTGTTCTAAGGCTGCACAAAAGCTATGATAGTAAAGTCTTCTAGAAATGAATTTCCCAGCTGGGCATGGTGATATATACCTCTAATTCCAGCAGCTCTGGAGGTTGAGGCAGGAGGATCACAAGTTCAAAGCCAACCTCAGCAACTTAGCCAGTCTCTAAGGAACTCAGTGAGACCCTGTCTCTAAATAAAATATAAAAAGGGCTGGGGATGTGGCTCAGTTGGTTAAGTGCCCCTGAGTTCAATTGCTGGTAACAAAAAAACAAAACAAAAAAACAAAAAAACAAAACAAAAAAAAATTTCCCAACCTGTCTGCAATTACTTGTAGTTACCACTTACCTAACTGAGCTTCTTTTGCCATCTGAGTCTCGTGGATGATATTTCTTAAGATTTGCTCCTCCTGAATCAGCTTGTGTTTTTCTAGGATCTCCTGCTGTCTCAGGTAGTGGTCATGCTGCTTCTGATACTCTTTTAACTCATTAAGTGTTCGCTGGAGGGATCTTAACATTTTTTAATACCATTTTTAATAACATTTTAAAGATCATTTTAAATACATTTTTAAAATTGTGAATTTCAAAAACTTACTCAAATACAAATATTTTCTGGTTCTCAACAATAATTGCTAGTTTTTCCCTTTCATTTAATGTTTGATCCTGTACCACAAGTTCAAGAATAACAGGGCTATTCTTTTATTAGAACTTGAGGACAAAAACATGGGTGCAATATTTCTCCTTAACTGCAACCACCATAACACTGAATGGTGTGTTGGGCTTTGAGGATGCCATAAAGAACACACCACATGGGCTGGGATGTGGATCAGTGGGAGACTGTCTGTCTAGCATGCCTGACGCCCTGGGTTCAATCCCCAACACCATACCAAAAAAGAAAAAAAAAGAAAAAAGAAAAAAAAAATCACATTGTCTTGCTTCCCAGGGTGCCTGACTAAGCACACAGATGCTCAGGAAGACCAGATCAGAGGCCAGCGGACGTGATATGAGCCCACTACAGGTCCTTCCCAAATCAAACTCTCTCTAAAAGCCTGAATCTTCCTTTGATGTTCCCTTTTTCTGTAGCAAAGTGGCACTGTCATCTACCCAGCTGCCTAAGCTAAGAAACTATTATCTCCAAAAATGTTTATCATGTCTTTATAGTGGAGATATAGATATTTATGTTGATTTAAGCATTACACAATGAATACAGGTATTAAAATTTCACATGGTACCCCATAAATAAGTACAGTTTTTATACATCTGTTAAAATTTAGGTCTGGGGATGCATGTCAGTGGTCCAGTGCTTGCCCAGCATGTGCAAGGTCCTGGATTTGATCCCCAGCACCACAAAATAAATAAATAATATAAATAATGTATATGGTTCAAAAAAGATAAAAATGTAAACACCATAAAACATACCAAAATATACCATACCTATTTAATACATATTTAATACTATATACATATTTTTATGTATTTAATAAATATTTAATATTTCCCTACACAAAATTTTCATTAGTTCCACAGACATTCAAAGCCTTTCTAGAGTCCTCTTCTCCTTTTTCCTTTTTCTTTTTATTCTGCCTAAAGTCAGGTAAGATTTAGGGCTATAGTAGCCTGCTCTTACACTTGAGCTCCTTGGTTCAGAGTTTGAGGAAAACACCACCACCACCACCAACAACAAAACAAAACAAAACAAAACAAGTTTGCTTAGAAATATTCTTCACTACCCAATTTCACTAAGTCAACTGCCTGATAACATTTAGTCACCAAAACCTTATTAACTATCACACTGTAATACATGGAAATTTTAGGAGCTCTAAAGATTGTGTAAGAGAGTCAATACAATTATTAAGAGCATATTACTGGCAGAAACAGCCAGGGGAAGTTCTGAATAGGTGTAACAAGTCTGTTACGAACAAGGAAGCTGTCATTCTTCCCTTTTCACTACATTATGTTTTAAGTAGATTGGAAAATGAGCAAATACAAAAGTTAGTAAGTCCCAAGTTTCTATTTAATTCTCTAATAACCAAAATAAGATTCAAAGGTCATAAAGGTTAATATGTCTGAGAAATGAACCATTCACTTCTACGTTCTAAGTTTCTGAACTGGTCTTATTATTTATGGAATCAAATGTATTTTTTAATAAGCATACTGAAAGGACCAAGTATAAAACAATTCCATTATTGTATGACTTAACTCAAAAATCTTATTAAAATGTGGGCCAATTACAATGTTTCTCAATGCCACTCAAATAACATAACAACAATCCAACCCTTGGAACCAAAGGGGATTTCAGTAGTTCTACAGAATATTGCACATACAAGTGATTTTACTGACATTGTATACTCCATAAAAATAACAATGAAATTATTGACTGTCCCCCAGACTCCCCACTCCCATCTAGCTTCATAACAGTAATCCTACCATGGTCAAAACTATAAAGATGTATACGAGAGCTTCACTGAAAACATTTTCTAGTTTCTGGAATCAATGAAGAGCCATCTACACCACCACTCAATTATGCTAAACCAATGGATTTGGAGTAAAGGAGCAGGACTTTTAGTGACGAGGTTATTTTAATTCTCATGATCAAGTTAATAGTGATATCACCCTACACATAATCTAACCTAAGGGTCTATGGTGCTAGTGCTTCAGTAAAATTTTTTCTCCCAATTACCTATGTTGAGCCTCCAATTTCTGTTCAAGTTTTTGCTGACATAGGACAGCATGCTTCCTCTTTATAGCTTGCTCAAAACCAGGTTTGGCCTGTAAAGCATGGTCATAACACAGTACTGAGTGGTTATACTCTCCAAGCATCTGTAAAGACAAAAACAAACACATACACATATACACACACACAGGGGGAAGAGATGTTAGCCATGGTCTGGTTGTACCTGTCCAAATGCCCTAATTGTTTATGAAATCACACCTACATCTCACTCTACAACAAACACTGTTTTGATCAGTGATCAAATTCCCCCAAGATGAAGGAATGCTGGAGTTGGAAGGTATTGCTGTCTGTAAGAGGTGCAACCTGTACATTTAAAATTCTAATGGATTTAATTGTATATTTTTTTTTGTCAAGAAGCTAGGACTTGATACAGCAATAAGATTTTTCCTTCCCTTCCCCCTAATTTCTTCATTTCCATTGTTCAGACCAAAAGAGGAAGGGGAAAAGAATAAGAAAGAAAAACAAAAAGAGCAAGTGGTATGGTGCACAAAACACAAAGTAGTATTTACTGCATATATATTCCCCAATGTGTAATAGCTGGTGAAGAAGTCACTGTCATCCAGAGCAGCGTGGACCACGACAGCAGCATCAGCAGAGAAGTGTGCTCTGTGCAGAACATTTGCCAAATTGACCAGGGCAATGTCTTTATTTTGTCTGAAAGAGAAGAAATGTACCAGATGTTAGGAAAGAAAGGTGTTCCAAGACTATGCATAACTACTTGACAGGGAGAAATGACATTTGAAGTCACTGGGCTTAGGAATACACTTCTAAACACCACATTTCAAAAAGGGAATAAAAGAGAGACTTGAAGAGGAAAGCGGTGTGCACAATGGGCCATGACATTTCACAAGGGATACGTGGGGCAAGAGAGAGCATTTCAGATGGAGGTTAGCAAGAGTAATGACATGGAGGTAAGAAAGTACAAGGGGGACTTAGGGAACACAGGGGAGTCAAGTATGCTTACAGTGTGAAGCATGCTAATATGTGGAGAAATAAAATAATCCTAATGCTTCATTTAAAAAATTTTGATGGTGCTAACTTACTCTGACAGCTACAGATTTGGCCCCCAAAATAAGGTCTGGCAGAGTAATGTAGAAAATCAGGAAGTCCAGAAAAAGAGCAATCTTACCTGGAAGAAAAGTGAAGGGCTCGCATGGCACATTCCACTACCTGATATGGTTCATTTTTTATTCTCCAGTAAAATGAAGCCATGTTATACAGTACCCATGAGGAAGAATTCTAGAGATTAAACAAATAAAAACTACACTCACATACAGCTCAAGACAGTTTCTTTAATTACGGATATTCAAAATGAGCACCATTAACACTCTGGTTCTTCTGGAATTCAAGATGAAGATGAGCAAGACTAGTGAGAGCAGAGGACAATACAAATAAACTACTCCTGACCAAAGGGCCTTCTAGTCATCAGCTCTCAAGTGCACAGAAATGTGATCTCCATACAGAGATCATCCAGCTCCCTCCAGGCTATCATTCCAGGGGGGAAACAGCACTGAAAAACCCATTAAGTCGCCACAACTTGTCTGGTCCTACATTAGAAGCTTAGAAATTCACTTGCTCAGAAATTTCTAAGCAACTTAGAAATGCCAGTTGCTTTAACATGAACATGTAACATGTTACAAAGTTTTCTTTTTTCTCTAAATATTTTTTTTAGATGTTGACAGACCTTTATTTTAATCATTTATTTATACATGGTGCTAAGAATCAAACCCAGTGCCTCACACATGCCAGGCAAGCTCTCTACCACTGAGCCACAACCCCAGCCTCAGAGCATTACAAAGTTTTCTATTGATATAATGTCAGAGTGGAGACAAACTACAGAAAATGGGCTTATGCTTTCATGAAAGATAAATTTTCATTTTTCACTTTCTTATCTGTGTTTAGAATCCAGTTCAAACCTTCAAGCTGTTAAAAACTAAATCTTTAATCTATAATTATATATATTAGTTAGTCGAGTTAAATTGAAGCTCAGGTAGGCTTTTCCTTCTGTGGCTGGAATTTTTTGTCCTCAAACATATTCTGAATTTCAGCCACAAAAAGGTCAAAACATTAGTACATCAAAAACTGGATCATGGGCTAGGGCTGTGGCTAAGTGGGTAGAGTGCCTGCCTCACACGTATTCAATCCTCAGCACCACATAAAAATAAATAGAGTAAAAGTCCATCTACAAGTAAAAAAAATTGTTTTACAAAACTGAATCATGTAAAAAACTCAGTGTAAATACGTCTTAAGTCAAGTAAAGAAAGTTTTAAGTTTTCTCTGTGAAAAAAGAACCACAAAGTTTAAGATACAGTGGGAAATGCATTTGTAATATACATAACAAGGTTTAATATCTTTAATATACTCTTTAAAGAGTTCATAAACAATCTAAAAAACAAGAAAGAAAAATATAAACATAATTAAAAAATATGAAATAACTAATAAATATGTGAACTTCAGAAAGAGAAAGACATTTAAAAGTTTTCCTTTTACAAACTGGCAAAGACCAAAAAGAATGCCAGTACTCACTGGTGGCTGCACTCTGTATTAATTTCATAGTACTGTTAACTGTAGAAATGTTAAATTATTATAGCATTTCTGGGGGACTGACAAAATGTATATAAAAAGTCTTAAAATGTGATTACCCTTCAATTCCCCACAATCACAATATTAAAAATGTACCCTTTTTCTTGATATACAGTGCTGTGTATTTGAATAAGCTGTATACAAATGTTACAATTAACATTTTATTTAATATCATTATAAGTAATACTACTTAGAAACTAACCTGCATTTTATGATTATTCCTTTGGCATAGAGAAGAGCAAAAATTGCTATCTAAATTCCCACATGTTATCCTGAATGGCACATTTAAATTCATGGGTCCTGTTACATAATTCCCTATTTCATTTTTTTAAAGTAGATGTTCCCTTAAAAGAAAATTACAGAAAATTTTATTGCTGGTCATGATTCATTTTCTGGTTCAGAGAACAGTAATAATCTATATATTGTGTGTAGATATAACAATGTTAAAATTTTTCTACACTCAATATAAACAATCTAGACTATAAACCCTATGAATTATATTAGTTTACAATTTTCTTTTTCATGAATTAATTTACATAAAACTTCAGTATCTCTTCCTAGTAAAGGAAATTAACCAATTTATCCTATTGTTGAAATAAATGGTTTATATCAATGTAATCATAATTTTAAACATCCTCTAGACAAAAACAAGAAGACAGCTACTTCTGAGGGAAAAAAATCTCTTCTATTGTCACAGAGTCTCCTGATTCTTGAAGTCACTGATGACTTACCTTCTGTAAGCCTTCATGAATGAGGTGGCCAATGTCATCTATACTCCGTCCTAATCGTTTAGATAAATATGTAAAGACTGGATCCTCTTTAGGTAATAGAGGTGCAGAAAGATTAATTCTCTCTTGTACACCCTAAAAAAAAAAAAATTGGGAAAAAAATGGCAGTAAAAGAGTGTATGATATACAAGATCACAAGTAATTCAGTATCTTGTAGCATTTATTTTGCGGGAATTTTAAGAAACGAGATATTTGCAAAATTATAAAGCTGTTTGGAAGAAGAAAAACAGCTTTTTATAAGCAAGAGACCAAAAGAAAGAAAAAAATGCAAAAAAGAAAAAAAATCCTGAAGTTGTTTACTTACTCGCAAGTGCTGAAAAGCATGTATACTATATGGTAGTTCTAGAATTTTAGTACAATCAGGTTGCTCAGGGTCTGGAGGGACAGGAGATTCTGTGTCTATATAATCTTCAGGGCTAAAGCAAGACGCAAAGAATGAATGAAAGATGTAATAAACAGTACTTTTAAGAAATGTCAAATATCCCCCATGTTCTCATGACATCTCAACTTTATAACCAATATTGATCAATATTCCTACTTTTTCACATAGCAACATGAGGACCTGAATATTTTTTGGGTTCAAATTAAAGGGTCAAGAATTAGAAAAAACCGGTAGGTCAAAGAATGTTAAGATCCTGACATTTTAAATTCCACTGACAGCCTTTCTACATTTTTACCATTTACTTATTTTTAATATATGAAAGTCATCTAAATGTTTTAATTTATACTTGTTTGATCTTTTCTAAGAAATATTTTCTCCCAAATTTATTGGCCATTTGCTTTTTTTTTAAACTATATTTAATTTTCTACTGTGGTATTAAACATTTTCAACTGTAAGAATTCAACGCATAGTATATATTTTGAATTTTCAAATTTTAATAAAGTCATCTGTTATTAAAACTGAATCTCATTATAAAAGCAATTTCTACTGATCTGAGAAGTCTCTTAGGAATAAACAATTTTATTTTTGGAAAGAACATCTCTTTACCTGATGTCTTTGCTCTCCAGAGTTATGTATGTGCCATCATACAGATCCAGGTCCCCTAAGGGCACCTTGGCTTTGATGCAGTCTGGATCTTCTTTATTATGTCTCTGTTCCAGTCCTGTGTCTCTATCCTCATTCTCTTCTATGTGAATTTTTTGAGCAACTAATTGTTTCTGTTGAGAAGAAAGTAAGAACAGAATAGATTTTTCTAATGTTTTGGTCTAGGTCCCAGTGAAGAGAACAGAGAATTTCATGAGTGATGTAGATATCAGAGAATCCTCTAGGAAGGAAGAGAAGGATTTGGAAATTGCCCTGAGTTAACTTAGTTCACAAAAGCATCTCTAAGAAGGTGACTTCATATAGAAAGTAACAGAAAATGACATTTAAAATACTGGCACACAAGCTTCATAATATAATTTCTGACTACCCATAAAATATATCTACCAACTGAGCTTCCCTGGTATAGAGTAGCTCTGAAATTAAAACTTCCTTGAACCATCCAAATCCATCAAATTGTTACAGTTCTTCCAGACATAAAGCATTCTGCTGCTGCTACTTGGGTGCTCCAGGTGAATCCCTGACACATGTAACATATATTTTTTCCAAACAGAGAGAGTAGCATAAACATGCACATTTTCACCACCCATATCTATAATACATTAACATTTTTCAATACTTGCTTCAGATTTTTTTTAAATGGAAAAAAAATAGAATTAAAAATCCTCTTCTAAATCCCTCCATCCCTTCTCAAGGTTAGCAAAATCCTGAATTTATTTTATGTATCATTTCCATATATATTTTTATAAACTATTACTAATTTACACTTATTCCCTTAAAATCTTACTTTCATTACATATGTATGTAAAATCAACAATTTAAAAGATTTTACATACATGGTATCATATTATACTACTCTACAACCTTTTTAAAACTTTATATATTTTTGAGATGTATCTACATCAGTCATTATAGCTCTTTTTCATTTTAATGGATGTATTAAAATGTATTTATCCATTTTCTTGAAAACACTTTGGTTGTTTCTTAAAACTGCTATTAAAAATGTTACAATATTCTTATAAATATCTCCTTGAACATGTGTAAAAGTTTCAGCAGGGGTAGAAGTATGTGGTTATATGGGATGCATGTTTTCAGTTTTAGTCAATCTTCTCTTCATGCTGGCTATATGGTTATAATAATTAGAATTTTATCAGCAGACCATGATAATGCCCATATCCCTATAATCTTACCAAGATCTGGTTTTTTCACACTTTTAAACTTATGCTATTCTGATAGTTATGAAATATTATCTTGTTATAATTATTGTGGGAGAATGTATTGTGGTAGACTGTAGTGGTATACACTAATATCCTGCCCCTACCTTTTTGCGGTACTAAGGATTGAACCCAGGACATAGTACATGCTAGGCAAGAACTCTACCACTGAGCCAAATCCCCAGACCATCCTGTTTTTCCATATGGGACAATAATATATCACTGTTCTGTTGGACAAAGGATTAGGCTATATGTATGATTTGCTTTGGCCAATGTAATGTGAGAAGTTCCATGAGGCCCTTTCATGGAGGAACTTTTTAAAAGTCAATGTATGTTTCATTATGTTCTCTCACACCAGCTACTGAGAATGGAAAAAACTGACAGGGGATGCTCTGTCAGCATGGGGACTGGCTTATGAATCAGAGTCATGTGGTACAGGGCCCTGATGGGGTCCCAAATAATCATTTAGCATGATCTTATTTTTTGGACTGTTAATTAATTTTTTTGGACTGTTACTAAAAAGGGCAGAACCTATGGTATGTTTCCAATTATTCCTTCCCACCCCACCCTTTTCCTGGAAGTGTTAACACCCTACCTCACAGACGCTTGGCCATCTGATTTGCTTGGGTCAATGGAATGCGAGTAGATAAGTTGTATGTAACATCTCAGGAGAAATTTCAATCAGACTTACACTGGTTATTCTTCCTGAGACTCCATTTTCCTTCATGAGAACAGCTGTGACATTTTGAGGCTGGCTTTATGTTAAGTGTATCTATTATGTGTACCACATAGCTGGACAAAGTAAGAAATCCAATCTGACAATCTTTGAGTTTTAGTTAGTGAGTTTAATCTGTTTACATTTATTGTAATTGCTGGTCTTTTTGGATTTATCTTGACCATATTATTTGGGTTTTCTGTTGATCATTCTTTTTCTCTAGTGTGACTGACTTTCCTTAGAACTTGGAGGCTATTCTTCTATTGTCTTCTGGTATCTCTTTTATGTAGTCTCCTGGCTTATCTGTCAGTGAGTAACAGATTTATATTTTCAGCTCAGTCCTTTCCCCTTGAGCCTACAATTGAAGAACCAACTCGCAGCTCTGTAGCTATACTTAGATACTAGCAGATCTCTCAAACGTAACATATCAAAGCCAAACTCCTCCCCAATTCTGTACCTCCTTCAACATCTCTCAGTTAAGATCAACTTCACCCTTGCAATCACTCAGGTCAAAAACCCTGGCGTGTTCCTTCACCCCTTCCATGTCTCTCCCTTTCAAATTACTCCAAGACCACTCCATGGCTAATAGTTTTGTAATTGTTTCCAGATTCCATCTAGTTCCTAAAACCAGAATCAGATTTCAAAACTTTGAATGATTTGGTTCCTTTTTCAGTCATCAGAGTTTGCTTTGTCTTTCTATGACTTTTTCCAGACTCTTTCTATAAGCAGAAGAGCTCTACCCCAGGATTCAAGCAATGAGCTTAATTCTCTTCCTTCATCTTACATCAATATGGTCTCTTTAACTCCACAGCTCAAGTATCAGACACCATCGCCCAGCCCAGTCCAGCCTTGGAGTTCAGCAGGTGTGTCTGTGCCTTTAGCCACATTCCCAGTTTAGTGTTTTTATTTATTTCTGCTTCATGGAGATTGCTTATATCGCTTTTTAGGCCTGGCTATATTTTATTTTGATAACTGTGAAGCAGCAGAGGTATACATAAGTCTAAACTCCTACCCTACCTTAAGCAAAAATGGTGGTTAACATTTTTTCCTGTGCATTTTTATTGACTTGGTGAATGGTATCCTCTCCATCAAATATCCTAATTAAAACCTTCTATTTCTAGCATTACATGTTGCCTACTAAGAAAGAGCAATAAACATATATAGGGTGATTAAGTCCTTAAAAATAAAAACTACTTTTGAACCATCACATCTTTCTGGACACTGTGTTTAAATAAAAATAGATCAGGTTTCTAAGCATGAAGTCCTATAAATATAGTGTTAGAATTTTAAAAAATCAACATTTCCATATTTACAAGTAATAAATCCACTAGGTCAATATGAAAGACTATTTTAAGAATGCTGAGGTATATTGAGGTGTTCTAATTCTATAAATATTTATATATATATTTTTTGGTCGTGTCAGGCATCAAACCCAAGGCCTCATGCGTGCCAGGAAAGTGCTCTACAGTGAGCTACATCCCTAGCCCTAATTCTACAAATGTTCTTAAAATACTACTATCTACACAGAACTGGTTAATATGGGCCAGAAATTTTCCCCTCTTCAATCACAAAAAACTTAAAAAAATACATTTACAACTATTTACAGTCATATATATGGTGATGGATAAATCAGTTGGAATTCATGTAAATGGAACTCAGGGTCCTTCTGTACCTAGAAAACAAATATTGACCTTGTTTCACAGGTAAGCCAGCTTCTGTCAAGAGGTACAGCTTTTGCCTCTGGTTCTGTCATATATTGCTTTGTGAACTCACGCAGTTCATTGCCTTTAGGACTAACAGTTTCCTTCCCTCTACAATGAAGATGATCCTGTTTTTTTCTGGCCTGCATGTACTCTGGTTCTATTCTTCTTACTCCTATTTATTCCTAAAAGTTTTCTAACTCCCATTTGGAAATTTGTTCTCCTTTTTCTACAACTTATACTTTCCTTAAAATTTGGATTCAATTTATACTATTTTTAAAAAGCAGAGATTTTATGGGAAAAAGTTTTTCAAATAAGTGTTACCAAGCAAAATCAGTTTATGGAACTCAGTGACAGAGAAAGGTAAAACTCAAGCTTGATTTGTTCATTAAATAAAAAGAACAGAATTTATTGCAATATTAAGTTTTAAGCTTTCAAAGTACACAGTGATTAAGGCTTTTTCACTGTAACCATAAGAACACATCACAGCAAGACCAGTTTTTACTATCTTGGAATGAACAAAAATTAAACTTTTTAGATTATTAAAACCTTTTTTCCTTTTCAAATTTTCTCCGAACTCTTCTTATAAGGATATCATGAGAAATTATATCCTTTTCATATTTGATGGAAAAACTTCATCATAGAAACTATGTTCAAGAATAAATGAGTCAGATGGGCACAGTGGTACATGCCTATAATCCCAGTGATTCAAGAGGCTAAGGCAGGGGCTGGAGATATAGCTCAGTTGGTAGAGTGCTTGCCTTGCAAGCACAAGGCCCTGGATTTAATCCCCAGCCCTGTAAAAAAAAAAAAAAAAAAAAAAAGGCTAAGACAGGAGGATCACAACTTCAAGGCCAGTATTGGCTACTTAGAAAACTCTATCTTAAACTTAAAAAATTTTTTAAAATTTAAAATTTAAAAAAAAATTTAAATTAAAATTTAAAAAAGTTT